>SNQJ01S0010716.1:304990-329721 GCA_010110895.2 Picea sitchensis | reverse complement strand
GCATTTTTAAGGGGAAGGCAATGTTATGAACATAAATATACATATAAATAGATATCCATAACATAATAAATAATTAATAAATAATAATTATTAATAATGAAAGGACATGTCTCAATTGACATGACTATTGGTTAAGGGCACCCCTGCGTGGGTATATAAACGAGTCCTCATTCTCAATTGTAAATCATCTTATCTATTCGTATTTTATACATTATTCCTACATGGATTACTTTGTTATATTCCAGGTATTTTGGATAATTCTTGTGTGAGCGAACTTTGTTCGTCTCAATTTCCATTTTGTGTGAATGAGTGATAATTTACAGATCTTCAACTCTGTTATGGAAAGAAACCCCTTTCATTTGAGTTACATAATTAATTTCAAATTAAATCTAGGGTTTGACATGTTGTTGGTATGTTAACTCTGCTAAGTTTTCCAGAGAACAGACTTTGAATCCATGATTCGTTTTGATGTTATATATTGTTGAGTTTCTTGTGGTAAATGCAAATAGTTATGGGTCATTCTAAATCATTTAACTGCTCAATGGATTGATCAACAAGTTAAATACAAATGAGAGAATTTGAAACTATGTCAATAGGACAAACTTGAGAAGTTAACAGTTATTACAACCCTTTGTTGAGATCCATAAATATATTTAAAGCTCTAATGAGAGCCATTTTAGCATAAACATAAGAAGCTTGACAAACGAGTGCTACATTACCCATATCTATCACAACATTGCTCCAATAAGTCTAGTTATTGTTTTATTTTAATCATGTTCATGTAGCATAAGACTATCACTTGTAGATTTGAGTGTGAAGGGTTTCACCCAGAGACAACCTCGAGATTGTTTATTAATGAATGATATGATTTATCAATGTGTGACCTCCATAGCTAGTTTATAAAGCCATTTGCATACTTTTCAGGAGACAAGGCTTTTTCCCTTTTGAATGGTTCGATGTTCTTTTATTGAGTTTTCTTGATTGACGTGAATTTTACAATCAGTTTACACAGTTTGATAAAGGTTGATCCAATCACTTACAAAGAGACACCCAATTTTGGAAATGCTCTAAGCTGCCTTGTGATATTTGACCCTCAAAGACTGTTCATTGCTTTTCAGTAACCAACATTCTTATTTGTATCATATAATTAATACTGAGTAGTGCATGACAAACAGAGTCACCTCTGTATGAACAAATTGTTTGTATAAGAGAAGTATAGTGCCACCATATGTCCTTTGCATTAAAAGTATTGATTGTGGATTGGATGTTAGATTTTATGTTCATAAGCTTTCACTAAGAGGTTCAACATACGATTAATAACATCAATTGGAGTTGATATCCTTTTAGCTAACTAATAAAAACACAGTTAGAGTAAGCTTGTGACCACCATTCCTTATTTTGTTGACAAGTGGGTAGAATTCTTATTGTCATATTTAACCTTATACATGGATCAAGAATATTTATCCTTTGAAAGTAAAAGACTATATCTTGGATCTTAAAAGGGGATTTGACAAAAGGAATCCATTGCCTCTATTTTCAAGTTTTCTGTTAGTGTTCTTGACAATTTGGTGTGTGAACCCTTAACATCTACAAGTTGAAAATCATAATGAGAATAGACTAGAGGACATGATCATGCATAGATGATCTATGCATGACATATAAAGTTATTCCATTTCTGCTCATATTTGAAATTTGTTTTGTGGATGAAGTTAAGATTTGTTTGATGACATTTTGATGAATGATTGGTTTGAAGTGTGGTTTTCTCGTCTCATGAGAAGTTCATTTGTTGCATTTCAAAGTACGTTTTGTCGGCATTAGTTGTTAGATTAGATTAGAATATGTTATGATCCTCCATTTTATGTGCTTTCACCTCTAAGTTTACAAGCTTCCAGTCAATAATTAAATGTCTGGAAAGTATTGCATATAATTTACCCAATAGACCATGTGCTCTTGTGTGACGAGACAATGCTTTTACAAACACAAGCTCATAATTATGAGAATTTTGAGAGCGGTCCTTCGAATAAGAATATGTTCCACTCTTCCCAACAGGATGGCCCTCTCTATATAGAGAAGCCACCACTTGACACGGAGCTTCACCAACTAAGGGGTGTTCTTCGTAGATCAAAGCATAATCCCAATGCATGGGTTTCCCATAATTACAGTAATGTGGACGACTTGGCCCACGCACCATGTGCCATGTATGCTCTCGAATTTTGCAAGCCTGTCCCATGGAGAAAAAGACATTGTGGCAGCCATAGGATGGGTTGACCCCTCAAATTTAGATGTGATTACATCTGATACAAACCAGAGTCGGCATAAGCTCTCTCACCAGATCGCTTTTTAGATCTGGGTGATTATATGTGGGAAAAAAGATCTTTCGAATTGTTGTTAACGAAGGATCCTCCACTTGCATAATGTTCATGTCATGTTGGAAAGCTATCGACTCTCCAAAGCTCGACCCACCTAACACCATGCTTAAGGCATTTGATGGACATACGTTTTGGCCTCATGGGGTCCTTACCACATTGCCTATAGAGTTAGGTAGTAACACTATTTTGGTGGAAGTCGAAGTGGTCGATGCCCCTCTAGAATATAATTTTCTACTCGGGTTTAGTCAGTTCTACATATTGACAACGATAGTCTCATCAATCTTTAGAGTTCTTCACTTTCCTAGTCAAGGGAAAATGGTGACTATTGATCAACTTGCTACATGCCCAACCTTAGGACCAACACTGGCACCAATGTGCCATTTGTCACTAATTCTATGAGTGACTATCTAAGTTTTGGCATGTGGATGTGTAAGGATTCTTCATTTATGAGTACATTTACCTTTCCTCGCCACCCCCTTCTCAAAATTAGGCTTCTATCTGCATGATGTCTTCCATTACTAGTGGATCCCTCAAATTTCCAGATCCTTGGGTGGTACCAAATCCTTTGGAAGTATAGTCTTACGAGGCCCAAATGCTACTTATTGTGGTTGAGATTCCCTCTTAGAAAATTTGGTCGGTATCAACTAACACTGGTCAGAAAATCCTTCCTGATATGGAATATGATTAGCATACTCCACCCACCTGGGTTGTTGACTCTCCAAGTTCACACGACATCCTCGATATTGAGCTACCTTTAAATGATGCCATCTTGGAATTTGTGGCTTTAGCCAATAAGCCAAAGGAAGATGTGTATCATCGATCATTTATTCTTCCTTATTTGGAACATATGAGGGTTGATACGATGAGCTTGGATTCATCACAAGGGGCATTTTATAGTGCATCTAATGAAATGCTACATATTGACCATTTTGCGCTTCGAATATCTTTTTTCGAAACTTGACACCAATTTTTCCATTTTTAATCACATTGAAGACATGCATCTTGTACCTCATCCATGTCTTGATGGACATCATCAAGGAGCTATGATATCTTGTGAAACTGCTCACCACATTTGTCCTTGTGTAATTCTTGACAGTTTAGGAACATGGAAATTTGATCTTATGTAGTGTGGCCCCGACATGGTGTTCCACATGATGCTGACAACGACCCATGAGTTCATCAATGATAATAGGGATCCTTAGAAAGATCCTCACAATGGGATTTATTCTATGTAAGCCAAAAGATGTATAGTTCTTTGTATATAATGCATTTTTAGCTTGCGCGTGGGTTTATTAGGTTTGGTGCTTATCATGCTTGAGGCTTGATTTGCATCTATCAGGTAGATCTCCTTGGCCCTTGTCATAGGCACACTCATGGTGAGGCTAGTAGATTAACATAGGATGCATTGGTTGTTAATTGTGTATGTGTTAGAGTGGCCTTTGTCATTAAATAAAGCATTTAAACGCATGCATGTACATAAACATGGATTCCAATCACATCATTTGGACTCATAGGTATGAGCCAAACCATATGTATATATAGATAAAGAGTCAAGATACATCTTCAAGTTTCAAATTTTTTGTAGTATACAAAATTGGGCTACATGGCCCATCATGATACAACATATATGTGTCGGGCGACTAATCCTATCAGTCGTAGTACCAAAAACATGAGACTTTCATCTAGTCATCTCGAGGCACATTTCTCTCATGGTAGCGCACCACTACGCAAGCCACTCACCTCGGCAAACGAACAAAATGGAAAGGCACACCCACTACATGACGTTGTAGTTGTTGAGGGACATCCTCCACACGCATCATGGGGACACCCATCGTTAATTTAAACCCCAATCTATTCTATTTTTTTGGTAGGCATTTTTTGTTTTCCTCATGCTAATTTGATGCGTTGAATGTTTCTTGAAGGAATTTTTCAATGTTATCCTAAATCTCTCCCACCTCTCTACATGGAGTCTCAAAGATTCTATAATTTCTATGTTTCCAGACTACCCACAAAATAAATCATGGGAACAATCGTCAAGTCTTATTCATAATCTATTTCTCAAATGTAGTGGGTTGCTAGTTTTCCAACTTGATATTAATGTAATGTATGTTTCTATCAGATTGTCAAAAGTGTTCCACCCCCTTAACCCATAAGGTTGCTAAGATGCTACAGTGGTTGAGTAGATGCTCTATGTTTTCCTCTTCAAACATACACATTTGGTAAATCAAGGGCCCTTAAAACCCCCTTTTTTTGAACTTGTCTCGGGTAAGGACATTTTGTGTTGCTCACAATTGAAGAAATGTTGCAATGTTTGGCTAGAGCATAAAATTATGTATTTGTTTCAATATCTTTTTTTTTTTGTTTCTCTCTTTGAGTGGATGGGTCAAAAGCATAAGACTCTTTGATTGAGTAGGTTTCTCCTCCCTATTGATCCGATTTGAGGACATCCTCCTCCTCTTGGCAATATTTTCTTCTCGTTTAGGATGTTCTTATGCCCTTCATGTTCCCTAGGGATATACTTTTAGGCCAATCACTTGGTGGCTTCCATGTTCGCTAACCAATGTCCAATTCCTTCTCCATGTTCTTCTTGTGTTGATTGAGGTACTCCCAATGGTTTGCAGTGAAGGTATCCCAAGTGATGGAAAGATGGGGGTTTGTGTTCAACTTTGTTTTTTGTTACCAAGAGTCATCCTAAAAGAATATTGAGGTCCCATTTTAAAATTCCCAACAACACCATTACTTAACAAGATTTCATTTATCCAAGCATTGTTCCAGATCATTGATCTTGGATGGGTGTCATTCATTCTTATGAGGTCATTTTCTTCAATGTTTGGGGCATATTTCTTCCTCCAAAGTGTGCCTTGTAACTTATTTTTTACTTTTAACCACCTCCACCAAATTGTCCCTATTAATGCTTAAGGTCTTGAATTCCTATCACATCGAGATGCTCGGGGAGGTAGGCTTTATGCCAAGCAACCGAAGTCCATATCTTTTCGTGTTTTAGCCCACCCAAGAGAAAATGACCATTGGAGACCCTTGATGGATTTAATGGTCTTGGGAAGAGCTACCAACACCAATAAAAGATATAAAGGCATAGCTTGCAACATTGATTTAAGTAGAAGATCTCTTTCTATCGAAGTTAGGAAGCAAAAGGTCCAATTGTTTAACTTTTTCTCCATCTTGTTAAGAAGTTTCTCCCATGGGAGATTTCTAAATGCATTCTCAATCAAGGGGGCACCTAAGTATTTAGAGGGGAAGATGGCTTGTTGGAAGCCTAGAATTTGGACAATATTATTTTGAATACCTTTGTGAGTGTTAAAGAAAAAATGTGTGAATTACCTTGGTTTGTCCGAGCCGTGTGTGTGTGTGTGCGCCCGCAGATGTGTATCGCTACCTTGGAATTCAAATCACCTTGCAACATTGTGTCATATATAAATTGGAGGTGTGAGAGGACTTCTAAAACTGAAGAAATTTAGGTTTCTTTCATAGTGCCTTGATATTTGGCCCTGCTTAGAATTCAACCTAGACATTTTGCAATTAAGATGAGGAGGAAGGGAGATAAAGGGTCCCCTTGCCTAATTACCACACGAGGGATTGAAAGGGATGGAGGGAGATCCACTTATAAGAACAAAAAAAACAAAAGGATACCATCAATTTTATCTAGCTTATCTTATCTTGCTGTAATCCAAAAGCTAACAACATCCTTTCCATGACTTCCCAATTGAGTGGATCAAAAGCCTTCTACATATCAAGCTTTATCATCATGTTTGATTTCTTGCTAGTTTTTAGAGAGTGGATGGCCTCGTGTGTTATAATGATTCCATCCACTATATGTTGACCCTCTATGTATCCCCCTTGTTATGGAGAGGTTGTATATGTCATGACGGGCTTTAAAGGGTTGGTAGTAACTTGCTAATGGTTTTGTAAATCACGTAGAGATGGGTACGAACTTGTCCAATATGTTAGCATCTTCTTCTTTTGGGATAAGGGCCAATAAAGTTGCATTGAAATCTTGGAGGACCCCACTTGACATTCGAAAATTATGCACAGCTTTCCACACATATTTACCCACCACTAACCATCAAGATTGGAAGAAGATTATTTTGGAACCATTAGGGCCAAGGGACTTCCTCATTGTCATCTCATTGATCATTTACTCCACATCTTGAAAGGTTATTCCTATCACTAGTGATTCATAAACGAGGGACTTATAGCCAACTCGCTTCACCAACACATATCCTTTGCGAAAGTCTCTTCTTAGCTATGCTCTTAGGCTTCTATAGAGTGCTCTATCTTCAGAAAGGCCACTAGGCCTCTGTTCTCTACCATGTACAAGGATCTATGTCTTCTTCTTCTTGGGTTGGCTATAAGGCTCGTTCATTGTGCAACCTCTGCAATCACCTCATTGTTCAAAGCACATGTAACTCTGCACACATCAATCTAACATGCAACTTCCTTACACCTCATTCTCTAGCAGGCATGTAAGTAACAATATTTCCCAACACTTAACATATATCCACGCGAATACAAACCAACAATTTAAATGACATTAATCCAGGAATGGTAGCTTGTGTATCATCGTGCAATTGGTTCCTATCATTGATTGGAGTAGTCTCATAAAATTACAATTACTCCAATAGTAAAGTATGCCTTAACAATTTGGAACCAATGCCTCTAGTATGCTTTTCAAAATCACCCACATGCTATTGAGAAAAGTCTAAGGAAAGTGAGCTTACTAGAGTTGTCTCGATCATGGTGCTATCTTTAGCAGTAGCAACAGAAGGTGGGCCTGCTTCTTGGTGCCCTTGGACAACTACTTGGGGCTTTGCCAATGCCTCTTCCTTCTTTGAAAACTCTTGTTGTTGTTAAGCCATCAACTGTGTGAGCCTATCCTCTTGCCATCTATCCAATTGAATGACCTTCTCCCATAGGTTTACAAGTTGCATTTTATGCTTGTCCCAGTCTGCCATGACAATGGTGAGGGAGTCTCGACATTCTTCAAACTTCTTCTTTAGCAATTTCAACAGTTTTGCAGAGGTCTCAAGGTGCTTCTCCATCTCTACCATCCTCTTGTTGAACATTTGGACCTACTCCTTCAAGTGGTCATTTGAAGTTGAGCATTGTTGGCCCTTAAGTATTCCAACTTTTCTTTGCTTTCTTTACCCATGCCAAGGTTTACAATGTTCTCTTCGAAGGTTTGGGAGCTATGTCATGGTCAAGGATGCAACAACTTTGATACCTTATTATCCGTAAATGAGGTACTTATAGCCCAATTACTTCACCAACACAAATCCTTTGCATAAGTCTCTTTGGAGCTTTGCTCTCAGGCTTGTATGGAGTGTTTTGTCTTCAAAAAGGCCACTGGGCCTCTGTTCCTTTCCATGTACAAGGATATCTATATTCCTCTTCTTGGGCTAGCTGCAAGGCCTATTCTCTATGCAACCTTTGCAATAACCTAGTTCTTCAAACCACATGTAACTCTGCACACATCAAACTAACATGCAACTTCCTTGCACCTTGTTCTCTGACAAGAATGTAAGTAAAAAAATTTCCTAACACTTAACATATATCCATGTGAATGTAAACCAACAATTGAAAGGACATTGATCAAGGAATGGTAGCCCATGTATCACCGTGCACTTGGATACCATCATTGATTGGAGCAGTCTCATGAACTCCAAATTGCTCCAACAATAAAGACAAGCATATTTGTTGTAGAAGAATTACACTCCAACATTAGTACATATGAGTATTTCAATGTTTCATTGCCACCCGTTGTCCATTCAATAACTCATTATTTCAATGCTTTAACTCAAGACACCGTCACTCAATGAGATCGCTCTAGTATTCACAAAGGAAAGGAAGGCTTCCTCTATATCAATGGTACCCAACATTGGAATATGCATACATATGTATTCAAGGACAACATCAAATTGAATGATCCTCATGAGGAAATGAACAAGATGGTGTATTCAAACAAGACCAACACCCCAAATGGAGTCAATAAAGAGATAAGTGGCTTACAGATTCACTTGTATTAATTTCCTTGTGGATTGAGATCTTGACAATCAATGTTAGAATTATACTAGATAAATGAATGAATAGGTAGTCGATGGAGTTACTCAGGCACAAAATAAAAAACCCAGGGGCGTGTGAAATCATCCAAGTGAGAAGTAAAATGCCCATGGGCATGTGAACTCGCATAGGCACGAAGTAAAACACCCAGAGAGATACAAATTCAACCCGACAGAAGTAAATTCTCTTAGGGAGATGTAATCACAATCCAACAAGTGTAGAATTCACCCAACAATGATAAAAATCAACCAGGTGAGTGAGATTACAGAGTGTGGGGAAATTTTTAGCTTATAGGAAAGAGAAATTCACCCAACAATCCAAATTAAACCAAAATAAAAACTCCTATAGAAGTGCAATGGATCCGAGATGACAATCGTCGATCTCTGGGTCTGGAACTACACCATACGATGGTAGAATAGAGTTGTTATACTCTCTATTGGATAAGGAAAACCGTTAATGAAATAAATCCACAAGTTTATTCAGATGTCCCTCTCATTTACATTATCACTATTCATGGACAACCATTAAAACCAAAACTAACACATGACTACATGGAGCACAATCTCATAGAAATATTAGAGTAATCCAAGATACAATGGACATCATATTTACCTTGGAACCCCAACTTCGAATGGGGGCTCAGTCTATTTCATTTTGGCAATCTTTGGTTCAATGCAACTCTTGGCTTTCTCCTCCTCCTCTCTTACCAAAAGGCCCTTTGAGAACAAGAGTGAAGGAGGAAATTGGGAGAGTTGAGGGGTTAAGGGAAGGCCAACAACCACAACTCTTCACTCCCCTTTCCTTAACCTTCTCTCATATTCATGTTTCTTTTAACTTTTAAATTTGTTTCTCTCTCACTTTCATTTTCATCTTGTTCAATATATACATTGAATTGATTTACATAGTTTGCTAACTTTAATTATTTGTTGAATTAACTTGCAGGCACTGAGTCTTACCCATTCATTGGTTTAGATCCATTTTGGATCACACCTCTCCATCAAGAAGCTTTTTAGTCTCGAAAAGCTCAAGGAAACCAATCTAGATCAATGTGCCTTTTGGTTGTTTCTTTGGAACATGGCTCTGACTTTGGCTTCTGGAAACAACTCCGACTCTGTCTTTGGCTCTAGCTTTGGCTATTAGCTCTAGTCTTGGCCATGGTTGTGGATCTAGTTCTAGCTCTCTTATTCCTGCAATGAAAAAGTCTACTCATTGGCTATCAACTTTAAGAAATCTCTAGATCCAAACACTAGACTCAACATCCATTCTCATCTCCCTCTCAGTCTTATAGACAATCCATCTTGGCGGTTAATGAAGCCAAGTCAAATGTTGGTCTATGTTTAGTGTGACACACATTGCCATCACATAACAACTCCTCAAGGGAAGTGTGGCTACATTCAGTTGCTAGGATCAATTTATCCCTGCCATGGAAACAACTCTTGACAACCATGTTAATTAAATGACCGACTTCCATACCCCTACATGTTGGTTGTAGGAGCCTTGGTCATTGGTAAGATGGTCCATCCATTGGTGAGTCGTTCTTCAACCAACTTGTAATGAAATAGATGTTAGCCCATGCTTGAGCTCCTTCTCCGCTCTCTCTTGCTTCCATTAAACAACTACTTGCTTCCTTATTGAGGCCGAGCTCTTGTGTTGTTATATCTCCTTGAACAACTTCTTCTCCCTGAATTAGACATGTAGACAACTCTTCATCTTATGTTTTCTTCACTCTCCACACCGTTTTCTTAGATGTGTGTTTTTTGGGGTGAAGCTTTGGATGAAGTTGCCAACACTTTGCTTTCCAATGGCTACACAACTTGCAATGGTGGCAGAAAAACTTGTTGTTGCTACAAGGATTGCTTGACATGTTCCTCCTCTCCATATGCCTTTAAGTTCACTGTTGGATGAGAGAAGTCTTCTCACCATTCCTCCTCTAAAAGCAATCCAACCTTTGGCATGTGGATTTCTTCCCCCAACAAGATGCCACATGATGGCCTTTCTCCTCATATGATGAACATACCTTGGAGTGCCAACAACTCACAATGTTGTGGCCTCTCTTCTTGCAACAATGACAAACAAGGGATGTTTTGTTCGATGAAGACCTCTTGGTGTTCTTATTCTTCTTACCCTGGCTTATTGGTTTTCTACTTATTACGAGTCAAGGTGTGGGCTGAGTCTTCAAGCTCTCCTCATCACTTCCCTTCTTCGATCTGCCATGACAAGGATGAGATGGCAGTCAGTTGCCACCTTCATATACATCTTCTCATTCTCTAGATGAGCAGGCCAACTCTAACATGTCTTTCTCCTTTGCAAATATAGTCTTCAAGGTCATGGTATTTTTCATTCTGCCATTTAAGCCTATGCCTCCATGTTTGACCCATGGTGTGGCTACAATGGTGCTTGGGATGCATGGTCTTCTCTTGTTTAATCTGTGTCCATCACATCCCATCCGACTTAATAGTTTGAACCAATGCCTCTGGTATGCTTTTCAAAATCACCCAAATGTTCTTGAGAAAAGTCTAAGGAAGGTGAGCTTACTAGAGTTGTCTCGATCATGGCTTACAACCCGACCAATAGCAATAGAAGGTGGCCTTCCTTCTTAGTGCTCTTGGAGAGTTACTTGGAGCTTTTCCAAGGGATCATCCTTCTCTTCCAAAGCTCGTTGCAACTAAGCCATCATCTGCATGAGTCTATCCTCTTGCCAGCTATCCAACTAAATGACCTTCTCACCAAGGTACACAAGTTGCACTCTATGCTTGTCCCAATCTTCCATGACAATGGTGAGGGAATGTGGCATTCTTCAAACTTCTTCTTGAATGGAAGTAGTTTTGGTAGAGGTATCAATGTGCTTCTCCATCTCTGCCATCCTCTTGTTGAAAATCTGGACATACTCCTTCTCTTCTTTTTTCTTCTGCTTGAAGCTAGAAAAGCCATCATCTGCATGAGTCTATCCTCTTGCCAGCTATCCAACTAAATGACCTTCTCCTCCTAGTGTACAAGTTGCATTCTATGCTTGTCCCAATCTTCCATGACAATGGTGAGGGAGTCTTGACGTTCTTCAAACTTCTTCTTTAGCAATGGAAGTAGTTTTGGAGATGTCTCAATGTGCTTCTCCATCTCTGCCATCCTCTTGTTGAAAATCTGGACATACTCCTTCTCTTCTTTTTTCTTCTTGAAGCTAAGCATTGTTGGCCCTTAAGTCTTCCAAATTTTCCTTGCTTGCTTTACCCATGTTGAGGTTTGCAACGTTCTCTTCAAAGTTTTGGAAACCATGTCATGGTCAAGGATGCAACTGATGTGATACCTTATGATCCATAAATGAGGGACTTGTAGCCCACTTGCTTCACCAACACAGATCCTCTATGAAAGCCTCTTCCATGCTCTACTCTTAGGCTTGTATAGAGTGATCTATCTTCAGAAAGGCCACTAGGCCTTTGTTCCCTGCCATGTACAAGGGTCCTTGTCTTCTTCTTCATGGGTTGGCTGCAAGGCTTGTTCTCTATGCAACCTTTGCAATCACCTCGTTATTCAAACTATATGTAACTTTGCACCATCATACTAACATGCAAATTCCTTGCACCTTGTTCTCCATCAAGCATGTAAATAACAATGTTTCCTATCACTTGACATATATCCATGTGGATGCAAACCATCAATTTAAATGACATCAATCAAGGAATGGCAGCCGATGCATCACCATCCAATTGGTTCCTGTCACATATTGGAACAATCTCATAAACTCCCAATTGCTCCAACAATAAAGATAGGTAGAAACGTTGTAGAAGCATCATGCTCCAACATTAGTACATGTGAGTATTTCAATATCAAAGAACAAACTTAAATGACAAAAATTCTATCTAGGTTTACCAAGGAAACAATGTTTCATTACCACTCATTGTCCATTCAACAACTCATTGTTTCAACGCTCTAACTCAAGACACCATCACCCAATATGATCACTCTAGCATTTACAAAGGAAAATAAGTCTTCCTCTACATTCACGATACCTAGCATTGGAATATGCATACATATGTACTCAAGGACACCGAGATATTAAAATGACCCTCATCATGAGGAAATGAATAGGATGGTGCATTCAAACAAGACCAACACCCCAAATGGAGTTAATAAATAGATGAGCGACCCATGGATTTACTTGTATTAATTCCCATATTGATTAAGATATTGACTATCAATGTTAGAAGTCTATGAGGTAAATGAATCAACTGGCAGTGGATAAAGTCACTTAGGTAGGAAATAAAATGCCCAAGCGGGTGTGAAATTCTCTAGGCACAAAGTGAAATACCTAAGGGTGTGTGAACTCGCCCAGTCACGAAGTAAAATGCCTAGGCACAATGTAAAATGCCCTAGCACAAAGTAACATTCCCAAAGAGATATAAATTCACCCCAACATAAGTGAATTCACATGGGGAGAAGTAAATTCATCCAATGAGATGTAATCACAGTCCAACAAGTGTAAAATTCACCCAAAAGTGATAAAAATCAACTTGAGATTACAAAGTGCGAGGGGATTTTGGGCACGTAGGAAATATAAATTCACCCAACAACCCGAATTAAACGAAAACAAAAACTCCTAGAGAGGTGAAATGACTCCGAGATGACAATTGCCGATCTCCAGGTTTGGAAATGCATCATACAATGGTAACAATAGAGTTATTATACTCTCTATCAGACAAGGAAAACCATTAATGAAGTAAAGTCCACAAATTTATTCGCATATCCCTCTTGTTTACATTCTCACTATTCATTGGTAACCATTATAACCAGAACTAAAACATTATTACATAGAGCACAATCTCACAGAAATCTCAGAGTAATTCAAGACATAATGGATATCATATTTACCCTAGAAACCCAAATGGGAAAACCAACTTCGAATGGGGACTCAATCTATTTCATTTTGACAATCTTTGGTTCAATGCAACTCTTGGCTCTCTATCCTCCTCCTCTCTTGGCCAAAAGATCCTTTGAGAACGAGAGTGAAGAAGGAAATAGGGAGAGATGGGGGGTAAGGGAAGGTCAACAACCATGTCCCTTCACTTCCCTTTCCTCGACCTTCTCTCATATTCATTTTTCTTTTATATATTTTTTCCCTCTCACTTTCATGTTCATCTTATTTAACACTTACATTGCATTGATTTACATAGTTTGTTAACCTTTATTATTTTCCGAATTAACTTGGAGGTACTAAGTCTTCCCCATTCATTGGTTTGGATCCATTTATGATCAACTATGGAGGGATTTTGTTTTTCAATCACTAGGCAATGAGTATTGTCAATTATGGTAGTATTGCCATTGGGTGGTCTTCCTCTGGTTTAATCAGTGGGTCACTACAATAAGAGTGTTGTTCCTTCTCAATGGTTCCATGGTACTCTAACTCTCTCCTTGCATATATTTTAGTGAGAAGATTTTATTGTGGTTTCTTCAGGTTATTGTTAAACTATGAAAGAAACTAGTACTCTTGTCACCCTCCTTCAGCCACTGAATTCTTGATTGTTGTCCCTGAAGTGTCTCCTCTCGTGTAGCTCTGCTATCCATATCCTCTTGTAGAATTGCCCTGTGATTTTTTAATTCAATTGTGATTCTTTTGACTATAATCTCCTTTAGGCATCCTCCATCCTCATCTCTTAATCTCGTTGGGCGTAGAAAATGTTTCCAAATGCCTCTATATTCTAGGTCTCGAGTTTTGTGTTGAGATTTTTCAATCTTTGTTGGAATATACATCTTTTGGATTGGCATTCCTCCAACCGTTTCCCACTGATACTTTGTGTTGCAGAAAATCAAGATGAGTTAGTTTGAATTTTTTAAGATGAAATGGGGAGGCTTTGGCAAAGTCGTGGTTGTCCCATTTTAAAGTAATCAACTAATGATTAGATCCCGCAATTGGAAGAATTTTAGCCTCCATGTCTGTCACTCATCTTAGGTAGGATTCCAAGACTAGGAACTGATCAAGGCAATCTGCAACCTGCAATGGGTCACTCCTTATGTTGTTCCAAGTGTGGCATCTGTTGCTTGTTTGCATGTCTACTATTCATAGCTCTTCAATAACATATTTGAAGCATTTGTTGTCCTCATTGAGCCAATGATTACCTCCCCATTTCTCATTCAGAGTTGTATCATATTGAAGTCTCCCCCAACAATCCAAGGTGGGTTTTGGTGCACTGCTCCTAGGGCTTGTATGGAGTCTAAAAACTCATTTTTCAAAGTTGGGTTGGTAGGGCCATAGACACTAGATTATATAATCCCACTTTCCCTAGATCCTATTTCTCTAAAGTTTGTTGTGATGAGTCTATTTGTCGTTGTAATATCCCATAGGATTTCCTTTACCAAGGTCCATAAAATAACCATTACTCTTGAGAAACTTTCCAAATTAATTGCCTTGGCTTCACAACCCCACCTAATCTTCTTTGTATTCATAACAATTTCTTCTTTGTCACACTTGGTCTCCTAAATCACAATGATTTATGGCTTCCCCTTTGTTAGTTCGTTCTTGAACATCCTTTATTTCCCTTTCATGATAAACCCACGCACATTCCAAGATATTACTTTCATTTAAATCGAGGGTTGGGTAAGGATATATCCCTCCACATGTACCTTATTTCTACCAGCATTAACAGATTGAGCTCCCTTAGTTTTTGTTTCATTGTTCTTCATTCTTTCCTTTGCTCTTCCTTCCTGGTTTTGGAGGTTCAAGGTTATTCATTTTTATGCCCAAGCCATGTTGTTGTCCCTATACTTGGCTTGTGGTTGTTGTCTTGCTTTTCCCTTTGCCTAATTTCTGTTGAAGATGTTGTAGCTACTCCTTATCAAATTCTCTAGGTGACCTTTCCCATATTTTTCTAAAAGTGTCGAAATATCTACCTCTACCGTTTCTACATCCTCATGTTGTTCCTTAGTTTCCTCCTTCAATTCCTCTTGACCTTCCTCTTCCTCCTCCGTTTCAAATTGTCCATGCATTGCCTTATTTTGTGACATCGTTTGGCTTTAAGTTGCCTCCCCTTCAATGTTTTCTATTTTCTTCCTTTTAGGGTCAATATCCATCTCCTTGCGAGCCTCCCCTTGAGCAGGTGTTGTTTCTTGGTTTTGACCATGGATTGTCTCTTATGCTCCTTATGACTGTTGCTTTGGGTTTTTTCATCGGTACTGTTTCCTTCTCCTAAGGGTCGGATGTGAGAGAATGTAAATGGTTTGTATCCTTCAAGGTGGCACTCACAATTGTTTTCTAATATTTTTTTCCCTTAATTATGCTTGCTTTGGAATTTTGTGAATCCTTCTTTATCAATTTCCTCCCCCATTATTTCCACAAGTGCACTAAGTTGAGGGGGTAATCCCTAAATAAGTGACCATGTCCATGGCACTTCCAACATTGGAATGGTGCATGCTCCTAATCAAGGGTTTGTGCACACTCAATATCTTGAAAACTAATATCGATTGATTTTGGAAGAGCTACAGATAAATTCATATAAACACATATTGGAGTGTAGGATGTGTACTTAACCTCCTTGGTGATTTATGAGATTTTGACAAAGCTCGCAAGTGTGTTTCCTCTTTCCAGGACTTTTATGGTAGTGAACAAAGGCAAATCCACACATGGCCTTGGGTAAAGTCTTCCCTGTTTGGGATTAACCTCTTTGTCCAGTATCGAAGATGCATGCCAATTGAGTTAAAGAAGCAAGGACACTCTTTGAAGATCCTCTCTTTATTGTTTGTGCTTGTGAAAATTTCTATGAAGATTCCCTTAGACTCGAGTTTGAGATCTACATTGCCCTTGGGTTTCCATCTTGTATTTACCAACCAGGTAAGTGATTGTTTGGAGGGAGAGATCCCTATGAACTTGTTGATAATAGCATGGTCATTTATATTTTAGCCGTGATCTTCTATTTTGGGGATGTTACCTCATATTGTGTGTTCTCATCTCTTTTCACCCTTTCCTTTGCTTATTTTGCCACTTGTTGTCATTTAACTTGTTCCTCCCATTACCATTGTTTTGAAAAAGAAAATGATACAACCCCCTTATGGAAATTGTAACTTCTCTCTCTAGTGCTAACGTTCATCACCAAACCCTAATTGCAACTAATAAATGGGGAGACTAGTTCCAAATTCAATCCTTCTTGAGCATTTAGTGACTACACTACTATTATGCCTTTTATCTCTTTCGTTCTAAAGGAATTTGGGGAGGCTATCATATACTCTTCTTTCATTTTATCTCTCCGCTTCCACCTAAATATGCAAAGGTATAACAATAACAACTATATATGGTTGAATAATCCAATACACATGATTCTTGGGTTAGAAAGAGTTACTATAATACCCTTCTTAAAAAAATATTTGCGGATTGTGTAGTTGGTTATAAAACGCTGCAACATGAATTGATACAATAACATTTTCCGTGCATTTCACTAGTTTCAATCTAACCGAAGTTCCAAAAGACACAATTTCAAGGTTTAGGGTCGATCTCGCTCTCGGTTTCCCAACTAGAGGGAAGACGCTACAAGCACCAACGGGTTGAGGATCGAACCTGGTCCGTGGACGTAAACTCCCACCGGACATTAACCTGACCTATGAAGACGAGGCAGTGCATCGTCTGTCGGAATACACGGGATACAGCAGCTATATGCCCGCGTCAGAGCTTCGAGATTACGCAATTTCATTTTTGGCAACCCGTTCGAGGATAAGGCGAGGAAAAAGAAATCAATTGTTGTCGAGGCGCCGAGGCGAGAGCTTTGCTCCAATGGCCCTGTTTGTTTGTCATGCACTGATTAAGCCGCCTGCTCACTTGAATTTCATACCCTTTCACAGTTGCACTAATTCAAGTGAGTGAGTTTCTGTATTTCGGCATCCTCGTCTTTGCCACAGGGGCATCATTCCTCTAAACTAGTTCATACTAATATAAGCTTTCATGCGATGCAGGGTGCAATTGGGGATTCGACCCACAAGTTCGCTGTGCGTTAAGATTATCCGCGACTTCACATCCCAGGACAAAATGCAGAGCTTCGGAATCAGGTAAACTAGAAGTGGCCTATTCGTCCTTTTTCATAAATCTAAATTGCAGACATCGTGCAAGCGTGCAAGACACACAGTGACGAGTCTAGAAGTTTTAAGGGGTTCTGTGGTGTAGCAGTGATGAATTGAAGCATATGTTGGGCTGCAGAGAGAGTTGCAGAGTTGAGTAAGAGACAAATGAAATCGACGGACCTATTGGCGGAGCTTCTCAGGACTGACAACCGTCAGCAGTTTGCTCAAGAACACGTGGATTCACTCACGGAAGACTTTTTTCTCGTGTCATCCACGTTCATGGAGATGGTATTTACTACATATACCCTACATCCATCTTAACTCATGATCCAATTCATAAAGTGCCCCAGAGAGATGTAAACACTCAAGGTGCCAACCTCAATGGTATTGCACCATATTTACCCACATGGAGGTTCGGGGTTTGCGCGTTGACCCTCCTTCTTTGAGATCTTTATTTATTCGCGTAAAGTAGTTTTTATTCCCAAGGACAACGACCATTGGCTGGATGCTGGGTTCCTACCCACTGCTGCCCGAGGACACTGGACTTGTGTCTCTTCTCGACATTGGGCCATTTGCTTATGCGTTATGCATCTTGTTATGAGCTTTTCTTACTACCGTTGTATGCCCAAAGGGCTGACTGGTATACAGGGCGTTTCTGGTTTGTAACCAGCCCGATTTAAGTTTTCGCTAGTGGTTGTGGTTGCTAATTTTGTATTTATTTATTAATAAATGTGAAATGTGCATTACGATATAAATGGTCAAAGAAGCATTTTATATAAAAAAATGGATCTTTTTATTATTTCCCATTCAATACCTATACAGTTCACATACCTATACAGTTCACATATGTTTTTATTTTTCTTCACATGTGTTTTTTTTCCCATAAGTTCCAGAAAAGTATTGTTTTCCGAGACTATTTAAGGGCAATGACTGTAAAATTTCTGGCCTTGGGTGTCGGATAACTAGTGTCCAATATTTATTCAATTCCACCATTGGTCATTTTCTGATCAATGCCAGAAAAGTGAATGAATGCCAATTGAAAAACAAAACATCCATACTAAAAATAAAAGAATACTGTATTTCCCTGAAAAAATTAATCACTGAATTTACAATAAAAACAAAGGCTATTTTCAGACCATTTCTGTAAAAAGTAAAGGTCTAGCAACCTTTGGAATGTAATTTTCTATGTGAAGACAGTGTCACACGAATACGCGCACAAAGTGTTAAAGTTCTACCTCTTACCTGGGATATAGAATGCACCTTGCTTTTCTTGTTGCGTGCATAGTTGACTTTTTTTTGGTAAGGCCTTAGGGTTCTTCCATACCTGGAATCATTTCCGTTACAGGCAGGGATGTTAATAGGGCTTCGTTGTTTAGGGTTGAAAACCACAAGTTGCAAACCATCATGGTCCATTGCTAGCCATAGGGAAAAAATGTTTAGATTGAAGAATAGTAAAGCCATTGGGGTCGAAGGTTCAAACTTTCAAGTTATGGTTGTTTTGTGTTTACATTGTTATTTCTAGGGTTTTAGTGTTTTCAGAAGAAAAATGTTTAGATTGAAGAATAGTAAAGCCATTGGGGTAGAAGGTTCAAACTTTCAAGTTATGGTTGTTTTGTGTTTACATTGTTATTTCTAGGGTTTTAGTGTTTTTCATAAGAGTGAGCACACCAACCAAAACTCATTGCCGAAGGACTCTAGTAACTGTGAGCCTCATCAGACAACACACAAGGATTTACCTTTATATATATATATATATATGTCTATTTGTCTACCTACCAGTGAATAACGCAGTGGACGATCTAGGCACCCCACCAGTTCCCCCTCGAGACACTCGACTATACTCAACTTTCTTCATTTAGCCTCGGATGGTAGGAGAGATAGGTCCATTCTATGACAGACCTATTGTCCTTTCTTCTGGTTCCTCTTGTCCACAGATCTTCTCCTATGGTACATCTCATCATCAGAGCATGTCTCTGAGCTGGGGGTCGAGGGTTCTTCATGCATCGGAGTAGATTTTCATGCATCGGAATAGATCCCACTCTCTTCTATACCTTATTGCACTTTACGTATTTTACTTTCTCCATCTCACCTTTTATTGGAGACCTTTTGGTACTCTTGCACTGTATTGACATCATTGTACTAAGCAGTCTATTTGACCTACTTTTGTGGTCATTAGTCGGACATTAATAAAATTATGTTATGTTATCTATTAATGAATGAAAAGTACTTTGGGACTAGCCTTTCTAGTGTTGAATATATATGTGGGGGCACACGTGTGCACATACTCTGCTATTCTTTTGCCCTCTTCAAAGCTGCATCTTATTTTTTTAAAGTAATTAAATCTTAAGNAAGAGTTTGTTGAGAAGCTGGGAGCGATTATTGTAAAACTTCACAGGAAAAGGGCTGAATGCAAAAGCCAGATGGAAAAACAATCTGTCCCATAGGCTATTTTTAGCCTCGTGGACGTTAAAAATACTTTCTTTCTTCTTTCTTTCTATTAATGAATGAAAAGTACTTTGGGACTAGCCTTTCTAGTGTTGAATATATATGTGGGGGCACACGTGTGCACATACTCTGCTATTCTTTTGCCCTCTTCAAAGCTGCATCTTATTTTTTTAAAGTAATTAAATCTTAAGAAAAATAATAAATTGGTGGGATCTTGCCCATGCGTTCTCAAGTATGGGACATTCGAAACTAAAGTGGCAGGGTATGGGACATTCGAAACTAAAGTGGCAGGAAATGGCTTTTTAGAAACATGATCAGCTGGGGTCCAGTAAGGGAAGTTGGGCTAAACTTCTTAAGCAACCTAGGGAAACCAAGAAACGTGTTTCCAAAAATGCGAAGAAAACTTCCAAATAAAATCTATCATTATTTTATCAAATTTTAAATTTCTATTAATTTAGACACAAAACAATAAAATACAATCTGTAACTTGAATCTCAGTGCTATGCATTGATGAAAATAATTTCCGTTGCCAAATTAAAATTTGAAATTTCAAATCAATATTCATAAAAATAATTTCCATTGCCAAATTAAAATTTGAAATTTCAAATCCATATTCATAAATTATAGTAAGATTTAAGGATGAGAAAGTATAAAAGTGCCTAAGGGCAACATCATAAATGACAAGATTTGTAAATTTTAATACCAAAAGCAATAGGAAAGCGTCGAATCATCAAGTGCATGACTGCTGTCATTTGGTGCATCATCAAGATCATCATCGTCATCTATTGACAATGACTAATACACTTCCTCCTCCATTGGAAAGTTAATGATATTAAACAATCCATTTTCTGTTGGCAATCTCCTCCTCCTCGTCAAGTTGCAATGCATCCTCTATAGCAACATCCTGATAAATTGTTGGACCTTGGAAATAGCTCGGTTTTGTTTATTTCCATAGTTGTAGGATGCTAAGTATTTAGACTAAAACTTTTGCTCTATCTGCAAGTGGCTTATTCCTTTTCATTAAGTGAATAAAATAATATGTGCTCCAATTCCTCTTACACGTAGAGGAATCAGCAACCTAGGACAACAATCAAACCATTAACTATTGAATACTTTGATGTCATTTACATGCTTCATCCGCCAACCAACTAGGTTTGTTTGGGCCATTATGTCATTTACATGCATCATTCACCAACCAACTAAGTTTGTTTGGGCCATTGTTTTTCTACCATCCTATGCAGATTTGACCTGGATCTATTCCTCAACATAGAAAAAGGAAAGAAATCGTAAGAGGTTAGTGTGGGCCTTCCAAGCGATGGCGAGAATGTGGGTACCTAATAAGCACGGTTTACGTTTGAGTCCTGAGTTTCACTAGTGCAAAATAAATACAAAACATAGAAATTATGTTCTAATGAGATTGGTCTCTTCAAGAGGATGCAATTTTGATAAAGCTTTACTGAATCCTTCTTTTCATCTACATCATCTATATGTGGGATCCAATGGGCATGCCTTCGTGCTGATTTAGGATTCAAACCATATGTTGTTATATACACTTGAGAATTGAATTTACACCAACCCTAAAAAAAAACTGATCTTGTCATAAAGTACTCTACTTGAACATTTAGGCCCTTTAATTGCCTTTATGATTTTAGCTATCGTATTATCCTTTGTTTCATAGACCTCTCGTGAAGTAAGAACATAGGTATTCAAATATCCAATGGCCATCACAACATGTTGCCTGAAGACCATAATGTAATCTTAGGTCATGTTACCACACAATCTAGCACCTAGTGCAAAGCCTTCACAAGGCACTAAGATAAGTGGAACATGGAAGATGTCGCCACTGTTACCTAGGAAACAACTTCCCTCTTTTTTGTGAAGGAATAGTATCAACATAAGGGAGGCTTCCCCAGTAGCCTCCAAGAATCCCTCGGCAAGACACAATCAAGTCTAGGGCCCCTTGGGATGACTACGCACACTACCACTAAGATGAGGATAAGCAAGGTAAATAAGAGGTGGTGGATAAAGATAATTTCCAGATTTGGAGTGTTCAAGCTTATAGGAGAGAAGGCTTTCCAAGTCAAGTATGAGTTTAGTAGGGTTCCCAAATACTACAAATAGAAAAAAGGTCTAACGATGAGGTAAAACTTGCAAGAAATATGTAAGATATCAACAGTAAATAAAGTGATAACATCAATAAGAAAATGATTACAGCAGTAAAATAAATGATCTCTAATAGTATAGAGATTATTTCAGCAGTAAAACATATAATTTTCAACAGCAGTAAAGGTAATTTTCAGCAGTATTAAATGTATAACAGCAGTAAAACAGTAAATTTTCAGCAGCAGTAAATTTATGACAGCAGTAAAATAGTCAATTTTCAGCAGTAAAAAGATATCCCTTTGATGATGAAATGATCCAGTAAATTATAGGGCTAAATACTGTGTTAAATTAGGGTTTAATTTACCAACAAAATCAGAAAAATCAGCAGAAAAAATCAGCCCTAAAACCCTAGAAATTTTGACTTAGATAGCTGTAGTAACACTTTAGAAAATTAATTTAGGGTTTAAACAATGAGTTTAGGTCAATAGTATGCCTAAACACCTTAGACGCCTTGGTTTCTATGGCTGAAAATGAAATTTTGTAGCAAATAAACCCTAACCCTAACCCCAAAGTAGTACACTTCCACAATAATGATTGACTATTATGGAGAAAAAGGACTAGTGCCTACTATTTTGGGCATATGTGGTCAAAAATAGATTCTTCTTTGGGAGAATGAAGTGGATAATTTTAGGGTGAGGCTTAGAGATTGTCCACTACTAACCCTAGGCAATCCTCTTAAAATTTTGGGGGGATGATACAAGAGAAGATTCCTCCACTAGTAAACCTTCCAAGGATTTTGACAAGAAGGGTTTGTTAAAAAATGATCCAAGAGTTTGAAGAACCACGACTTGAGAAACAACATCAATCTAAAAATGCATGATTAAACAAAACCACAAGACGAAAAGAGAACACTTACTCAAAACATCTTTCATCCATTAAAACCCTAATTTCCATGTCATCCAAGTAGTAAGAGATCCACAAACACAGCCCCCCAAAAAGTCACCCTAGTTAACCATCCATAGCATTCTTCATGATAGAGAACAAATAGAAGTAGACAAGTAGTGATAAATCTCCACAAGTAGCAATGATTTGAAAGTTGAGAAGTGCTTCACTTATTTATATGAGAGATCTAACACCCTTCTCACACAATGCAAGCCCTAAAAACATAAAATAATGCCTTTATCTCTCATAAACCCTAGATATAAGGCAACAATACATAAATAATCCATGATAAAAGAGTGGATAGGTCTCTAAGACTCCCAACAATGCCTCTAAGATGGAGTAAACTAGCTCAACAACCAAATCGTCCCACTCAAAAGTGCTCCAAGACGCACATGTGTGGCCTTAATGAGGGGACCATTCACTCAAAAAGTGGAAGAGATGCTCCAAAAGGTGAAACGTTGCCATGAAAGGGTGCAATGTTTAATCTCCAAGGGTGCCTCAAACTCTCCAAAGGGTGTGACGTCATCAAAGGTGCCATGTCATCCTCAAGGAAGCCCCGACGTTTGATTAAAGTGTCCAATCATTATAAAGATGAAATGTCCATGCTCCTAGTGCAACATCTCATCATCAAGGGGTAACGTCCCATCTCCAGAGGGTGTCATCATATGCATGGAAAGGTGCCACACTATCTCTCCAAGTGCAATGTCCTCAAGAAAAGGTCCAATATTCTCCATGGAAAGTGAAACATCCCATCAAGCCATCCTCGTCATACAAGGATAGTCTCATCATCAATGACCTCAAGGTCATGTCCACGTGTGCTAGGTGTTGTTTTTCTTCATATAAGATATGATCGATATATTATTACAATGATGAGTGTTCCATATATAGGGAACATATGGTGACCATCCATGAAAGGATGCGTCCCTTGAATAATCAATAACTATTTATTATTATCATTTACTTATTATATATGATATTTAATAATCAATAATTATGTTATTAATTATTATTCTAAGAGAATGTCTTCCCGATGTTGTCCAAACATCAACACTCCCTCTCAACGAGGGAGACATTCTGCATCATGCCAAGCTTGTCTTTGAAGTATACAAACTTCACCCTAGACTCATGACACTTGTCTGTCAGTCTTGGGAGACGTCTCTCTCCCACCTGAACCGAGGAGAAACTCCTTCTGCGGCTCTCCCTCTGAGCCAATTAACTCTCTCTAAGATCAGGCTCACTTTGGGTCCGCATGTAATAGCATATGGAATATTGAGTCTTTATTATTCCTTGCCAAATCACCATGACTAGGACAAAGACCACACCAGGATCTTTCACCACAATTACACACCTGTGAGTGAATGTCAGCCTGATGCTAACTGACATGTGGAAAGCACTTCAATTATCTCGAGTCCATATTATTCCTTGTCATGCTCAAGGAAGGACTACGTCTGGGCCCATTTACCACAAGTGCACCTTTATGATAAATGTATCCTATCTCCCTTGGTCTGTAGCCCAATCTAGGAGAAGTTCCGCCCGATGCTGAAACATCAACACTCCCTCTTAGCTAGGGAGGTATCTTTCCATAGTAGTACACAACTACTATCCAGAGACACGCAGTCTTCGCCAGTGGTACACAACCACCATAGTAGCAAAAGGTTTGTCACACATGGCACTCCCATGTGGACTTCTAGAGGCTACTCCCTCTAGGAACACTTAGGGTCAACTCCCCATAGTGTGTGACGTCAAGGGTCAACTCCCTTGACA
>SNQJ01S0010716.1:256296-301433 GCA_010110895.2 Picea sitchensis | reverse complement strand
CACTCCTTGTATCAAGGGAAACAAATGACCAGTATGTCGAAGAATATTACTTCCACTACAAGTGATGCTCAAAATAGAAGTTATCATGGGAGTCGAAATACATCAAGTTCTTTCCAAGAACCCTATAAACTCCCCATGCAAAAAATCGAATTAGGATGGGTAGACTCCTTTACAATGCGACAATTTTGCTTAGCACTTAAAAGATCCTATCGTCTCAGGTCCTCAACGATTACTAACTCGATAATGAAGAATCATGTGACAATAATTACAAGCTAGCACAAGAGATAAGTCTTCCATAAAGTATGCTTTTAGGACAAAGCATTTTTAAAGGGAAGGCAATGTTATGAACATACATATACATATACTATAGATATTCATAACATAATAATTAATAAATAATAATTATTAATAATGAAAGGTCATGTCTCAAAGGACATGACTATTGGTAAAGGGCACTCCTGCGTGGGTATATAAACGAGCCCTCATTCTCAATTGAAATCATATATCTATCTTATCTTATATCTTATCTATTCATATATTATTTACAGTCCTATATGGATTACTTTGTTATATTCCAAGTATTTTGGATTATTCTTGTGTGAGCGAACTTTGTTCGTCTCACACACAGCTCTGGTTATCATCATAGGATCCATCTCATGATAAAGTAAATCTATCAGAAGCTTGTGAATCCATATTGCTTCGCACACTCGATGCTATATACTCTGCTTCTGTGGTACTCAAGGCCACATAATTTTGTTTCCTGCTGCATCAGGAAACCATGGCAAACTTCACGGTAAGACAACAACCGGATGTGCTCTTCCGGTCTGCTGTACTCTTTGCTCAATCTGTATAGGCATATCCTTGCAAACTCAATTTCACACTTGAAGGCATATCTCAGGCCATATCTAACTGTGCCTCGTGTATATCTCAATACATGCCTTACTTGTTATCCAGTGAGTCTGTCTCGGCTGGCTCATGGATTGACTAAGCATATTCACTGCATAGCATGAATCAGGTCTGGTGTTAACCAGATACATCAATGATCCGATCGGATGTGGATCAATCTCGTCTGAATCATCATCATTTATTTTCTTCAAATCCATCACGATGGTTTTGCATTTTGTCATACTGGGATTCTTTAATATTCCCATTTTATATTTTCCTTGACTCAGGAAAATCTCAATGGTTCTCTATCATACTTCCAAGAAGTAGTGCATCATACTCAGATCCTTCATCTCGAATTCAGAAGTCAAGGCTAACTGAATAAGTCATCAAAATCAGGCTCTCGTCACCAACACTGTAATAATATAGGTTTGGATCAACAACACTTTTGCTGAAACCCAAACTCATCAAGAATCCATTCATCTGATATAGTTTCCAACTCATGGATGGTAGTACGAATGGAAGTGTATTGGGCTTACTGGATCAAGTGTCTCATCATAGACAACTCCCTCTGTTTGTGAGAATCCTCTTGGCTATAGATCTTGCTTTGTATTTCTTGACTCTTCCATCAGCTGCATGCTTGATCTTATAGATACACTTGGAAGTCACCACAAACTTACCTTCTGGTCTCTGAACAATATTTTATACATCATTATTTAAGATATACTGGTATTCTTTTGTTATGGTATGTTGCCATACCTGTTCTCTTGTTGCTTCTTCAAGACAAGGAAGTTCAGAATCAATGAAGTGGCTCATGACTGAAGGATAGCTTTGAAAAAAAAACTCTTTTTCTTTCTCAAGGTGTCCTTTAAGGGACTTGTATGTTTCTTTGTCTTCTAGCAAAGTTTTGTTGACCCTAGCCATGTCTTTTATGCCCTACTGTAATATCTCTAGTTATATCAACTGGAGTAACTGAATTTGTTGGAATATTGTCTGTCTTTCTCTGAACTGTTGAAGGTATTATCTCTTTCTTCTTTTTATTTTGTTTTGACTCCCTCTGAGTCAAGTAACTCTCTCTGAAGTCTGAAGGAAGGGAATCTTCTTTTATTGCTTGTTAGATCTTTTATGTCTTCTTGACCAACATACTAATCAATCAAATAAGGTTTGGACTTCCGTACCGGGGATAATGGTCCAAGTCTTGAGGGCTCCCATATTGGGGATAATACCCTTCATTTATTAAGAATGCAATCAACTATAAAATTAGAGATCAAATGATTTACCTGGGTTTGCAATCATGTTTAGATATGAGTTTGTTTTTAGAGGAAGTACTTCTCCTCTCTCTTATCTTCATTCTTTTGAGGTGGATCTGGATCAATGTCAGTGGGAGAAACATATTGTCTTCCCTTCTTCCTGGTTGGACAATTTCTTGCATAGTGCCCATATTTGTCACATCTGAAGCACCGAATTTCTGAAACATCTCCTCTGATTATGACCTGGGTTTGATGAAGACTTCTCATCTTTGAATGTTTGTTTGGAGTTTCTTTTGAATCTTCCTCCTTTCTTTGTATGAAGTGCAAGAGCATGATTTTCATCAGGGGAGTCTTTCACTCCTCTATTTCTAAGTCTAAGTTCTTCTCGAGTACAGTTTGTCCACAAACGATCAAAGGTTGGTAGACTTTCTCTTCCAATGATACTTTGGAGAAAAGGCTGCCTATGTTTTGGAATGTTGTTGAGAGTGGATAAGACAAGTTCTCTATCGGACATGATTTCTCCAATAGCTTCTAGCTATTCTTTAATCTCTGATATCTTCATAAAGAAGATAACAACTGTATCACCTTTCGTCATCTTGGTACTTTGAAGTTGGCCTTCAAGGTAAGAGCTTTGAGGCTGTTGTTGTAAATGTGTTGAACTTGCACATAATAGATCTAGCTAAACAATAATACACACATTTGCAGAGAGAATTGGAAAAAGAAGAAGGAGAGAAAGAATGGAAGAATTCTCATTAACCGTTATGCATAATGAATAATTTACACATGATATACTCTATATATCTCAATGAGTTCGACTTGAGGTGAACCAATGCGCCATAGTGGCGGTCTAGAGTGATCTAGACACACACCAACAATTATGAGAGTGAACTGCCACCTATTTTAGTCTCTCAGGCAGTTACGGGAGTGAACTGCCACCTAGTTGAGTTAACTAGTCAACTAGTCTTAAGTTAACTGACTGAACATAGAGTAGTGAGGAGTTAACTCAGGGAATCAAGGCTAATGCGCCACTTTGGTGATGATACCAAGGCAAGGTCGAATTAGCATGGTGATGATCCCAATGCAACATCTAAACTCAACTCAACTAGTCAAACTGAAGTGTCAACTGAAAGATAAAACTCAACTTAACTAGTCAAACTGAAGTGTCAACCTAAGAGAATATTTGTGGAATATTCTCCTTAAAATATAGGAGACTGGATAATGACTAATATGAATACAAACAAGGAATAACCTTAGAAAAAGAAATCCTATGTGTGTGTGAAGTAACCCAACACGCTTCCTAACATCACTTTATGGTGAAAATAAAGATTGGGTCCCGCAACGAGCTTGGCCAAGTTAGGTACCCAAGTACAAAAGGATACATTGAAAATAAAGGAAGAAAGAGGGAAAACCACATAGGGGAACCCCCTCAAGGTACACAAGCGTAAAGAAGAACTACAGCTACTAGGAATCAGAACCTCCTTCACCTGAAGCATTCACGAGAATGGAATTTCTTGCTCGCTGAAGGTCTTGGTGGAAATACCGCCCTGTTTCGGCCGGGCGACGTGAACTGTGAAGTCGATGATCCCCTGTACTAAGTGCCTGAGCCAGTGCATGATCTCATGTGCTTCACCCTGCTGCTCCTCTCAACCTGATCTTCAATCCTCGTGAGTGCTCTCAGTTGTCACACCAGAGGACGACAGATTCCATGAAACAAAATGCCCAACTCGCTGAGAAAATGTTGTAGCCATAGTTCTAATGGTTATAAGTTAGCTACCTCCTTCCATGATTCCGCTTCTACCAAGATAGAAGCAATGGCAACTTCTTCTGCTCTGACCTCAACGATAGGCCCCAACCAAGACCTATAGAGTAACCGTGATGTGATTTATGTATCAATGCTATTTCCGCCACCTACCGAATCCACAAGAAAACCTAATGAGATCTAATGTAGAGTCTCACGATAATGAATCCCAAAGGTGATGGTGCCCTCAACATATCGAAGGATACGGTAACTTCATAATGTAGCTCATGCGCCCTCAAGATGAAACCGAAACTACGCAATCCCATATGAGAGGTCCGGGTTTAGGTGTGAGATACAACAAGCTCCCTCACTAGGTAAAACCAGATCAAGTATCCCCCACTTTGGTGGATAATTAGGAGATCATGTCTGTGCCCACATGTCCTCCACATGGAGTACCGAGAGCAGGATTGACCTGAGTACACTCGAGGGCCCACCTTTTCTTCATTCATCATCTTTGTCTTCATGAACAACAAATATCCATCACCATTGGCCCCATCCTGATCGTAAGAGGTTCCCTGTGCTCCATGAGGGTTCTATCCAGTATCATGGTATGTGCCACTTTGGATCATTGAAACCTTTAAATATATGCATTTGATTCTTTTATCTCTACCAACCCTTGGATCTTACATTAGCCCACTTGACCATGCTTGGGGAAATTGACAGTGGTGCCCTAGCAAGCCTAGGCCCATAGGTCTTGGTTTGCCATCGGGGAATCTCTCCTAAAAAACCATCACCGCCTCCCATCATCATATAGCACCATCAAGCTTCATCTATCTCCTCGGCCATTTATCCTAGACATTCCCTGTCCCGCATTGGGTTGACCTTTTTGCAGGGTTGCATCTTATCTCAGGGGAAGAAGGCTAAAGGCCCGTATGTAAAAGCAAATGTAAAAGACAAAACCCAGAGATAAACCTCAGATGTTACTGTGATCCTCGAAGGCACAAAAGCCTTTCAGCAAGAAACGAGAAGGACCCGAAAATAACAAACAAGACCTAGTCAGAGGATAGGGGTCTCATCATGAGCCAAAATTCTTATTAGGGTCCATGGGTACTCTAATAAGATGACATTGCCACCATCTCGTTGGCCACGCCAGGCGTTGACTCTTGGTTGCATGGGCCAAGGGAAAGGGGTCTCATCATGAGCCGAATTTATCACCTCTATGGATTTTTTTGGATGATGTTGCTTACTAAATAGTCACCAAACCAAAGAAGTGAATTTCAGTTAGTCACCAAAATATTAAAAAAATAAAAAAAAAAAAAACAAGAGGGACCCGAAAATAACAAACAAGACTTAGTCAGAGATAGGGTCTCATCATGAGCCGCCCTATTAGGTCCATGGGTACCTAATGAAGATGAGACATTGCCACCATCTCGTTACTACTGTATTGTGACCTTGGGTTGTATGGCCAAGGAAAGGGGGTCTCATCAATGGTACGCCTTTTCATCTCTCAGAAAGTACTTGTGGGTAACGTTGTCACTGTTAACTGTGCTACAAGTAAGAACTCGTTAGTTCTCGAACAAAAAGGCAAGTAAAGAATAAAACAAGAATAAAAAGAATAGCAAGAATGGGCTTGGAAAATGCATCCATGACAAAGGTAACTCATTTCTACAAGGCACCCATTGTGCAATACTTATGCATCCTTTGGCCCCTCATCAAGACCCACATGTTTGGAGATCCCCTAACCACATCACTCACTTACATGGCTTTGGATGAGATCTTCCTCGAAACTTTCATTTTCTCTTGTAGACACTAGCCTAATAGGACGCTTTGGCCTTTTCTCTCCAATCTTGTATTGTAGGTATTTTGTAATGTCTTGGAGCTATTAGAAGACTCCATGTGGTTAGGGTTTTATGCATATGCTTAATAATATTGATGATGAGATGTGATGATAGATACAGATCCCCGTGGACTCCGATGAGCCTGCTGAGGGCATAGCTTTTGATGTAGACCATGCCTCGCATTTGACATGCACCACTTGGACCGCACACATGGGAGATTACTTTCTGGGGCCTCGACTTCCATGGGGTCAAGAGCTCACCGATGGATGCCGAGACCCCATCGTAAGGTAGACAGGATGGAGATGCATTAGGGCCTTTGCATTGGAGAAGAAGAGGACATTCCATCAAAAGCACTTACTGAAGCCAAATCTAGGGGATTGACCCACTTGCATAGGAACGTTGGCTCCAGATGACCCAGATCACTAGGGAGGCTTATGACGCCACTATGAGCATATGGCGATGGATTGCAGGGTTGGCACGGTGGCGTTTTGGAAGAGCCCAAGGAGGGCTCACGCTTTTCCTCGATGTCAGACTGCCTCTAGAGTGGGCCAACGCCTCCCTCTGCAGGGATTGACGCCTCACCTTTTGTTTGATTAGGGCTTTTACTTAACATTTAATGTAAAACAATATGATCTTTAGTATTTTGGCCTTGTCGGCCTTTTTTATGACCTTAAAAGTAAAATTAGGTCATTGATACACTATATATCTCGTGGTTTTGAATTCTCATTTTATCATCTACAAATTCACTCACCATAGTGAGATTCGATTTTTAGCTCCTATTGCTTTTCTTGGTCAACTAAGGATGACTGTTGAAGGAAGAGATTTTGGCATTTATGGTGTTTCTCTTGAAGGAATGTTACAACTAGGGTTTCCTGCATGGTTATTTCATGAATTGTAAGTGTTTCTTCCGCAAAACTTCATTTAATGGTTGTAGTTTAAATTTCTGCATATTGCTTATAAATATAACTATTTAATCAAAACCCTAGGTGACCAACACACAAGTAGGTCCTGTCTCATGTCCCCCGATAGAGAAACTTTAGCCATTGAAAGAGAGGAAGAGGAGTTTGTACGTAGCTACACTCCTTGCTTTCTTCTCCTGCCTAGCCGAGCTACACTCCTTGTTTCTCTTACCTTGTGCTAGCCTTACCTTTTAGAATCCAAGAGGAGGAAAACGTCCTGTGCCTAGGCTATCTACACTTAGGGCCGCTTTTCCTTTAGGGTTTGATGAAAGAGCTTTATTATAGCAACACTTCCCTCATTAAGCCTTCTTGTCTTGATTTTGTGCTTCCATCCGAGCTAGTCGCTTGTCGAAGGAGGAGAGAGCATGAGGCCTTGCTTTTGCAACACCTGAGTGAGCCTCTCCCCTAGGGTTTTGCCTTTGAGGCCCTCGCTAGCAACACCTGAAACTTTTCCCTCTAGTCCTTTAAAATCTCATCTCTTTCAACCTCAAAAGGCCCTTCACTTATTGACTCCATTCTACCCTAAGGCACCGATCCCAAGACCTCTTAGCGTTGAAGTAAGACTTCTTGATCCAAACACTCTCAAAACTTGAATTTAAACCCTAACTGCACTAACCCTAAGTTGATAATGTCACTCTTGGTTATTTCATCTCAAAGAACGCTTACCTTATGAGCAATTGAACGGTTATTGAAGGCACACTGAAAGTTAAGGGGCGATTTTGTTATATTGAATGCTCGTGATCATCTAGTATTTATTGGTGAACCGACATTACATTTATCATTGCTATTTTTAAACATTGACTTCGTCAACATTTACTTTTAAATGTTGATGAAGTCAATGTTTGCTGTTGTATTTGCTCATATATTTAGATAGTCACTGATTTATTAACCAAGATTGCATGTATCAGCTTCCTTGTGGTGTTGTCTCAAGCGTGTGCTTTTCTTTTCTTTGGTTATACCTTATTATTGGTCGTTTAGCCGGACTATCCGGATTACAAAGTGATCTGTGAAAGGGGAGGTTGTCCTTGTCCTTTTATCTTTTTCCCTTTCAAAACCTCTGTGTCACTGGGGATGTCTCCTTTGGGCCTAGCCTCCCTAAAGAGAGAAAGAACCTACCATTGTGGTGACATTGGGTGGGATAGGTTCCTGTTTACGCCAGTTTGGCCCTCTACCCTATAGCCTTTTCTCCTAGCTACAACCTATGCGATAACATGTACAATGTGCCACAACCAAAGGAGTCTCCCATTATCCTCAAGTTTTGACTCTGATAGATAAGGGTCGGAGCAGACGGTACCGTCATATGTAATCTCTCAAGGAGATCTTGTGAATACTTGGTTTGAGATAGTTTGATGCCTGATGCGTATTGAATGATCTCAAGTCCAAGGAAGAAGTGTAGCTGGATCCATGTCCGCCATCAAAAACATGTCATGAAGAATCCTCTTGACTACATCTAACGCTGAAGTCGAGCAACCGGTGATCAACAAATCATTGACATACATAACTAAAGTAGAAGTGAATCAACTCCGCTCTTGGAGCATATGTATACATTCGGTCTCTGATGCATAACGAGAAAGTTCTCGTGGACAACAGGAGTCCATCTTGCATACCATGCCCTGAGCTCGCTTGAGGCCATAAAGTGATTCTTCAATGACGTAGGACTAAAGATGAGTCCCGATAAACTGGGTCGGCCTCCATGTAGATCTCCCGAGATCACCGGTGAAGAAATGTGCATTCTTTTCACGCCCATCCCCATGGACTTCCCATCTCTTGGCCGCCACAATGGCAAGTGCCAATTGTATGGAATCCATCTTCACTGCTGGAGCGAAGGTCTCATCATAGTCAATACCATGAACCTGCTGAAAGCCTTTGGCAACAAGCCTGGCTTTGTATCTGCTGATCTGTCCATCCGCTGCGCTCTTGGTCCTGTAGACCCATCTGCATCTGACAAGTTTCCTCCCAGAAGGAAGGGGAACCAGATCCCAAGTCTGGTTCTTGAGGAGGGAGTTGTACTCCTCCTGCATGGCGGATTCCCAAAAGGGATTTCCAACAACCTCGCCATAAGACTGTGGATCTGAAGACTGAACCAAGAAAAGATGGCTCGAAGGCAATGGTTCAGTGGCAGTGAGTGCAACAGGAGGCTCCTCGAAATCAGATCGAGTCCTCCTAGTATCGGCTGGATCACCAACGAGATCCCCTGCATCCTGAAGAGTAGTTTGTGCCCACTTGGGCCTCTGCTCTGGCTCTGCAACTGCATCTTGATGCTCTGACTCTGCATCTGACTACACTGACTCTGAATCTGAATCTGAATCATCTGAGTCCTCTGAATCAAAACTCTCGTCTGAAGAAGAGTCGGCATGTGCATGCTCATCATCTCAGACAGGTGGAAGAGTGAAGGTGTCTGCATGTGGCTGCTGAGGTACATGCGAGACACTTTCCTCGAATTGGACACTATGCTCAATGATGAGCCGGTTCGAGGAAAGATCAATAAGCCGATATCTCTTCACACCGTCGGGGTATCCAACAAAAATGCACTCAGTGCTCTGTGGATCAAGTGCCTTCCTCTTTTCAGAGGGAATCCGGGCCCATGCATGTGAACCAAAAATGCGAAAGTAGGTCACTTCCGGTTTGAGGCCGCTCCAAGCCTTGTAGGGGGTCTTATCCTTGACAGATCTATGAGGAGATCTATTTTGGATGTATGTTGCACAGTTAAGTGCTTCCGCCCATAGTCTCTATGGTAGTGACTTTGCATGCAACATGCAAGATGCCATCTCCTTTAGAGATCGGCTTTTCCGCTCAACAACTCTGTTTTGCTGCGGAGTATAGGGAACTGTGTGCTGCAACTGAATCCCTGCCTCATGGCAAAGATTATGGATCTCATGATTTACATACTCTCCCCCGTTATCAGTTTGGAGAACTTTGATCTTCTTTCCAGACTGTGTCTCAACCAAGGCTTTGAAATCTTTGAGGTGTTGAAAGACCTCAGATTTTTGCCTGAGAAAGTAGATCCAAGTAAAACGTGAGAAATCATCAACAAAAATGAGAACAAACCTCGCTTTGCTGATGGATGGATGCGGAAAAGGACCCATAAGGTCACTTTGGATCAGATCTAAAGGTGCGGAAGTTCGTTGAGACTTTCCTTTGTCGAATTTCTCTTGAGGTTGTTTCCCGAGAACACATCCCTCACATACTCCCTTAGAGAAATGGATGTCTGGTAGACCATCAACTAATCTGTGCTTGCTAAGCTGTTGCATGTATCTGAAATTCAAATGTCCAAACCTTTTGTGCCATATCCTACTACTTTCATAAGCATGAGTAAGCAGTGAAGCAGAATCAGGTTCAATGAATTCAGAAAATGTATACAATCTAGACTGATGATTTACCTCACCAGTTGCAACCCTGGAGTTGGTTTGCATGTTGTAGATGTCCACGACATTTGGTGTGAATATGACTCTCTTTCCGGTGCTGGAATTCGTCATTTGATACACGGAGAGAAGATTGACAGAAAGCTTGGGAACATGCAACACATTCTCGAAACTTCCGTTGGTGAGTTCAATCCTTCCTTTGCCGGTGACTTCGACAGAAGAGTTGTCCCCCATCAGAATAGGAGGACCTTTGCATGCATCCAATGAAGAATAGACTGCTTCTGAGGTAGCCATGTGATGTGATGCTCTTGAATCTACGATCCAAGCATCGGGAGAGGAGTTGATGGCAATCAAGGCATGGCTAGAATTGCCTTTCTTGGAATTTGGATCTTCTGGCTTCTTCTTCTTTGCACCCTCGGGGATGCAATCTCCAAGGTTGTTTTGCTGAAGTATTTGAGACATCATATCTATTTGTTTTTGCGTGCATGCAGATTCCCAATGGAATCCTTTGTGACAATATGTGCATTTCTCTCATTTTCTTCCCTTTTCTCCTTTGGATCCGGAGGCATCATTGAAGGGTTTTGTGTACCCTTCCTTCTTCGTATGTGCATGAACTTTCCGCTTATCTTTATCTTTAGATTTCTGATATTTGTGGCTGCCATCATGCACAGTGAGTGCATGCGCCCTTGGGCCTTTGATTGTGCCCATTAATGAGCTTGATTTGCTCTTGTGTCAAGGATTCGATAAAGTCCTCAAGAGAAGGCATCTTCCAGGTGGCTCCAGAGGCGAATCTAATAGTATGGAATGTAGATACGAATATAGAAAATTCAGAACCAAGCTTGGAGAGAATGGTGAGAACCATTTGTTTCTCCTCCGCCGATTTATCAACCCCGCAAGCTTTGAGTTGCGACAGTAAATTCACCTAGTTGAGTTAACTAGTCAACTAGTCTTCAGTTAACTGACTGAACATAGAGTAGTGAAGAGTTAACTTAGGGAATCAAGGTTAATGCGCCACTCTGGTGATGATACCAAGGCAAGGTCGAATTAACATGGTGATGATCCCAATGCAACATCTAAATTCAACTCAACTAGTCAAACTGAAGTGTCAACTGCAAGAGAATATTCTCCAGGTGGAATATTCTCCCCTAAAATATAGGAGACTGGATAATGACTAATTATGAATAATAAACAAGGAATAACCTTAGGAAAAAGAAATCCTAGGTGTGTGTGATGTAACTCCAACAATTGTCACTTTCAAACATTTCTTTTAATGCTTCATACATCTCATAAGTTGTCTTCAGGTTGGCAATACGAGGTAAGAGATGATCTCTTACTGAGTAGATGATTATTTTTCTTGCTTTGACATCTTCTTCCTTATATTCTTCTTTTCATCGGTAGCTGTATCTGGTAAAGCTTTAGTTACCACATCCAAAAGGTCATCTTCTTCAAGGGTGACTTGAATCCTTGATTTCCAGGAGTTGAAGTTGCTTGCTACATGAAGCCCTATCTTCTACTAAAGCTTTGCTCTTCATTTGTTTGGACTTCTTCTCAAACTCTCGCCAACTGGATTTGGAAAACCTAATGATTAGGTTGGACTATTAACCTTAGATTTTGTTGGGCTTATGACTGCCAACAATCAACTTTGAGAGTGTCATAGGAATGCTTGTTGAGTTGAAACGTTTCTTCAAGAAGTTGCAGTGTAGTGGCTGACCGAACAAGCTCTCTACCCCCAGTGTTTTTCCTCATCAGGTTCAAAACCCATGTGTGGTTGTAGATGTACCTAGTTATGAATTTCGCTTCTTCCAAACACTTCACCTTTTACCAATATCCTCAAGCATGAGGTCCAAATAGTGGGCTACACATGGAGTCCACCAAATTGTGGGGTGTTTTTCCTCCATCATCCTTCCCGCTGCAACATGGTTGGAGGCATTGTTTGTTATCACTTGTACAACATTCTGAACCCCAACCTCCACAACTACTTCATCTAAAAAACAAAATAATAATTGTGCATCCTTCACCTGATTAGATGCATCCACAGATTTAAGGGACATGGTTCCTTTTGGGAAAGCAATTAAGAAATTGAGAATGGTGCGAGATCTTCTATCAGACATGATTGTGCACCCTGTTTTAGCCCACGACTCCTTGAACTCTATGAGGTATTCATTTATTCTTTGGACGTCATTTTGTAAAACTGACCCCCTGATATTGTGAAAACTCGGGGCTTTGAAGTCGGGACCAAATGTAGCTATAACATCTATCATAGGCTGATAATAAGCAGAATTAGTAGCATTGAATGGTATGTATGCATCATACCACCATCTAGCAATGCATTCTCGAATCCCAACAACCTCCTTCTCTATCTTCTTCCATTTAACATCTATCATGATTGTGCACCTTGTTTTAGCCCATGACTCCTTGAACTCTATGAGGTATTCATTTATTCTTTGGACGTCACTTTGTAAAACTGACCCATTGATATCCGGAAAACTCGGGGCTTTGAAGCCAAGACCACATGTAGCTATAACATCTTGTTGATTTTTAAATAAGCTAGGTTAATCATGAAGTTCATTCCATTTTTAGCATTTAACCATAACCATAAATGTTGTAGCAACCAAGATCACAAGAAGAAGCGTCATGCACAAGAACACAAGAAGTATCCTGGGAAACCCTTCTCAACAAGGGAAGAAAACCTAGCCAAATCCTTTGCTATATTCCTTAAGAGAAAGACCTTCACCACCAAGACAAACCCTAGCACACAAGAGGGTGCTCAAACCCTAGAAGTCTAGCGCCCAAGAGAGGTATGCACTTTTCCCAAGTGAATGTACTTGCTGAAATTTCCAAACTAGTGTGAAAGATATGTTTCCACAATGCGGAATCTACCTTTACTTATACTAAACTGAACCTATCAACAAAAGTGTCTAATGGCACAACAGGGCCGACCTCACTAGCTTATAATATAATTAATATTAACTAGATTAATTATTTTTACATTAATTACTAGTTACATTAAGGTGGGGCCGACCTGTACCCTTTACATTACAATTAGGGTTACAGGCAGGTCTGACTCTTGAACAATATAGCAAGGGATCTGATACACACACTAGTGCTCATCCACTAGGGGCACATCCATAGGGATGTCCATATCTCTGGCTCACTGCATTACACAAAAGAACCAGATCTTCACACATTCACCTGTGCTCGTCCACAGGCACGTCCACTCTACAGATCTTCTTTTCCCACTGCCTCACACAGGAGAATCATTTGGAGTTTCTCGTCAACTCTGTTGCTCAGAGGAGGCTAATACATCATCTTCATTTCTGTTCACACGACGATGCACCCAACACTTTGGGATTTCATACGTTCACCTTGTGCTTAGCCAAAGGCACGTCTAACTCAACAGATCGCCTTTCCCACTGGATAATCATCTGGAGTTCTTCTCAACTCTCTGAATGGAGGAGGTCATCTCTACGTTCCAGCTATGTCTCAGGTAGGAACCACGTACCCTTCTTAGGGACTTTCTCTCAGGTTTGTAAGCTAGAGAAAGACTCACATAGTTGTAATGATCCACATCTCACAGGTTTGTAAGCTGGAGAATGTCTCACATAGCTGCAATCATCAACACTCCCTCTCAGCTAGGGAGGCATTCTTCATCATGCCAAGTCTCACACGGATGTACTTTGAATTTTGTCTTGGCTGGAGTCATCAACACTCCCTCTCAACTAGGGAGCCATTCTTCACCAAGTTAGTTTGGTGAAGATGTCTGCAATCTGCTCATGTGTAGGAAGGTACTGTATGTGTACGATTTTCCTCTGCATCATATCTACGATATAAGGATATTTCATCTCATCGTGTTTCGATCCATCAGGAAATACTAAGTTCTTAGGGAGCTTTACACATGACTCTTGGTTATCATCATAGGATCCATCTCATGGTCAAGTAAATCTGTTAGAACCTTTGTGAAGCCACATTGCATCGAACACTCGATGCTATATACTCTGCCTTTGTGGTACTCAAGGCCACAGAGTTTTGTTTCTTGCTGCATTAGGAAACCATGGCAACCTTCACGATAGAACATCAACCGAATGTGCTCTTCCGGTCTACTGTACTTTCTTCTCAATCTGAATCGGCATATCTTGCAAACTCAAGTTCACACTGGAGGCATATCTCATGCCATATCTAACTGTGCCTCGTATATATCTCAATACATGTTTTGCTGTTGTCTAGTGAGTCTGTCTTGGTTGACTCATGAAATGACTAAGCACATTCACTGCATGGCATGAATCAAGTCTGGGGTTAACCAGATACATCAGTGATCCAATTAGCTGTGGATTAGTCTCGTCTGAAACATCATCAATCTTCTTCTTTAAATCCATCATGGTGGATTTTGCATTCTGTCATACTGAACTTCTTTAATATTTTCACTGTATATTTTCCTTGACTCAGGAAAATCTCATCGGTCCTCTGTCATACTTCTTGTCCCAAGAAGTAGTGCATCATACTCAGATTCTTCATCTCAAATTCAGAAGTCAAGGATTACTTGTATCCAACAACACGACTTTCTGAATAAGTCATCAAAATCAGGCTCTCGTCACCAACACTGTAATAATATAGGTTTGGATTAGAAACACTTTTGTTGAAATCCAAACTCATCAAGAATCTATCTATCTGATATAGTTTCCAACTCATGGATGGTAGTACGGATGGAAGTCTATCAGGTTTACTGGATCAAGTGTCTCATCATAGACAACTCCCTATGTTTGTGAGAAACCTCTGGCTATAGATCTCGTTTTGTATTTCTTGACACTTCCATTAGCTGCATGCTTGATTTTATAGATCCACTTGGAAGTTACTACTGACTTCTCTTCTGGTCCCTGAATAATATCTTTATACATCATTTTTTAAGATACACCGGTATTCTTCTGTTATGGCATCTTGCCATACATGTTCTCCTGTTGCTTCTCTAAGACAAGGAGGCTCAACATCAATGAAGTGGCTCATGACTGAAGGATAGCTCGAAAATCTCTTTTGCTTTCTCGGGATGTGCCTTGAGAGGCTTGTATGTTTCTCTGCCTCTTGCAGAGTGAGTCTAGGTAGGCCTTTTATGCCCTACTTCAATATCTCTGAACATATCAACTGGAGCAACTGGATCAACTAGAATAATGCTTGTTTCCCTCTGAATTGCTGAAGGGGGAGAAAGTATTGTCTTATTGTCAATCTCCATCTGAGATTCTTTGGATTTTGAAAGACTATCTCTTCTTCAAGGACAATGTCTCTGTTTATCTCAATCTGTCTCTGACCAGGGATTTCGATCTGGAATGTCTTTGAAGATTCACTGTATCCTTTCTTTCTAAAGGATCTAGCTTGGACTTTTTCTCTTTGGGTACATGAAAATACACTGGTACCCAAATAACCTGAAGTGTTCAATCTCAGGCTTTATTCCAGTGAAGACTTCTTCGGGAGTTATGTTTTTCAAAGTCTAGTGAAGCCTCTTGTTTTGAACATATACTGTGTCATGCATGCTTCTGCCCATGGAATCATAGAAGGATTCTGATCATGCATTATAGCATTGAATTTCTCAAGGATGGTTCTATTCTTCCTCTTTCTCAAATAGTTTTGACTCCCTCTGAATCAAGTGACTCCCTCTGAAGGATAAGCATCTTCCTTTGTTCTTAACTTGTCTGGAACAAGAAAACAAGAGGAACCAAAACAAGAATATCTCCTAAAGGAGAATAATGAGTACACCTCTAGAATCAAAACAATTTAAGGATTGTTGTCACAGCTACAACACCTACTTGTAATGTAGCAACCTTTAGAAATATAGGCTAGAGGAATGACAATTACAATAATCAAACCTGGAGTCTTCACTTCTAGTGTGTTGTTCCTTTGAATGCATTGAGATCCCTTTGGATCCAAGACTTCAACAAAAGGTTCCTTCGTCCTGCAATTACCCTCATGACAATGATACAAATAATATATATACAAGTGCATACCTGAGGGTGCTGATATGATTTCTCCAATGGCACATGGTTGATCTTTGCCCTCTGACATCTTCATGAAGGAGGTATGTCACGGTGACACCTTTTTGTATCATCCACAATAAGTCTTCCTTTGAAGTCTTGTCTTCCAGGAACTTGAAGTTTGCTTGATCCATCAAGGTTATCTTTCATCATAGTTTTTGTTCGTCATAATTTTAGATTCTTCACAACCCTTTGTCAATTGGGCTAGAAAACCTAACGGCTAGGCTAGGCTAGCACTTTTAGGTTTTGTTGGACTTATGACTGCCAACAATAAGCTTTGAAAAATAGGAGTGTTAATGTTTCAGCCATTATTATAGTTGTTTGCATTTCATTAGATAACAATAGCATAATCCAAGATCACTGAGAAATACACAATCACAATAGACACAACATTTATCCTGGGAAATCCTCTAGGGGAAGAAAACCCAACAAAACTTCCTTAATATAGATAGCCAATACAATGCCAAGAGATCTCTTAAACTAATACAGAAAGTCCTCTCCCAGATATGCGCCACTCTCTCTCCTTCTCCAACAGTAGATCCGAAACTTGTCTCTCAATGAGCAAGTGAGTTGTGTGTCTAAGTGAGGCGCTAGCCTCCTTATTTATATTAGACTGGCACGTGTGAAGTGTCTCTTCACTGGCAAGGCCGACTTCTCCCACTGGGTGGTTATAACCACCTTAATTACATTCTTGGGCCTCTTTAATATTTGCTGGGGCCGACTTCTTATTCTGCCTATTATAATTAACATTTGACCAATCCGCAAAAGGGGGTTTGGTCCTATTACAATAGCCGACAAGATCCATCCACAATGGGGATTGATCCGATGAATAATATATCAGATAATAATTAGAATACTCTTTGCAGTTACATTATTTCAACAAGGAGAACAATGGTGAGATGAAGAGCTCCTTCAATGAGTTGCAGAAACCCTAATATTGAAATTTCTGTAGAAATTAGCGAAACCCTAGGGCCAAAATTTCAAAATGCTCGGAATTTTGATTTGAAGCTTGCTGGAGGTGTGCTGAAGGAGGCTGTACACTCCTATGCCTTTTTTAGCCCCAACGTCCAAGTGCCAAGTGTTAAAACCTCCAGAAGAGCAGGGCGTACAGATTTTCTGGGAACCCTAGGAAGGCCGTACGGTTTCTGCAGAAGAGAGAGAGGATGGTTGAAAGTTGTTTGTGCAATGGGTTCTTCAAGACCTATGTCTGATACCATGTTGATTTTTCAATAAGCTAGGTTAATCATGAAGTTCATTCCATTTTTAGCATTTAACCATAACCATAAATGTTGCAACAACCAAGATCACAAGAAAAAGCATCATGCACAAGAACACAAGAAGTATCCTGGGAAACCCTTCTCAACAAGGGAAGAAAACCCAGCCAAATCCTTTGCTATATTCCTCAAGAGAAATACCTTCACCACCAAGACAAACCCTAGCACACCAGAGGGTGCTCAAACCCTAGAAGTCTAGCGCCCAAGAGAGGTGTGCACTTTTCCCAAGTGAATGTACTTGTTGAAATTTCCAAACTAGTGTGAGAGATATGTTTCCACAATGGGGAATCTACCTTTACTTATACTAAACTAAACCTGTCAACAAAAGTGTCTAATGGCACAACAGGGCCGACCTCACTAGCTTATAATATAATTAATATTAACCAGATTAATTATTTTTACATTAATTACTAGTTACATTAAGGTGGTGCCGACTTGTACCCTTTATATTACAATTAGGGTTACAGGCAGGTCTGACTCTTGAACAATATAGCAAGGGATCTGATACACACACTAGTGCTCATCCCACTAGGGGCACATCCATAGGGATGTCCATATCTCCGGCTCACTGCATTACACAGAAGAACCAGATCTTCACACGTTCACTTGTGCTCGTCCATAGGCACGTCCACTCTACAGATCTTCTTTTTCCACTGCCTCACACAGGAGAATCATCTGGAGTTTCTCGGCAACTCTGCTGCTCAGAGGAGGCTAATACGTCATCTTCATTTCTGTTCACATGACGATGCACCCAACACTTTGGGATTTCACACGTTCACCTTGTGCTCAGCCACATGCACGTCTAACTCAACAGATCGCCTTTCCCATTGGATAACCATCTGGAGTTCTTCTCAACTCTCTAAATGGAGGAGGTCATCTCTACGTTCCAGCTCTGTCTCAGGTAGGAACCACGTACCCTTCTTAGGGGCTTTCTCTCAGGTTTGTAAGCTGGAGAAAGACTCACATAGCTGCAATGATCCACATCTCACAGGTTTGTAAGCTGGAGAATGTCTCATATAGCTGCAATCATCAACACATCTATCATAGGCTGATAATAAGCATAATTAGTAGCATTGAATGGTATGTCTGCATCATACCACCATCTATCAATGCATTCCCAAGCAGCCCGCTTCTCTATCTTCTTCCATTTAGCTTCAATGGTGGGTTGAGAACCAGGGGTGGTGCGGGGTACAAAGAAAGAGTGAAGCCCTTTGCGTGTTCTCTTCAAACTTGATGCACTAGGGCCAATGGAAGAAACATTTTCAACTTCATCTCTATGTCCCACTCCCAATTCAACAGGAAAACTAGAGGATTCTTCAAAACTAGGAATAATAAAAAGATCATCAGCTTGACTTTACCCTACATCTTTTTTAACCTTATTGGCCCTAGCTTTCTCTGCTTGGTATGATTCAAAAAGACTTTGCATCTCCATGTTTAATTCTGCAGACACTTTTTTGCAACCTTCTACTTGGCCTTTTGCACGTGCTAAGTGTTCTTTTATCCTATGGATACCCCCACCTTTAATTGTCTTCCCACAATAATTGCATATTTTATGGTTTTCTTCATTAAACGAACAATGAGCCCATGTTGGATCCTTCTTGTTTTAAGGGATGTTGGACTGAGACATTTTTTCACCAACAAAAAAAAAACTGCAAATAAAACCCTAAGATTTCTTAATTTCTAGGAAAAGAATCAGCAGTTTTAGAGAGAAAAAAAGAGGAATAAAAGAAGCCTTGATATACCTTCACAACAAGCTGAAATATGGAGAAGAAGAGAAGCTCCCAATAGCAGAAAAACCAGCTCTCTAACAACCCACAAAAATCTGAAAATAACCACCAAAATGTTGGCAAAAAAAACTCCAAAACACCCCCAAAACAACCCAAGAAAATCCCTTGAAACAACTCCAAATTTGTTGTAGATAATCAACCCAAGAGATCTCCAACTAAAGTCTTCAACAAACTCTCCAAATCTTCCCAAGAACTCCTTCAGAAAATCCCTGCAAACAACTCTCCAAAACCACCTCACAAACTCAACTCAATAATTCCAAGGAGCTCAAATGAATAGTGTGAGTGAAGTAGGGGGGGGTTTCTTTAAATAGGTTTGAGGGAGGGCCTAGGGTTAGTTAGTAGGCCCCCTCAACCAACTTCTAATTTCTTTTCCTAAAAAAAATTGAATTCTCGTTGCCTTGGTGCATCGTACGTGTTCCGTACGAAACCGGTATGAAATCGGTTGATTCAACATTTTTGGTCAGTTCCGTACAGAACCGGCCAAAAACGGTTCCTTGAGGTCGATCTGCTCGTTTTTGGGTTTGAGGCCAGCTTGGCCGGTCGGTTTTGCCGAACCGGGCTAGTTCTGATAACATTGCGTGAAATACATCTTGAATAATGTGTAATGCCCCAAGGGACCTCTCAAAGGTGAAATACAATTCCAAAGACACAAAAGCTCCTCCATTAGGGTTATTTCACCCTGTCTTGCCATGTGTCATGCTCTAGCCACATCCTTGAAGAGGGTGTTTGGCATTAAATGGGTCTTTGACCATGCCAAGTGCATTTTAGTGACACATGACACCTTCACAACTAGGGCATTTTCTCTTGTGAGCATCGTTTGACCCCTTGTATGGACACAAGTGGGTCTTTGACCCATTGTTTGACCCTTTGGGGTTGCCTTGTTGGTTACTTGTATGGATGCATGTTCTTATTTATGTTAGCCTCTTTCACCTATTATATATATATATATATATAGAGAGAGAGAGAGAGAGAGAGAGAGAGAGAGAGAGAGAGAGAGCGAGCTCTTGTATTCGTTATCGTTGTTGTACCCTTTCTTTGTACCTATTGTAGCACTGGGGTTCATGAGGAAACCTTAGGGGAGGAGTAGTCTTGTAGGGAGCAAGAATCTAGGGTTCATGAAGACACCCTAGGAGCTAGATGTTAGAGTTCACAAGGAAACCCTAGGTGAAGACAAGGAGAGAGAGACATCTTGGAGGTTAATGAGAGATGGCTTTCGTGTGATACTAGGGTTTGCTCTTGCGATGCTAGATTTTGTGCTATACATGTAAACCATAGAGAAGAACATGATGTGGGAGATGATGGTTCTTATGGTTCTTGTTGTAACACTAGTATTTTTACTCTAGTAGAAGAAATGAAGAGTGGAGCTAACGGCTTGCATGATTGTGGAACCTTCTTCTTGTGGGATGTGAGGCTAGGGCAAGATCGTGGAGAGATGAGCTTGACGAGTTTTGAGCTTGGTGTGATGCCTTGCTTGGAAGAAGACTCTGCTATTGTATCCTTGATGTTCCATGGAGGGTTTGGTGCTTGTGATGATGCAAGAGTTGAAGACCCAGGGTTTGAGGGTTCAAACCATAGGATGGACATGTAGATTTGGAGGTTAGCACTAGAGTTGTCCTACCATGTACTTGTGTGATGCAACATGGCTAGCGTTTGTAAACCCTAAGGAAGACAACAATGCTAGTGTGGAGAGATTGTGTGATTCAAGCTTGATGTTGGAGCCAAGGAGGACTTGCTAGTGTTGATGCTTGCTTGTTGTGGATCGTTGGTGGTGGCTAAGGAGTAGTCTTGCAGAGAGAAAGACTCTAGGGTTCATGAGGACACCCTAGGAGCTAGATGTTAGGGTTCACAAGGAAACCCTAGGTGAAGACAAGGAGAGAGAGACGTTTTGGAGGTTAATAGAGAGATGGCTTTTGTATGATGCTAGGTTTTGTGCTATACATGTAAACCATAGAGAAGAACATGACGTAGGAGATGATGATGGTTCTTATGGCTCTTGTTGTAACACTAGGGTTTTTACTCTAGTAGAAGACATGAAGAGTGGAGCTAACGCCTTACATGATTGTGGAATCTTCTTCTTGTGGGATGTGAGGCTAGGGAAAGATCATCGAGAGATGAGCTTGGCGAGTCTTGAGTTTGGTGTGATGCCTTGCTTGAAAGAAGACTCTGTTATTGTATCCTTGATGTTCCATGGAGGTTTTGGTGCTTGTGATGATGCAAGAGTTGAAAACCCAGGGTTTGAGGATTCAAACTGTAGGATGGACATGTAGATTTGGAGGCTAGCACTAGAGTTATCTTGCCATGTACTTGTGTGATGCAACATTAGCGTTTGTAAACCCTAAGGAGGACAACAGTGCTAGTGTGGGGAGCTTGTGTGATTCAAGTTTGATGTTGGAGCCAAAGAGGCCTTGCTAGTGTTGATGCTTACTTGTTGTGGATCTTTGGTGGTGGCTAAGGTTTTCATGGTTTCCTTAGCCAGGGTTTTGGAGAACTTGAAGATTATACCAGCTTGTGATAAATTGTATGTACATGTACTTCATTTCTTCTATATATATATATATATTAAGTATCCATCTGTCAAAATTTGTGTAATTGCAGATTTGATTTTCAGCTTGCGTTGTCTTCTTGATTGGGTAATTTCCAGCACTTGTTGTTCATGCTCATTTCACATGACATGGTGTTGAAATTGTTAAGTGATTTAACATATATCTGGAAGATAAGACAGCAGATTTTCTAATATAGATAAACTGTAAATAAAATAATTTCAGATCTGGTATATGCTTGGAAAAGTGTGCCCAAAGGGCTGAAACTTGTCATATGTTTGGTATCTTTTCTCTTTGGATGCCTAGTGTGTTGGGTTGAAGTGAAATGAAATGTTGTCTGTTGTTTGCTGCTGTAAATTAATATTTCAGATCCACCCTAAGGCTGAAGTTCATAGGGATTAAAGCCAGGAAACCTCTTGTACAACTTGAAATTTCTGAATTTGCAATAGAAGTCCCAACACAGAAATTTCTACATTTATAGAATTAGTCTGGCACCAAATATGGAAAACCATTCTCTATTTGATTTCTGTATGCTTTATGAGACATCTTATTTGTTTCTGCAGATTAGAGAAGTTTATTTTTCTAGTTGGCTTATTATTTGTTAATGAAACAAATTAAATTCATCAAACTAACCTTCTATTGTTTACAAAAATCAGTAGAATTTCATTAAATGTGTATGGCCATAGGCTTCTTGCTGTTTCAGATCTGAACTTGTCACCCAACTTTTCCAAACTTGGCACATAGCCCTAAAGTGCATTTTATGAAGTATCACTTTCTTTTGAGCAGAAGGTCCAATTATGTACTCAGAAAACACTTAAACAACAGTATCAGAAACTTTGCAAGCTTGTTTCAATTCACTATCAGATAGAAATATATTTTTAAAGAAGAGGCATTGTGATGGCTAAAAATGCCCAATTTAAATGATGGGTTAAAAGGATCGTTATATATTTTGCTTTTAGACCTAATGCATCTACTTCAAGTGATTTCATCATTCTTTGAATTCATTGTTCACATTTTTATTGCCTAATATTTCTCTCATTTCATATCTTTACTGCTCTGAAACGTAGCCTTTAAGGAGATGGATTTGTTTTTTGCATGGTTGGAAAGGCCAGGAAGGATGGAAACATGGATATGGTAAAGCAGATAGAGTCTGCACTAAAAGTGGCAATGGATGAAAAAGGGAAGACACTGCGCCCAGAAATACAACTTTTAAATCAGGTTTGAATCTGTAGCAATAAATTATTATTTCTTAATAGATTGATATGAAGATTTCTGATCAGATTTAAGAATGTCGTGTGGTTAACAGTTATTACAACAAAACAGGGCTTCGGAACGGTCAGCAACATTCAGAGGCAATTCACAATACCTAAGAAATGACAGCTACTTCTTTGAATTGTTAAGAATGATGACCAATGATGTAGAAATGCAGCCGGATAGTCCACAAAAGTCAAAGCTTCTAAAGCGGCTTCAAATTATCATGACTGAAGCAGATGCAATCTCAAGGACACTCCAAAAGACTGGATAGTGCAAATTCAATGCTTGAATAGGTGGCCAAAATATTCTTTTTTAAAGCATGTAATTCTTCTCTTATGAAAAGCAACATTATTAGCTGGAAGTAGTAAGATGTTGAGAATAATTTCAACTTAAAGATAGCAGTTGGAAGCATCTACAATGTTACAGTCATCTCTGGGAAGGTCTACTTGGTAGTCCATTTTCAGAAACCTTTGGTTCATGCACTACTCTTAATGTATTTACTATTTTGAAATAGAATTAGAATGTGTTGATGCCTGAGAAAATTTTGGTTTATAAAGAAATAATTTATATTAATGTCCACATATGAATAAAGTATGTCATTTGGATTAAAAAATAGAGATGAACTAGGGTAAACCTAAGCAGTGGTAAACCGAAACTAAAAGAACCCAAGTATGTGTACGAGATGCTTTCAATGGAAGATGAAGACCATAGCTAGAAACTTCTGATGGAAGAATGCTCAACGTTGAGAGGGCCAACTTGGGTAGTCCTTAGAGGAGGTAGGGTGCCTCCCCTGGAAATGCCCCTAAAATCCTAGGCCGATGAACCTTTGATAGTAGAAAGGAAGCTTGTAATGTGTGTGTGTCCACCTGTCTTAGGAAGCCTCGAAGGGAACAACAAGGTCCTCAATGTCAAATAGAAGTAGATCCATGATGCCTACTTGATGGACACTAGGTTACTCTAGTTGTAGAACACATGTTTTTTCTAGCTGACCTGCCCTTGTTTATGTGTGGAATAACATGTAATGAACATTTAGTGCTCCCGACATAGAAGATGTGCCAAAAGAAGGTGGTGACCAGTCTGATAGCCCTAGGGTCGCAAAATGAAAAAATGTACTATCAATACCAACTTTAGATGAACCAATAGGATTTGAGATGATGTCAACCATAGGGGTAAATAGTTTTGGAGGGAAAGAAAGAAAATAACTTTTTTTTTTTCTCATATTTTCAACTTATCTCTTTATAGGTTTACTCAAATTACAAGTGTAGGCACTCGTTGGATGCACATCCAACGATGACCCACTTTGCTTACTTTTGATAGACCCACAATGAGATATACTAGAAATACATGAAAATAAACGTGTTTTTTTTCATGTATTTCCAGTATATCTCACTGTAGGTCTATCAAAAGTATGTAGAGTGGGTACTCGTTGGATACCGAATTTTTTTCTGCATCCAATGAGTGCCGACACTTGAATTTTCAGTAATCCCATAAGGAGATAAGTAAAAAAAAAAATGAGAAAAAAAGTAGTATTCTTTCTTTCTCTTGAAAAATTTATCTCTCTTATTTTGTTGTTTTTGTTGAATTTTCAATTTTCAGATCTGATAATTATTGCCTTATGATTTCAAAACAGAATTTTATGCCACTGTTATCATAGAATAATTACACACTGAAAATTTCAACCAAAATAAAATTGCAACAGGAACAACAGAATCATAGAAAGATAGCCATGCACGATAGACACAATATTTTTATCCTGGGAAACCCAACCTTGGAAGAAAACCCAACAACTTTTCTTAAGAAGAAATCAATACAAGTACATCACCATTAATATGAAGAAACCCTAGCACAATTTTTCCCTTGTATGAGGTAGATGGCAAACCCTCAAAGATAGTGAACCTTAGACAAGATAACACACCCCAAAAGATCTCCAAAAATTACTCGTAATTTTACCTACTATGTAAGTGACAACGGGCTAGCGAACTGCAACTGGGAATTGCGCACTTGATGAGAAGGGCTGTGATTGTGTTGCAATGAAATGATAAAGCCTTTATTTATACAATTCGAGTCACCTTCAATTACTTGTGGGGCCGACTTGTACTTTTGTCTTCAATATATTCTTTAATGCTTTTCAGGGTTTCTTCAATGGTTTAATGAGCCTTGTCTTGTCTTTTTGGCATTTCTTCTTTTACTAGAAAAGTTGTCCATGAGCCTTGTTGATTGATCATCTCCTCATATGCACGTCTAATTAATATAGGGCTGTAATGTTGAGTAGATTCACCGAGAAGTCCCTCATCACAGTTGGTCTCTTGAGCCTACATCTTCAACATTAGACTAGACTTGTAAACAAGTCAAACCTACCCTATAAAAAATAGATCACTCCATCCTGGAGCAGGCAATGTAAGAGCATCTTGAGTTTTTTTCACTCGTCAAATTAGTATGACTAATAGGAGAAAGACTAGAGCATCTTGAGTCTTTTTCACTCCTTGTCAAATTAGTATGACTAATAGGAGAAAGACTGCCCCCCGGGGCCATTCACCACTAGCCAAATCAGCATGGCCCTGTGAGTGAATGTATCATTCTCCCTTGGTCAAATCAGCATGACCAATCTGGGAGAATGTTTGCCTGATGCTGCTAACTGGAGAAACATAAATAGTTTTAACTATTATTTTATTATTTTCCTTAGGAGGCCCATTTAGACCTCAAATTTCCCCTCACAAGGGGTCTCTTGCAAACCTTGATGTCTAAAGGTGATAACTTCTTAGAGGAAGAGGGGCAAGCATCTCTTATTGGGATAAGAGAAGAAGGTAGAGAGGGAACCTATAGAATATCTATACAAAAAATGGTATGTCCCTCAGGTATAATAATTAATGAACATCAGAAAATGAAGTGCTCCTCATTCTCCATCTTTTGGAGAGAACAAAGATGACATACTCTCGCCATGAGGAATATGGTGGTCTATCCCCTTGCACTATGTGACCAACGACGTTGGAGATAGTTAGGTTTGATGATGGTGCCATTGACAATCTATAGGAAATCCTCAACATAGAAAGCCATTTTTGGGGCCAAGAGGTTGTGGGGGACAAGGCCATGTAACTTGGATATACTATAGTAAATGTTGTCTATAGCCATTTTATTGATCATGACCTGCAAGGGAAGAAGGCAAGGCACAACATCCAAGGAGTACATGAATGGGGAAAGTCAATCACTCGAGATGTTGATTGATTGGAGAGGCATATTTTGGTCTCAAATATCAACATTGGCGACGTGTGGTGAGACCTAAAGAAACAATCCTCTTCAAAGAACATATTGTTAGATATGGGCATCGCTCATGACTTGAGGCTAAGTCACCTAGGGACTTGAGTCTATGAAGATAGAATGTGAGCCTGAAAATATACTCTAGAGACAAAGAGGTTGGGCAACAAATTGCAGGAACCATATATTGAGGAATCGTTTCCTTGCAATGGATCATACGTTGAAGCATATTAGTCTACACCCTCCAATATGTGCCCAACCAATAGATTCTACATTGGGGCCCCAAAATTCTGATCCTTAAAGCACTATGGGTTTAATGATAGTGTTGAAGAGGCATCCCTTCAAAGAGATACCCTGGAAATGTATCTGAAAGCGTTAGCATTGCAAGGAAAAAAGTGAAGCATATCCCTTACAAAGGTGCAATTGAGAGATAGGTTTCAGGTTGAGGGATGGGTTGGTGAATCGAACGTATAAATACATATAGGCGGTTGTGATCTCCATAGGATCTCCCTTATATGAGAATTGGAAATTGGATAGAGCATCCTTGAAAGTATTACAAATCATAACCTTAGTTTTACAATTTACTAAGGTTAACTACCAGCTGGCAAAGCTCACACAAGCAAGTTAGAGCATCCAATGGTCTTTGTAAACCATCAAGAGAATGAAAGGTTAGGACCACGTCCTCAACAAAAAGTAGTATAGCTATCAATAAATTATGTAACATCCAACAATCTTCAACATAGGTATGCTTTTGAAGAAAGTCCTCAAGCTCATCAATGTAAATATCGAAGAGAGTTGTCAAGAGAGGGCATCCCTATTAATTCCAATAGTGCTTCAGGTAAAGTTGGAGAACCCATGGGAAATGCAAAGTTGAGCGACCCGAAGGCCTTCCTAAACTCTACAACATGGTGGAAGACTTTAAAATGCTATCGACGTGCCTCCTCAATAATAGCTCAAAGTGTGAAAAAGTGGTCAATAATTTGTAAGTCTCTCTTGAAACCGACCAATCCCCTAGCTTTATGATTTTCATGCTCCAAGAGCTTAGATAACATCATGTCCAACACTATGGTATACAATTTGGAAAATGTATAGCCAACCATGATAGTCAAGTAATTATTTGTATTTGAGATATTCCCAACTTATGAATGGGGTGAATGATGTGTTGCAACCAAAAGGCGGGGGGATGGGGGGAACTCTAGCAAACAATCTCATCAAACAAATATACAATGGGAGAGGCAACTGAATCCACACCATATGTGAGAAACTCATATTGAAACTCTTCACAATTTGTTGCTTTTCTAGTGCAAAGCTTCTAAATATCTCTTTGGGAGGGAAGGGGAAGAGACCTAGATGATAGGTTTCAATGACATATTATAAAGGAAACTAGCATAGGTGGCCCAAGGCTTGGGTTCAATGTTAGAAGGGGGAGGTTTTCTTGGGAGGAGGGCTTGCAAAATGTCTTTGGAGAGTGATGGAGGGAGTCAAGGCGCTAATGTTGTCTAGATACAAGAAACTTGTGTTTCTTTCATCAAAGGAGACAACGATAATCTCAATGCGTGGAGTGTATGGAAGGAGGGTCATGGGCTAGGACAAATAGAACTTTTGATGCATGGACATCCTCATCATACCAACAATTCATGGTGCAAAACCCATGAGTACAACACAATGAAGAATTATGAACTGTTTGGGAAAGGATTTGAGGGTTTGCCTCCAAAAGAATACGAGATAAGAACTCACACTTAGTTGTGATGATAGAGAGAGACGGGTAATTAGACATATGTTAGGAAAGGGGGGAGGCATAATCATTGGCATATCAAGGGTTGACATGGATTGTGGTGAAATGATTGTTGGGGGACCTTAAGGAGTGGGGGAGGACAATGGAGATGCAACGCCAAGAGTGAAAGTCAAAACAACATGATCAATGAGGGGGCACTGGTGGGAGATACACAAGCCTCAAATATGGGGGATCGAGGATCCATTGACAAGACTGCAATCCATCAGACTCATGCTCCCTCCATGAGGAAAGAAAGTGAAGGCGTTGGAATCTAGAAGACAACGCAACCCTTCAAGAATATAAAGGTCATGAGATTTTCCCAAATGGAGAATGTTATGAACAAAGATGCCTCTCATATGTTGTGATAGGTTTATTCCTATCTACAGAGGCCCTATGCAAACCGAAATCCCCAAAATCCAACTCTTGAATGTAGAGGTCATCAATTCATGCATATATGTCTAGCGGGTCCCATTGCATGCATTAAAGTCACCCAAAAGAATGATGTCATCCAATGAAGAGTAATGATAGATCTTTGGATAAAGGTCACATTGAGAGTGCACATCAAAAACAAGTAGTGAAACCTTGGACCGAAAGCAATCATGAATGAGGCATGCCACTTAGGACCATGAAGACCCTTTGATCTTTGAGTCTCACACTTAGAAGGCGAGACCCAATAATAACCTATAACAAGGGAGAGCTTACAAAGGGCTCTCGTGGGTCTCAACAAGGAAGATAAGACCCTGTTGTGAAACCACATCATAGAAAGTGCCCAAAGAAGACCATATTTCACCTTTACAATTCCAACAAATGATAGAGATGCTACTATCACTCACAGAAGCCTAAAAACACCTTCAATTAGTCGACTAAAGATGTGATCGCTATGTTAGGGGTGGGAGGAACGAATCACCACCCAACTGTTGTGGATTACCACCCATTTCTTATCGCTCCATGCAACAATGAATTGAGCACGAATCTTTTGGAACTCCTCCACTTGAAGTCATGTGAGATTGTTATCTAAATAAATCTTCTATGGGAAAGAGAACAACTTCTTTTTGGCTCTCAAGGTTCGCATGTTAAATTCTCCTTAACCCAACACTCAATAGTGACTTCCAAATAAATTATTTTATGGAATAAAAGCACAACTGAGTTATTAACGAAACATTATAGCGAAACAAAACACTGGAAACCAAACACATTGCACATGAAATTTCTGGGTAAAAATCCTGAAGGGAAAACCGATACCTTGTTGATTTTATTAAATAAAATCTTGGGCTCTCATCCTAAGATAATGGCCCACCTAAGGAAGATACAAATCAACAAATAGCCTAGACTTACAAACCTCAAGATTAGTCCTTCAATTTTGCTAGTTGGTTGTTATCTCCCTTGTTGCCCATTTGCTCCTTTCCTTGACCCTTGCCCCTACACACTTTGATGGAAGTCCTTCTCCACCGAACCAATGAGATCTCACTCACTCATCTTGTGTGTGTCTACTCTTCTATCTTAGGTTGCCTTTTATAACCTTGAGTTTACCCTAAATCCAAAACCCTAAATCTCCAAAGTGATCAAGGGCTGAGATTAAATCTCACCTTCACTTTAGATCTAATGGATATGGTTTAATTTAATTCACTAATGCCAAATACTTATGCATTTAATTAAATTAAACTCACATTAATTGCAAAAGTACATTCACTTTATTAATCACTTTAATAAAGTGAATCTCCTAAGTCATGAGAGGCATTAAGGACGACTCCCATGTGTTAGGAACAAACCGACGTGGAAGTACCTGTCCGATGCTACATACATCAACACTCCCTCTTAGTGAAGAAGGTACTTCTACCGCCTAGAGGTGGCTCTGTCTTCGGTACCATATCTGCTACCATGGTTTCTCTTCAATCCAACTGATTGGTTGCTCCTTCTGAATAGAAAGTTATCCCGCCATCTCGTTCGAACCCTTCTTCGAAGACTTGCTACCTTTGAACATGCTTCTAGAACCCCCCTGCTCCCGAGCATCCTACATGGCCATCTTGTACCGTGATTCCTTCTTGACAGAATTAAAAGGTTTCTCCTTCCCATATGAACCTGAAGGTTGACTCCCTCTGAGATTCTTAACCTTCTATTGCTACCCAAGGCTTCCTACAATATGCCCAACTGTTGGCCGAGCCTTTTCTGGGCTGCCTGGCGGCTTCCCGGGTTGTCTGACAACTTGCTCATTGTCCCGCGGACCCTACGGTTTTCTCCTCGAGCCCGTGGCCTGAATGGCTATCCTCTGTTGGTGGCTGGATGGTGGCCTGGGCCTTGTCGGTGACTGTTTCTCTACGGTTGCATTTGTTCCTTCCGCTTCCACTGCCACCCCCGTGGCTGCTCCTTTGTTGGTGACTGTCGACTGTGTTGGCGATTACTTGTTGAAACCTACTACCTGCCCCTACCACCCATGTTGCCTTCGCCTAGCTCACATCGTCTCCTATCCACCTCCACTCATCTGACGACTATGGTTGCCCGTTGGTGGTTGTGGCTGTCGGCTACAGCCTTTCCCCGTGTCCCATTTGCTTATGCTGATGTCCCTTCGTTCAATTTTTGTGGCAACTCCAGTCTCCGCGGTTCCCACTCCGACAACCTGGATCTCTTCCTTGCGACCTGCTAGCCTCTACTCCACACATTGATATAGTAGTTGTTGTGGCAACCGCTTCCTCGCGTGGCAACCGCTTCCTCGCAGCTCACACCTTTTCCTCAACCCATTCTCCGTCGACGCCTAACTCTGTCATGCCAGTGCTTTCCTCAACCAATCTTCTCTCTGTTGTCCGCTTTACAATGCCCACATTGTTGTAGCACTCACGACTGCACACATGAACTCACAGTTGCGGTTCCTTTCTCTACAACCCGATCTCAGAACCATGCGGTTGTACGAGAGTCGTATGATTGTCATATATATATATATATATATTCTTAATTTTACCCGCAACCTGCAAAAACAAATGTTTGTGCTGCAAATATCGATTTTGTGCAACATGGTTCCTTTCAGAGATCACGGTTTGATACCATGTTAAATTATTCTTAACCCAACACCCGACAATTAATTCCAATTAAATTACTTTATTCAATAAAAATACAACTAAGTTATTAACAAAATATTACAACGGAAGAAAAAGACCGGAAACCAAACACATTGCACATGAAATTTCTGGGTAAAAACCCTTGGAAAAACCCCGAAGGGAAAATCTGTACCTAGTTGATTTTATTAAATAAAATCTTGGGCTCCCATCCTGGGATAATGGCCCACTTGAGGAAAATACAAATCAACAAATAACCAAGCCTTACAAACCTCAAGATTAGTCTTTCGATCTTGCTGGTTGGTTGCTATTTCTCTTGCTGCCCCTTTGCTCCTTTCCTTGGCCCCTGCCCCTGCATGCTTGGATGGAAGTCCTTCTCCACCCAATCAATGAGATCTCACTTGCTCATCTTGTGTGTGTCTACTCTTCTCACTTAGGCTTCTTTTTATAACCTTGAGTTTACACTAAATCCAAAACCCCATATCTCCAAAGTGATGAAGGACCAAGATTAAATCTCACCTTCACTTTAGAGCTAATGGTCATGATTTAATTTAATTCACTAATGTCAAATACTTAGGCATTTAATTAGATTAAACTCGCATTAATTACAAAAGTACATTCACTTTATTAATCACTTTAATAAAGTGAATCTCCTAAGTCATGAGAGACATTAAGGACGACTCCCACGTGTTAGACACAAACCGACGTGGAAGTACATGTCCAATGCTACATACATCACATTCCAACCGCTTCGTTGTTTGAAAATGAACGATGAGTGTTATCTGGGGTCATCCAAGCCCTGTCAAGAGAGATATCCTTTAGGGCTAGAGTTTCATGCAAGGAGGCACGCCTGGTCTATGAAGGTTCGATGGTCTTGGGGAAGCCACAAACTCTAAGGTTGAGTTCTTTGGCATGGCACATTCTTTCTTTTTTGAATTTTGCTTGAATGATTGTTTCAACCATGGGAGGGCATTCTTTGTAATAAATTGACCAAGCTACCAATTGGAATGATAAAATATATGGATAAAAATGAATAATAATCGATGATTACAATCGAGAAGTGAGGGCTTGCTTATATACCCACGCTGGGGTGCCCAATAGCCAATAGTCATGTCTTTTCATTATTATTAATTATTTATTATTTAGTTGTTATATTTATTATTTAATATCTTATTTATGTGTATTTTTATGTACATAACATTGCCTTCCCCTTAAAAATGATTTGTCCTCAAAGCACTAGTAACGACGGGTGTAACTGGCGAAAATGTTCTGATTCCCATGTTGCATCTTCTTTTGGAAGGTTTTTCCATTTAATAAGATATTCTTTGATTATGCGAGATCGTAACTTCTTTTCTCTAGTGGCAATAATGGCTTCTGGTTCTAAAATGATTCTTCCTTCTTCATCCAACATAGGGAGTAGTGTTTGCACCTTTTGGTGTTGTCCTACAACCTTTTTTAGACATGATACATGAAAAACGTTGTGGATACGACTTTTATTTGGTAATTCCAATCCATAAGCTAGGTGATTGGTTTTTTTGTTAATTTGATATGGTCCATAAAATTTTGGAGCTAATTTATTCTTTCCTTGATGCTTAAGAGATAACAGTTTGTAGGGTTGAAGTCTCACAAATACCCATTCTCCAACTTCAAATTCTCTTTCTGTTCGGTGTTGATTAACTTGTTGCTTCATTCTGTTTCTTGCTATAGCTAGGTTTTCCTTGAGAATTTGAACAACTTTTTGACTTTCGTCTAAAAGATCTTTTACCGATGCACCATTTGTTTGATTTGTGACTAACTCTTTCCAAGATGGTGGTTGATATCCATAAAGAGCTTGAAATGGTGTCATTTTAGCTGATGTGTGATATGTGGAGTTATACCACCATTCAGCGAGGTGCAACCATTGAAGCCATTTATTTTGCTTATCAGTGACAAAGCAACGAAGGTAAGTTTTTAAGTACTTGTTGACAATTTCTGTTTGTCCATCTGTTTGAGGATAATAAGCTGAGCTCATATTAAGAGACGTCCTGATTTGTTTGCAAAACTCCCTCCAAAAGTTCCCTTTAAACTTGACATCTCTATCACTGATAATGACCTTGGGAAAACCATGTAATTTATAAATGTTTTTACAGAAGACTTCAACTATTTGTTTTGCGGAGTCTATTTTTCTTACTCGCATAAAATGTGCATACTTGGTTAGTCTGTCTACTATCACTAAGATTTTTTCTTTTCCTTCTGATATGAGTAATCCTTCAATGAAATCCATTGAGATTTCTTCCCATTTTTGGTTAGGAATATGTAACGGATGGAGTACCCCAGGTGTTGATATATTTTCATTCTTGTTTCTTTGACAAATATCACATTCTGCTACATACTTTTGAATATCTATACTCATCCCCTTCCAAAAGAATGATTGACGAACATCGTAATATGTTTTGAAAAATCCAACGTGACCTGCAACCAAAGAATCATGAGCTTCTTGAAGTACCTTGATTTTAAATTTTGAATTGGTATTCAAATAAATTCTTCCTTTATACCATAAGATGTCATTCTTCCATTCAAACTCGGGGTATTGGGTTAAGTAATTGATTATGGAACATGTCTCTGTGTTTTTGGCATATTCAATTCGGATTTCGTTCAACCATTCCAGAATTGCTATTGATACTGCAAAAACTTGTGCTTCTTCATCTTTTCGTAAAAGGGCATCAACCACTATGTTATCTTTTCCTCTCTTATGTAATATCTCCATATCAAATGTGACAATTTTTTCTATCCATTTCTGTTGTTCAATAGTCAATATCTTTTGTTGTAACAAATATTGTAGGCTATTATGATCTGTACGTATCAAGAACTTGCTTCCTAAGAGATACTGTCGCCATTTGGTTAATGCATGCATGATTGCAAGCATTTCTTTATTGTATGTGGATTGTAAGCATTCCTTTTTATTTAGTTTCCTGCTTTCAAATGCTATTGGGTGTCCATCTTGCATCAAGACTGCTTCGATCCCAAATCCGGAAGCATCACATTCAATTATGAAGGGTTTTGAAAAGTCAGGTGTAGCTAACACATGGGGTGTGGACATAATTTTCTTTAAATTTCCAAAACATTTTTCAGATTCTTCATTCCATTGGAAGGAGTTTTTCTTTAGGAGATTTGTTAGAGGGGCAGTTAGATGAGCATAGTTTTTGACGAATCTTCGATAGTATCCTGCCAAGCCTAAAAATCCTCTTAATTTAGATATACTTTTTGGTTTGGGCCATTCTGTAATTGCTTTGATTTTATTTGGGTCTACCTTGACTCCCTTTTTGGATATAATGTGACCGAGATACTCTACTTCCTCCTTGCCGAAAGTACATTTTGACATTTTTGCGTAGAACTGATTTTTTTTTCTAGAATAGACAATACTTGTCCCAAATGATTTACGTGTTCCCTCCATGTTTTGCTGTACACTAGAATGTCGTCAAAGAAGACTAAGACGTATTTTCTTAGGTGTGGATGAAATAGTTCATTCATAGTTGCTTGGAAGGTAGCCAGGGCATTAGTTAGCCCAAAGGGCATCACCTTGAATTCGTAGTGTCGTTTGTGAGTCTGGAAGGCAATCTTGGGTACATCTTCTAATATTACCCTAATCTGGTAATATCCCGATCTCAAATCAAGTTTTGAAAAAAATCTGGCTCCATGAAGTTCATCCAACATTTCGTCGATGAAGGGAATGAGAAATTTATTCTTGATTGTTATCTTGTTAAGCCCACGATAATCTATGCATAACCTGAAAGAACCATCTTTATTTCGTACTAATACAACTGGGGTTGAATATGGGCTTCTACTTTTTGTGATAACACCACATTTTAACAAGTCTTGGACTAATCTTTCTATTTCTATTTTATGATGATGGCAGTATCTGCATGGTCTAACCTTGATTGGACTTGATCCCGGTTTAACTTCAATTATATGTTCAATTCTTCTTTGTGGAGGTAAGTCCATGGGAAGGTCTTGAAATACCTTCTTGTGTTTTTGAATTAGATCTTGGATTTATAAGTTTTTGGAGTCATGTTTTGGTTCTTGTATTCCCATTTGGTGGCATTGGATAAAATAGACATTTGCTCATTTTCAGATCATTTTTTCCATCTGTTGGGATGATACAACTTGTATTTGGGGAGGTTGAAAACCATATAACTTACAAGTTTTCCCTTGCCATTTGAATTTGATGAAATGCTCTTGATGATTGACTGAGTATGTGCCTAAAGTTTGCAACCATTGGATTCCTAAAACCACGTCTACTCCTCCCAGGGGTATGGTGTAAAATTCGGATTCCAAATTGAAATCTTGAATTTGGAGTTTCACCTTATGGAATTTTCCTACATTTTCGATTTTCTTACCATCTGCAACCATCACCTTCATGTATGGTACTGGATATACAAACAATTTGAAGTTCCTTGCAATATTGATGTCGATAAAATTGTGGGTACTTCCTGTGTCGATTAACACCGTGACATTATCTTTTTTTATGTGTCCTTTTAATTTGAGTGTTTGTGGTTGAATGATGCCTGTGATGGCTGCTAATGATATTCTTGGTGTGTCATTACCCATGATATTTGACATGTCATTTTGGCATTTTCCATTTCTTCAGTTACTGATTCTTTTGAGTCTGATTCATCGTTGTTTTCTGTTTGACAAGTGTATAATTTTTTTGAATTTTCTTCTATGCGACATCTATGTCTTGGGTCCCATTTTTCGCCACAACGTTTACATTTGCCTTCTCTTATTCTTTGGTAATCCAAACTTCTTCTATTTTCTTCTCGTAAGTTGGGTGGTATGTATTTGTCAGTTTTTGTGTTTGTGTTCTGGTTTATGTTTCTTCTTGAATAAAAATTGTCGAATCTTGATTGGCCTTCTAGCTTTTCTTCTGTTGCTTTTGCTTCGTGTCTTGCTATCTCAACAGTAGTGACCTCATGCAATTTTAACTCGTCTTGGATATGCATTTTTAGACCACCTATGTAAGACTGGATTAATTGATCATCAGATAATCCAAATACTCAGGTGGCAAGGGATTCCCATTGATGTGTAAATTCATCTACGTTGCCTTTCTGTTGTAACCTGGGGAGTTTTGAAAATAATTCTTGCTCCGAAATGCCCTGAAATCTTAAAAAAAAATCATTTTTAAAGGAGTTCCAAGTGTATGACTTGATTCTTCCTTTCCACCATATGTACCAATTGTATGCAGTGTCTTTGAGGTACATGGATTCATATTTAACCTTTTGTTCATCAGTTGTAATATTACATATATGGAAATGTTCTTCAGTTTTGTTAAACCAAGCCACACATTGGTTATCACTGTGGTTGTATTTTGATAGTTCAATTTTGGTTTTGGGAGGATAAATCATTAGGGGTTGATATTGTGATATGAGTTGGGAATTTGAATTGTAGGGAGGCCGTGGCGGTGGTGGTGGTGATGTGTTAGATGTGCTTGAATCACTTGGCTGTGATTGGGTGGCTTGTTGGTGGCCTTGATCTTTTATTAATTTTAAAAGCTCATTATGCTTTGCTTCCCGATGTTGTGTTATTAGACCCAAAATTTGTTTCAAATCTTCTTTTATTTCTCTTTTAAAGTTCCCCAAGCCTCGTTGTAAGTTAACCCCGATTTTTTGAAAAATATCGTCTTTAAGATCTTGTTTTAGAGTTTCCATGCCTTTTCGTAATTCACTTTCGACTTCTTTTGAAATTTCTTCTTTTATATTATGAGTCAACTCTTGTCTAAGTGCATCATTACTGACCTTCATTTCCTCTCACAACTCCTCATTAGTTTTTTGTAATGTTTTTTCGAGTAATTGTCGGGCATTTTTGCATTCTTGGTCTATTTTTTCGATTTGAGTTTTTAATTCTGCCATTTTTCTGGTATTTGGGGGTGAATACTTCCTCGCAATTTTGACTGATTAAGCTGCCTTTCATTGCTCAATCTCTTAAAAAAGTCTTTTAATAACTTAATTGACTTATATATATATATAATATAAAAAATTAACAAATTAGGAATTATATATATATTATGTCAAATATGCTTTTTGAAAATGTACGACTAGTTGAAAAGCCACGTGAGATGATTTATGCGGATTGGAGGGGACGCAAATTTATGGTGGTCTACGAAAGTGGCCGACAGAGGATTGTGACAGAGTCAAGAGATTGGGTAGTCACGGGAATGGACAGGGATCGAGTGAGTGGAGAGGGGTGGGAACAGGTCGTGGGGAAATGGGGGAGGGATCGAGAGTGGTGTGGGTTACAGAATTGGGAGAGAGGGGGGTTACGTGGGGATGGTTTATGTGAGGGTGCGAGTGAGTGGAGAGGGGTGTGAACAGGGCGTGGGGGAAATGGGGGAGGGTTACGGGAGTGTTTACAGGTCACGGAAATGGTTTTGGGGACTGTGGGGGAGGGTTGTTGGGTAGTCACGGGAATGGACATGGATCAGGTGAGTGGAGAGGGGTGGGAACATGTCATGGGGAAATGGGGGAGGGATCAACAGTGGTGTGGGTTACAGAATTGGGAGAGAGGGGGGTTACATGGGGAGGGTTTATGTGAGGGTGCGGGTGAGTGGAGAGGGGTGGGAACAGGTCATGGGGTAAATGGGGGAGGGTTACGAGAGTGGTTACAGGTCACGAAAATGGTTGCAGGGACTGTGGGGGAGGGCTGCGGGAGAGGTGAGAGTGTAGCGTGAGGGCTGGGTGCGTGGAGGTAAAGGGAGGCTGGTGTGTAGGAGTGAAGATAAAAATAAAATGGAGAGGGTTATGAGAGGGGGTGTGGGGAATGAGGAGGAGCAACTTGCTCTGATACCAATGTAATAAATAGACCAATCTACCAATTGCAATAATAAAATAAATTGATAAAAATAAATAATAATGGATGATTACAATCGAGAAGTGAGGGCTTGCTTATATACCCATGCTGGAGTGCCCAGTAGCCAATAGTCATGTCTTTTCATTATTAATAATTATTTACTATTTATTATTTAGTTGTTATATTTATTATTTAATATCTTATTTATGTGTATTTTTATGTACATAACCATGGGAGGGCATTCTTCCCTTTTACAATCCATACCCATGAGCTATGCTCTTCCACTTTTACAACCACACAAGCTAGAATCGTCCTTGAGCCTAAGAATAGGGCTTATGAGGGCCTCAAATAGGGTGTCAGCTCAGAAAGTGGGAGTACATCTAAAGCATTTTAACATTAATTTTTAAGTCCCAAGTTGTGTAAAAGTAACTGAAAATGAAGAGTTTTTACCTACATTGGCATAAACTATACTTCCATGTATTTTGAAAATGATAATTCCTTCCTTAATAATTGTAAGTAAAACTTTATTACTATAATTGTTAGTCTCATATATTTCATTCTTAGCACATGCCACTTAATAAATAAATATGACATATCCAAAAATGGTTTTTCTTTTCATATGTAATATTGAATAGATAGGAAAATGGATGTGTGACCAAGAGATGTTGTGTCTAGTTCTTTTTCTTGAATGTGGTGGAGTTTGTAGATGGGTGGTAATTGTGTTGGAGATATTACATACTCACCTAGTATTTATTTTCCTAGGTTGACTAGCCTATGTTGAGGGTGCCTCTAGTTAGAGATATTCTCCCCTAGATGAGGGCGCCACATCCTCTTTAGTCTTGAGTCAGTGACATCTTAGTTAGACTAACAGAGTGGAGTTTTGCATGGAAACCTTGGTATTATCACCAAGTGTTGCATTCATAGCTCGATATCATCACCTTGAGTGCACACTTACCTTGGGATCATCACCAAGCAGGTGCCACACACATGCATGCATGATTCTCTCCTCACTTAACTAGTGATTAGTCAGTTAAATGATGATCACATGGCCAATTAACTAGGACTAGGTGGCAGTTCACTCTAGTGTTTGTCAGTGAGTGTCTAGATCTATCTAGACCACTACTATGGTGAATTAGTTTTCTCATGTAGAGTATATCATGTTTATTTTTACCATTACTCATTTAGTTAATTTAATTATTTCATTCTACTCTCTTCTCCTTTCTCACAAGTTTTTTGTGTTCATTTTCTACTGGCTAGGTTTGCTACGAAAACTTCACATGTTATCAGAGCCTTGATTGATAGTTGAAAGTGCAAAAGCATTTCTATTTGAAGGTACATGAGGAAGATGCAGTCACAAATGATGGATTACTTATCAATAATACTTCTCACGCCTCATAACTACTTTGAGTGGAAGTTGAAAATTTTGCATCAACTCAAATGCAGAGGCTAGTACTGGATTACCATGGCTACAGAGGTGGAACCAACTTATGCTATCGAGAAGAACAGGTATCTCAACCGCATGGATGATGCCTACAACCTCCTTTGCATGTCTATGTCCCCCGAGCTTATGTTTAACATTGAAGCTTGTACCACACTAGATGAGATTTGGACAGAGTTGGAGGATCTCTTTGGAAAACAGGACGAAATGAGAGGCCATATGCTCGAGGTCGAGTTGAATTCCTTAGATCCAAGGAATTTTGACAACATTTAGGACTTCTTTACGAAGTTCAAGTCCCTCCTCATTCATCTAAAAGGACATGGAATAAACAAATTCACTCAACATAGTCAGTTAATCCTTCCTATCTTGGCAAAACCGGGTCCATATTATGTTGCTTTCGTCTCATCGTTCCATACAAACAGATTCACTTTAGGAGCAACCTAGAAAATGTTGACATTGGATTAGTTTATTGAATCCCTCACGCATAAGAAAGATAAGCTCATCAAAATGGGGATAATAAAGGGACCCAATGTGCATGAAAGGAACAACACTTCCAAATCAAAGTCTAAGCAGAAAAAAAATGGGGATAATCAAGGGACCCAATGTGCATGCACTTGTTGTGCATGAAAGGAACAACAATTCCAATTCAAATTCAAAGCATAAAAACAAAGGAAAGGCGCATTCAGAGCCAAAGAAGGAAGGGTACTCTAAACCCTTTGATGATTCCTTAGGTTCGAAAGGTGGAAAAGGAAATAAAGGGAAGATCAAATGTGGTTACTGCAACCGCGGTTATCATCCCGAGTCCACATGCATGAAGAATCAGATTGATCAAATGGTGCAGATTCTTTAGAAGAACAACTTTGGGGGTCAAATTCCCGATGCTGCCAAGAACAAGCTGGAAGATCAACCAAACAAGGTAACTCTCATGCACTGATTAACATTAACTCTTCTCCTGATGCATGGATCTTAGATTCAGGCACATCCCACCATATGGAAACAACAAAGAATGTTTTATCTTCTATTTCTGCATGCATGTGTCCTCCCATCCTCATGGGAGATGATACCCCAATTGAAGTCATTGGCCAAGGGAGAGTAGAACTGCAACACAAATTTTTTGAGAATGTCTTGAATGTTCCGAAACTCTCCGTAAATCTACTCTTTGTTTATCAAATAACACATTCTGCTACAAGAAAAAGGGTGGAGTTCACACATGATTATGTAACCATATATGATATGCATGATAACTCCATGATTTTTGTTGGTGAGGTAAACCACCAATATCATTTGTATACTTTTAGTAAATTCATTGTGAAATATAATTACGCTTTACTACTGACACATGTTGATGATACTAGTATATTATGGCACAATATATTCTACCACTGAACTTCAAATGCATGCAACAATTATGCAAACGAGATATGGTCATCGACTTTCCCAACACACATTTTTCCAAAGGAGTTTGTCAAGGATGTGTTCTTGGCAAACATCCTCAGGAAAAGTTTGAGAGAGGGAAGGCTCGAAGGGCCTCCTCTCCTTTAGAGCTCATCCACATGGATGTAATCAGACCCTTTTCTTATCTGTCTATCAACAAAGCAAGGTATATTCTTACATTTATTGATGATTTCTCACGATACACTTGGGTGCATTTTCCCAAACAAAAGTTTGTGGTTTTTTAGCATCTCAAAGACTTCAAAGCACACGCAGAGACTTAGTTCGGGAGAAAGATCAAAATCCTCCGCATAGACAATGGGGGGGGGATATGTGAACCGAGATGTCCAACATATTTTTTTAGAGGCAGGTATACAACTACATCACACAATACCTTACACTTCGCAGTAGAACAGAGTAGCCGAGAGAAGGAACATATCCCCCAAGGAGATGGCCACTTGCATGTTGCATGTAATATCTCTACCCCCCAAGCTTTGGGCCGAGGCACTTAATTGTGCCAACCACATTCAAAATAGATATCCTCACAGATCTGTCAAGGACTAAACTCCCTTTGAGGCATGGAGCGGCAACAAACTGGAAGTCACCCATAGCCAGAGTGTGCTTAATGGTTAAGAACATGTGTTTCCTCCTAAGAGGTCACAAGTTCAAATCTAGAGGGGGGTAGGGTATGTATACCTCTGTAGAATTTACCAGTCAAATCGTTGGGCAGAGGGGGTCCCTTGTCCCACAAACAAGGGGGTCTCATACACCAATTTGGTGTCTGGCTTGGTTGTGACCTTAAAAATAGATTATTATTATAATTTAGATCACGTGCATGGGCCCGCGTATGTTCTGAAAAGAGGAAAGCATTAGATCCGCAGAGTATCGCGTGCATATTTGTGGGATATCCAGATGATGTGAAGGGTTACATGTTACTTGATCCCTCTACTGATAGGCTCATCGTTGAGCACAATGTTCAGTTTGAGGAAACTCCCTTGCATGCACCATTGGAGCCACATGCATATACCTTTGTACCACTGCTTGCACCAGACATCAGTGATGACAATTCCACTCACTCAGATCATGGTTCAGATATGAGTTGCGAATCTGATTCGGAAGATGATGAGCATGTCGATGATCAACATGCAGATGTTGAGCCACCACAGATGCCCAAGTGGGCACATACCACCCTATAGGCAGTAGGAGACCTTGTGGGGAATCTAGAAGATCAAAGGAGGACGAGGTATCTGTTTGAGGATCCTCCTCATGCACTCACAGTTATTGAACCAGTGATGCCCATGCATTGTTATATGGTTATAGCATCAGTCCCACAGACCTATGTAGAGGTTGAAGAGAATCCCTTCTAGGAAGTCACCAAGCAAGAAGAGTATAACTCTCCTCAATAACCAAACTTTGGATCTGGTTCCGCTTCCTTCAGATAGGAATCTTGTCAGGTGCATATGGGTCTACAGAACCAAGAAGGAAATAAATGGACAAGTGAGTAGGTATAAGGCAAGACTGGTTGTCAAATGATTTCAACAAATTCATGGGATAGACTATGATGAGACCTTTTATCTCGTAGAAAAGATGGACTCCATCCAATTGGCCCTTGCCATTGCGACAACTAGGGGGTGGGAAGTTCACTAGATGGACATGGAGAATTCTTTTCTTCACGAGGATTTCTCAGAGGAAATTTACAAGGAGAAACTGCATGGGTTCATTCAAAACTCATCCTTAGTATTCCAACTGAAGAATTCCCTCTATGGCCTCAAGTAGGCACCTAGAGCACGATATGCGAAGATGGATGCCTACTTTCTCTCTTAGCACTTTGTTAGATGCGAATCATATCCGAACGTTTACATGTTGAGGACCTCAGACTCCTTGTTGATATTAGTTCTCTATGTTGATGACCTCAAGATCACAGGAAGTCTGGCCTCAACAATTGTTGTGGTCAAAGACATTCGACACAACAAGTTCTCTACGAAAGACATGGGTCCACTGCACTATTTCCTTGGTCTCGAGATTAGTCACGATTCTTCAGGCATCAAGCTATCTCATACTAAGTATGTCAGGGATATCTTGGTTATATTCCACATGACCGAATACAATTCGACAACCACACCCTTTATGTGTGGGGTACATCTTGATGATGGCGGCGATACACTAGTGGCAGACAACACTTTGTATCGACAACTTGTGAGGAGCCTTCTATATCTCACCCACACCAAGCCATATCTATCATATGTAATAGGGGCAGTTTTAAGGTACATGCAAGAGTCACATGAGCTACACTGGAAGGATACAAAGTGCATCCTTAGATATGTTCAGGGAACCACGTGTTATGGGATCCACTATGCAGCAGGTTGTGCATTGGATCTCATGGGCTTCACCGATTCTGATTGGGTTGGCGATAACATAGATAAAAAATCCATGTCTGGGTACGTAGTTAGTTTGGGTTTTGGTCTGATTTGTTGGTCGAGAAAAAAACAATCAACTATTTTTCTATTGTCAACAAAGGTCGAGTACAAAGGAGCGGTCAACGTCACTATTCAGTCACTTTGGCTCCAGAACTTCCTCTTCAATCTTGGCATCTAGTTTCATCGTCTGACTGTCATTTGTGTTGATGATTACAACTTTGTGAGACATCCTTCAGGACACAGATTGAGTGATTCAACCTGTGAGAGAGCCCATGTGTTGGGTGTGCCCATGAGATGGGTGTGTCATTCCTCTCTGGATTGAGATGAGACGTGTGTGCCCTTGTGTGGGGTGAGGATTCCCATGAGATGGGTGTGTCGTTCCTCTCTAGATTGAGATGAAACGATGTGTACCCCTGTGTGGGGTGAAGGTGCCCATGTGATGGGTGTGCGTCAGACTCTGGACTGAGTTGTTATGACGTGTGGTCTCCTACCTTGTGGACTCAGTTGAGTCAGGCTTGAGATAGTACTCCAGATGATTCTCCCATGGACTCAGTGAAATAGAGATTTGTTGAGTAGGACGTCCCTGTGTCTGAGCACAGGTGGATGTGTGAGATCCCTTTCTATATTGTCTGAGAGTAAGATTTACCTGTAACCCTAATTGTGTTGTAAAGGGTACAGGTCGGCTCCACCATATGTGAAAGATAATTAATGTTTATTGTAATAATTAATTATTTCCTAAGTTATTGAGGTCGGCCCCTGTTGTGCCAATATAAACCATTTTTGGTCTGTCCAATCTAGTATAAATAAGGTGATTTCCCCATTGAGGAAACACACAAGTCACTTGTCATTTGGAAATTTCAGCAAGTACATATTCTAGGGCTGAAGTGCACACCTCTCTTGGGCGCAAGTTTCAAGGTAGAAGAGAACCCTCTTGTGTGCATTAGGGTTTCATGGTTGGAGGATCTTCTCTTGAGAATATAGAAAAGGATTGTTGGGTTTTTATCCCTTGTTGAGAAGGGTTTTCCCAGGATATTTCTTGTGTTCTTGTGCATGGTATTTCTTCTTGTCATCTTGGTTATTGCAACAATGGTTAATGGCGTAGCTGCATTTGTTTATGGTTCAAGTACATGACTAAATTGAAATAAACTTCATGCTTGATCCTAACATAGTGAAAATCCAACAATTTGGTGTGAGAATCAGAGTACTCTCAAGTTTTGCAAAGACCCAATGTAGCAACAACAGACCAAAAACATCGAGATCCATATGCATTACATCAGACAGATGATACATCATAGGATCATCGATTTGCAGTACTATCCATTCGCCAAACATACTACATACATCATTACCAAGACATTACTGAGCAAACATTCCACCTTCTGCGCGATCGTCTTGGAGTGAAGGACATAGTTGCTTAGCAACTGCCTTTCTTCATTTTTTTCTTTTTGATGCATTGTACTTTGAGGGGGGAGGGAGGGGCGAGGGTTCCCATGAGGTTTTCCCTCTTTCCTCTATTTTCAGTGTTTCATTATTAGATGCATTGTATAATGGGTACCTAACGTGGCCTTGGTTGTTGAAACCCATTCATCATTTACATCCTAATGGTGTTTAGGGGGGTGTTGAAGATATTACACACTCACCTAGTATTTCTTTTCCTAGGTTGACTAGTATATGTTGAGGGTGTCCCTAGTTAGATATATTCTCCCCTAGATGAGAATATTCCCCGTAGATGAGGGCGCCACATCCTCTTCAGTCTTGAGTCGGTTACATCTCAGTTAGACTAGTAGAGTGGAGTCTTGCATGGAAGCCTTAGTATTATCACTAAGTGTTGCATGCATACCTCGATATCATCACGATGAGTGCGCACTTACCTTAGGATCATCATCAAGAAGGTGCCACACATGTTCATGCATTATTATCTCCTCATTCCACAAGTGATTAACCAGTTAACTGATGACCGCATGGCCAGTTAACTAAGACAAGGTGGCAATTCACTCCGGTGTTTGTCAGTGAGTGTCTAGATCTCTCTAGATTGCTACTACGACGAATCAGTTT
>SNQJ01S0010716.1:240645-256286 GCA_010110895.2 Picea sitchensis | reverse complement strand
AATGTATAAATCCAACAAAAGCAAAGGCTCAGTATTCTTGAAGATGAATGTACCATGGTGAGGAATCTAGCTCAAAATCTTCATAAATAATTTGAGTCCTCGGCCTCCAACAATTGATCATCTGACAATTATTTGCAAGCAATTTTTAAAGAAGAAAATACAATTCACCAACTTAATGAGCTAATGAACTTGGAACAACAGAGCTCCCTTCCTCTAGTGTGGGGCCAAATGAAGTAAATAACAATAAGGTCTTTCATTGATCTTGACATATTTCAAAGTCATTAGAGTTTCAAGAGTTTTTTTCAACTAGGCCACAAGCAAGAATACTTGGAATGTTTTATATCTAGTTTGCTTTGAACTCCTTTTTATAGTACTTCTTAGTCTTGTTAGCACAAATTTCCACACTGGATATAATAGAAAGAATTATGAATCAACAAGCTAGAAATCTATGCAACTATAGGAGGAAGTGTCCAATGTTTCACTAACAAATACTCCTCTCTGTTTGGGTTGGTGTTTTCCAACCTCAGGGGGGTGTCCTTGGTTTTCCATCCCGTTGTTTTCAACTTGTAAATATGAAAAATAAACCATAAAAACAACAGTAAGAAAAGGTGTTTTTGGTTGTGATTAGACAACCAAAAGTTACAATTTTTTTATTTTAAAATGTTTGTGGTGGAATCTCTATAGTGTTAGATTAAAAGATATGAAAGAAAAGGAAAAGAAGGTGCTATTAAGTGGATGCAATATACCAAAATAATAAGCTAAGAAATTTTAAACAATGTACAAAATTCAACACAATACCACCAATCCTCGAGAGCTTGATACAAGCATAACAAATCTTTATTCATGCATTTACCAAAAGGTTGATTGCACCATAGATATAAATATAGGAACTGGTATAGTGATGGCTCTTGCACAAAGAAAATAGAAGCTAGAAAAGAGAAGAGAGAGAGAATGAGAGAGTTTGTTTCTATTGAAGAAGATCCACCAAGAATCAATGGAAAAATGCTCAATATATAGAACCAAGAGAGCGCACATCCCAAGAATAGTTTTTCCTCATGCAAGGCACACTAATGACTAGTGAGTAAGTGAAGTGAAGTGAAGTAACCATGTGCTCCATGTATAATTGTTGTGATGATGATCATAACTCATGTGGATGCTTTGAGTTTAACTAAAGAAAACTGGGGAAGGAATGATCCATGCGCCTCAAGGGATAAAGAAGCTATGTGCATGGTTGAGGTAGAGGAAAAAGAGCATGCACAATATGAAGAGTGGGTGTGGATGGGAAGGAATATAGGTGCATAGAATGGAGGAAGTGAAGTAATGAGAAAAAACAATGCGCTAAAGGAGGATAAGGGAAAAGGACATGCACATTGGCTTAGGGAAACAATGTGCAAAAGAGGGAACTAAGTGGAAGATATATGTGCATATTCTAAGGATATATGCATACTTGAAGAGGGATGCATGCACATTAGAAGGAGGGTGAGATGATGGGGTACATACGCTAAATAGAAAATTAAGTGCATGAGATGAAAGAGAGGGCGTCAAGTGGAAGAGGATATACACCTAAGCTAAAAAAGGGGTGAAGTGAAGATGTGTGAGATTCAAGTGAGGACGCGTGAGGGAGTTAAGTGGAAGAAGTGAGAGAGAGGAGTAAAACTTCAGTTAACTTCATCTATGCCAACTAGCAACACACATCATGTGACAACTCATCCCCATTGAATGCATGTGCCTTGGTGTCCTCATGCATGCGTCTTGATTGACTCAACCATGCATGCACCTAAGTTTTTCCACTTGTCACACTCTGAGACTACCACATGTCATCCTGCATGGTGACCATACCCATTAATAATAACGCTTCTAAAAATAAACATGCTAAAAATAGCATTCCACCCGAAAAATATGAAAAGACCAAATAATTTCGAGACTACTAGGAGAACCCTGCCAAATATAGTACGCCTAAAAATAGGCACTGCTAAAAATATAATCTCATCACATGTCAATGAAAATGGGTTCATTGGATTCGATTTTCAGTGAGGAACCTAGATATGTGATTAGAATCATAATTTGAACCCTGGAACTCTAGTTGCTATAAATAGTAAGTGCTTGCATGTTGTCTGGAAAAGGCTTAGTGAGATTGTGAGCTCGCAAGGACTCTAAATATACAATCAAAACTGCCATGCGAACATTTGAACTTTGTCTCCTAAAAAGTAGGAAATCTGCCAAAAATAACCATCTCTCTCTAATCCATGAAAACCTATGCAAACTTTGTCTCTGAAGCAAGAAGCACCACTAAACAAATCCTATACTTGAATTCATACGAGAACCAACCCTGACTCACACAAAGCTATCTCTAGGAAAACTGTCTGAATGCCATCCAAATAGAACATGCTAGCCCTTAACCCTTAGGATTTTCAAGTGAGAAAATCCAGAGGTTAACAATGATGACTCAAGGGGACATGATCCCCCTGCAGGACGTCGAAAACATGTGAATCTCTGTGTCTGGAACCATGAATAATACTCTATGAGAAACATGGAGAAACATATGCTGATAGACCCTTATGCATGTCTGTAGAATAGAAATGTCTTGCAAGCTAACTCATGATCCAAAATACCTATCCAATGGGAAATGGAGTAAAAAATACATATCGTCCTCTTGCTAATTGGATGAAAAAAGGGGGTCTCAATCCAAATCTGCTACCTACTACCACCTATCATGTACACTCCTCCCCAAGGAAAATGTGTTGAAGTCAACAAATGGGAGAAAGTCACTAAGTCAAATGTCAATAATGTAGATACCTACCAGATGTGAAAGAACCCACCAATAAGGCTAATGGGTCCTAAGGTACGAGCACAACCTGTCACTGTGAGAGATTTACCGACGTCAAACATTGACAAGAATCATTCAATCCAGACCCAATGATAATCGACATTGTCGATTGTGAAATGACTGCCAATGAGGCTAACGACCATCAAGGTGATCTAATTTTGGATCACCCCTAGATGATTTGTCAGAGTCGATGCGGGATGAACTATTGAAAGGAAAAGATCCTTTCCCTTAGCGTGAAGTGACAACTCAAGAAGATATAGGATGTATGGTACCATGTCCATACCTGTGGATGAGGGGAACAACTGACTCATAGCAGATGAGTCAATGGAAAGCAATGAAGAGACAAAACATAAGATGAATCAAAATGCTCCTATGTCTATTCAACTCTACCCTTCCTAATGGACTCAAATGGTTCGGAATATCAACAAACTGAACCTTATACATGATCACTCTAGATATTGTTGGGTATGTGTTATATTCTTTGCATGATTAGCTTTAGCGCCTGCTACGTTACGTCGGGCACATNGATATCTCCCTTGCGCAGGGGTTCAAGGGAAGTGCCCCCGAGAAAAAAAATTGTCTCGAGAAACGTCTCACCTTTTTGCCTCGTTTTTCATGCCGCCTCGATTTTCGTATCCATCGTTGGGCAGTTTTTTGGCACATGGTTTTTGCCGATGGTTTTATATTTCAGTTAAGGAATTAGGGTTGTTGACTAATCTAGGTCATTGGGTTAAGGTTTTGGATGTCGTTGGATCCTATATGTATATTGTATTGTAAACAATGTATGATGTCAATGAATATAGAATATGTTGGTTTTCCCGGTTTGGGTTTCCAGGGGAAAAATCTCTATGAATGTGTGTATTTTCCATTGTATCTTTTCTGTTATTTTACTAAAAATATGTTTGCAGTAAATTATTGTACAAGGTTAAAATCTACATTTGGTATCAAAGCAATTATTGGCTTCACAGGGATGCCTTTGTGGTCAGGGGTTTGGCTCAAGACTGTGATAATCCTTGTTATAGTGGGAGATCTGCGATATTGATTTTTCAGGTGAAGAGAAATGACAAGTAGTTCAAAAATGGAGATCAAGAAGTTTAATGGGAAAAGTTTTGAGTTGTGGAAGATCAAGATGGAAGATCCGTTGGTGGACAAAGATCAATCGATCATGGTGGATCTAGGTACTACACCTATAGGAACTTTAGTAGATGAATGGGAAAAGTTGGATCAGAAGGTGAAGAGCACAATCCGACTGTGTCTCTCAGATTCAGTATTACTGAATGTGTCAGAGGAAGCTACAACCAAGGATTTATGGGATAAGTTGGGGAAGTTGTATCAATCTAAGTCCCTAGTAAATAAAATATTCCTTAGAAAGAAGTTGTATAACCTGAGGATGAGAGATGGAGATTCGGTGGTAGATCATTTGAACGCCTTCAATACTGTGGTAAGTCAGTTAGTATTTGTTGAGATTAAAATTTCAGATGAAGATAAGTGTATCAATTTACTATGATCTTTACTAGACTCGTGGGATAGTCTGGTTGTGGCTATAGGTAGTAATACAATTGCCTTGAATTTTGATGAAGTGGTCTCATCCTTGTTGTCGAAGGAGATGATATGGAAGAACATGGAAGGACAAAGCACAAATGCATTATTTGCAAGAGGACGCTCCTAGGAAAGAAATATATCTAAGTCCTCAAGTGGGAGATATAAGTCTAAGGGTAGATCTAAATCTCTCAAAAAGTTTGTAAATGTGTGTTGTAGATGTGGAAAAGAAGGGCACTACAAGGAGCAGTGTAGATCCAAAGTTGAGAAAAAGAAGGGATCTGAAAAAGCTCCTTCTACAGAAGAAAAAACCTCCAAGGAAGAAGGGGGGATGTGTACTTTGCTTCTTCAATAACACATGCAGATCATGAGGCATGGTTGGTTTACTCAGGTGCATCCTTTCATATGACTCCCCACATGGAATGGTTCTGTGAATATGAAAGGTATGATGGAGTTAATGTTTTCCCCAGTAATGACTTGACAACCAGAATCATAGGACAAGGAAAATTCAAGTTGAGGCTCGTATATGGAAAGATTATAACACTACTTGGTGTTCTGCACATCCCAGGATTGGCCAGAAATTTGATTTTTGTAAGCAAAATGGACGATGTAGGCGTAAAAACAATATTTGAAAAGGAAACCTGCAGGATAGTTCGAGGAGCAATGGTGTTGCTGAAGGGAGTTCGGTTTGGAACTCTGTATAAGCTCCAAGGAATCACTATTAGTGATGGTTTCAATAGTTCCACTGTTCCTGATATTGGAGTTGAAGAAGAAAGAAATCATGTAGTCTTTGGAGAAAATGTTATGTTGTGGCATTAAAGATCGGGGCATATCGGAGAGAAGGGTCTTCGACTACTACACAATAAAGGTATGGTTGAAGGTATGTCTAATTGCGCTCTGGATTTTGATTTCTGTGAACATTGTGTATAAGGGAAGCAAAATCGGGTAAGATTCCCCTCTGGTGCAATGAGGGCAGAATGATTTTTACAGCTAGTTCACAGTGATGTGTTTGGACCTGTGTCGGTTACATCATTGGGAAAATATGTGTACTATGTCTCATTTATAGATGACTTCTCGAGGAATACTTGGATATATTTTCTCAGGAAGAAATCTGAAGTCTTTGAGAGGTTTAAAGAGTTTAATTCTCTTGTTGAGAATCAAACAGAGAAAAGAATTAAGGTGTTGAGGAAAGATAATGGTGGAGAGTTCTGCGGGAATGAATTTGAAGAATTATGTAAGAAGTGTGGTATAGAAAGGTAGAAGACTACTCCATATACACATCAGTAGAATGGAGTTGCAGAAAGGATGAACATGACGTTGATGGAAAAATCAAGGTGCATGCTCAGTGGTGTCGGGTTAGGGCAATAATTCTGGGCAGAGGCAGTGGGTATTGCATGTTACCTAGTCAACAGATCACCCTCGTTAGCACTGGATTACAATACTCCACAAGAGGTATGGACTGGTAAGAAACCTTCTCTATGTTGAAATATTGTAATTGCGAAGAATATTCTAATTATTATTGAGTTATTATCATGTAGATCAAATCCCCTTTTGTTGATTGATCATTTCAGGACTTATGTATGACCAAATCCCCTTTTGTGGATTGGTCAAACCCAAGTTAAATGGTATTATTTGAGAAGTCGACCCCTAGGGATAATTAAAGTGGTTTTAACCACTAGTTGAAGAGATCAGCCTAGCTTGGTGAAAAGACATAACCCTAGCACCCCTCATCTAGTATAAATAAGAGAGGAAGGTGCCTCATTCACTCACTCACTCAAGTCACTCATCTAGTGCACAAGTTTTGGAGGTAGTTGCAGTTGCATGAAGAAGGAGAGAGGCACATTGATCAGTCTTGGATATTCTCTAGTGTTTTTCTCTTTTATAYTGGCATTGTATTGGCAATCTATATTAAGGAAAATTTTGTTAGGTTTTCTCCCCCATGAGGGTTTCCCAGGATAAAATGTTGTGTACCTTGTGATTGTGTTTCTCTCTGTGATCTTGATTATGTTATTATTTTCTAGTAAATTGAAAAGAACTTAATCGCTTCTCTAAATTTAACATGGTATCATAGCTAAATTGAGTAGATCACCTTTCACCGGGTAACCGAAAACGTCACTGTTGTCGTACAACAAAATTAGAGCTTTTTATTGAAAGGGAATTTCTGACTAAAAACCATATAGGGAAGTGCGCCCTAGCCTAGATAACTCATTGACAACTTGAGCACACCTTTTCAGTAGCCAGAGCCTCTGGAAAGTGAAACCCTAGTTTTGACTGGTACCAGAAAACGAGGAAACCAGAACCAGTACCAGAAGTAACAATCTATATTTGCACAGGCTCAGTTTCAATGGGTAAAATTTGGATTTTCTGAAAACAGACTGCTGCAACATACTCACCTCAGTCGAGCACACCTCTTGGTAAAATCAGATTCAATTTCTGATCACTTTCAATTTTTGGTCATTTTCTAAGCTCCAGGTCAAGATATTTGCAAGCACTAAGCTTATTGATAAGTTAGAAGGTGTGGAAAACTTTTGTGCCTGGAAGTACATGATTTCACTCCTTCTTGAAGAGAATTAACTTCCAAAATTCATAAAATAAAATGTACCAAAACCCGAAGAAGATGCAGCTAAAGAAAAGTACAAGAAGGACATGGTTAGGGCCAAAAGGATCATTGCAGACTCCATTAAAGATCACTTGATTCCTCAAGTATCTTCCAAGAATAATCCAAAATAAATGTTTGATGCTCTAACTAGAATGTATGAAGGAAATAACATTAACCAAAAGATGAACTTGAGAACCTAACTCAAGAATACAAAGATGTAGAAAGAAGAAACAATCCAAGATTATTTCTCTAGGGTTACTCACTTCAAATAACAACTAGAATAAATTGGAGATAACCTGGATGAAGATGAACTCATCATGACAACTCTTAATGGTCTCACAATACCTTGGGATGCCTTCATCCAAACCATCTATGAAAGAAAGGAGAAACTACAATTTGACAGTCCGTGGGAAGAATGTGTTCGAGAAGAAAAGAGTAGCCAACCGAGAATCAATATTATTAAGGGATGAAGACCAAGCCCTAGCTGGTCATGCTAAACGATGAAAGAAAATGTATCACTTCCATAAGGAGACCCACCTACATAAGTAATCTCACTCCATAAAGAGATTCACCCACTTCTATAAAGAATCTCACCCTCCAAGAAGATTTTAAAATTTTCAGAAAGGACAAAGAAGAGAAAAAAATTTCTCATCTTTGTTGATGCCCAAAAGCGCAACACAGGGTACCTACTTGCAAATGGTTGCAACGCCTTATTATTTAATTATATTTAATAATATACTAATAGGTGGGACCCCTTGTGTGACTTGTGTGACTATGATGAAGAGACGACACTTATGTTTTATGTGCTTATGACTTGGTTTCAAAATGAGTTTTACAATTTATTTTCTTTTAAGTCATTGTTGAAATAATTGATCAAATGATGTTATGGGCAATGTGATCAAAACAAAAAATGATGTTGTCTTTATATAACCCTAACAAGTGTATTTATGTTGCATCTAGTTTAATAAAATATCTAAACTCCATGTTTCAAGTTGTATGCGATACATGGTGTGGTGATTACCTTGATTCCATGCTACAAGGATTACATGCATGGTTTGAATTAGAGGTCTAAATATTATGACTTGGTATCCCTAGAAAGGTTTTGATATATGTCGCATTTGAGTTTTAAAACAAAGGTTGGGAGGAAAAGATATGAAATGATCTTACTCAAACATTTTCAGATCATGCTTGGTTAAAGCAAGATAGAAGGGAATATCACCCTATGTTTATAGCCATCAAAACCGATATCCTAATTCACAAGTATTGTTTACAAGTGTTTAGGTTGTTTTTTATAATTAAAAGATTGTTGAAAAACTCATCTTTTATGTAATTTTCTGAATATATCAGATGTTGAAAAAATATAGAGACAGAAGTAAAAACACCAAGTCAATAATCAACACATGTGAGACATAAAACAATCATTTATTTCATTCCAATTCATCAAAGAATCGTTCTCCTTACAAAATTATCCTGAGAAAGTTTTGGACCAAAGTCAAACTTAGACGTCCCCGATGAAACATACAAAAGGACTTCTGACAAAAAATAAAAAAACTGAACTTGAAAAGTTGGATCAACTTGCCACAGATTGCTACCCACTAGAGTCTGCACAATAGCTTTTGTCAGTCATGAAAACTAATTCACAAACATACAAGTCTACATAGACTATCATAGATAGATCATCACCTCTGAAAAACAAGTGTTTGAATGATGCAATTCAACCCTGAATCTTGTTGTCTACAATAAGACCCTGCTATCATAAAAAAAAATTAGGCTTCTAATGAATTAAGGAATGAATGAAAACTAAATTATCTCAACAAAAACTCAAGAGCAAACCTTAGTATGCTTCTCCTTCTATCATCCTCTTGTTCCTCCCTTTCCTTTTTCCTTTAAGCAAATTAGAATTGGTTGAAGTAGTTGAACTACTTCATTTAGTTAAGTTAACTAAAAACTCAACCAACTTTTTAGTTAGGGGGAAAAGTTATAAATCACAATAAACATTTTTTTAAATAAATAATAACTAGTAGGTGGGACCCCTTTTGACTCCCTCTAGATTTTAACAATCATAATACAACTATTTAATTAAACAAAACATCCCTCCTTGTGACTCCCATCATCACATTCATATTTGACAATTATCTCAATGATATTTGAAATTATTTTCAAAATATATTACTCATATATCCAAAAAAAAACATGTTGTCCAAAAATTTTGAAGTCTACTGTCATCAACAATAAATAAAATAAAACTTAAAATCCATATTTTCCACTCTGAGATGCAATCTTTCCCTTGTTGTCGCTGTCACCTTTTGACCTCTCTAAATTTTTCTTACGTTGTGTTGATCCTTTAGGCCTAATCTCGCCGATCACATGAGAAAAATCATCCCTCAAATGCATCCGGGATGAAACAGATTTATCAGATCCATTGGAGGGTGAGGAAGGGGCAACAATGGCTTTTCCTTTGTCAAGGGCATGGTGGGCCTCGATTTTGAACCTTTTACTTGCATGGGAAGACTGAGCTGGCGAGTGGATAGGGGCATCTTGGACAATTTTATTGATAGGCAGGGGATCATGTAAAGACAAGTTAGGCCAGCCACGATGTTGGGAGATTGTCGGGTGGACAATCTCTTGCCATCCATCATTTTTGGGAACTTCAGGCTGAAATGAGACATGAGGGGGCACGAGGATACCAAGGATTATGGGGCTTGGAAGGGAGGCCTTTCAGGCTTAGGTTGGACCACTCCTTTCCCAATCCAATTAAAAAACCCAACATGAAACAAATGACCTAACTCTTTCCAGTCAGCATCAAAGTGTATGGAGAATATTGGCCTTCTAGGGCCCTTGTTCCAATTACCTCTTCCTCGGTTACCTCAGCCATGGCTACCTCGACTGAAAAAACTCATTCCTGTATGCATAGTTGATTAGAAAATAGTCTCTTTAACAACCATACATGATAATTCCTTTTAAAATATGAAATAAAGTTTGGCTCAACAACATATCAGACTCATGCAATCCAATCCATACAAATTGTTTAATCGTTGTCAATGAGCAGGGGGTGAACAAAGGTTCTGGGATATGCGAGGGGTTGTATTGAGAGAAAAATTTTAAAATGAGGGGGGAAGACCATGGTTACTGCTCATAGACAACAAATAATCAACTGTAATGTAAACCAAAGAACATATCACTGTAATCCATCCAAGAAATTGTGATTTCAAGCTGTTATAATACAAAGTTTCTCTTAACTGTAATTAAATTTTAGGAACAGGGAGTGAGTAATGAATATGGGAAGGCGAGGGGGTTGTAATTAGTGAAGAGTGAAATAATGGTAAGGGAAAAGAGCGGATATTGTTCATAAAACCAATTAAGTAATGCATAAAACAATTATGTATTTAATGCAAACGTTTCGACACTAACCAAATAATTGTTGTGATCAATTAAATAATCATTGTGTGTAATTTAACCATTACTGTGTGTTAAAATTTCTCACTGTTCACATTTAAATCCTTAACACTTTCAATTAATCACAGTGTCATCATACTCAAAATAATATGCCTTCCAAAACAACCTATACAAGGATTATGTTTCCACTCACTTCTTCTTTTTAACATTTAACACAATTCCAATGAACACACAGTCATTTGTATCGACTTTGTTCAACATCCAAACCATCAACCATTGTCATAAATCAATCCTTTAAATGAAACACAAACACAAGTTCTTTTAAAATCGTGCCCGATTCCATTCCTCGAATCAATTTAAAAATTAAATTGTAATGAAACCATACTGTTATAAAACCCGTGCCCATCTCTGATACGATGCACGATATCCATAACATACACAACAGACAACCAAGTCACAACTATCCCGATTTTAAATTGCAATGATCCCAATTGGCAATTGAAACACACAATAAAAACAACCATCATCTCAAATTAACCATGTTGTAGAAAACCCACATAGACCAACGCATAACACAAGAAGCAGCGTTGTGACTTAATCAACCATAAAATAATGCTAGGTTAACAATCCAATTGTTACAACAAAAGAGACATCGACTGTGTATCCAACTCCATTTCTCAAACCAACCAATTTAAATCATGTTGAACTATCGAATCAATAGCCACAATAAAAAAATACAATGAATATACACCAATCATAAAAACCATTGTCAACGCTATTAACGTAAACAACCAATAATCAACCACTGTCAACGATACTCCACCAACTCATAACAATCAACCATGTGCCCGACCAAAAATAAATGGTTCATTTATCAAAATCAGCCTTAAAATAATCAAGGGTGGGCTCTGAGTAATCAAGGATTCACTTGGTGGAACCAACACAGGGAGACTGGAGTCAACCATACCAACTGCAGAGGAGAACCCTTCGAGACAACACAGTGGACACACATGCCACATAACCATTTGTTTGCAAGACGGATGACAGTTCACACCAGGCATGAGAGATTATGAACATAGGAGTAGAGGTTCCTCACTGGCCAATAAATAACACCGAGAACACGCAGGGCATAACCCTCACAGTTCTTCCCCAAAAAAGATAATAATGTTGATAAAAAAGCAGATCCATGAAGTAGAAACCAACCCCTAAAGTGAGCCTCTTGGCATAATAGCCATCATAACCAACTGCTCAGACATTAATAATCATGAAGGAACCCACAACCAAGTGAAACGATATGCAGTGACACAAGGTGGTTCGAAAACAAACCCAACAACCCCATAACAACAAATATGACTGGGTATGGTGACAAAAATTGTGTGGAGACAACCAGCAAGTATGGACCGAATGAAACCCTTCAAACAAAGCCCATAAGACAACAATGAACCTTCATGGATTCCACCACACCGAATCATCAATAAAATTGTGACTTCAACTATCCATTTTTTCATTTACAATGAATACACACAACCAACCATTCTAGAGAAATATCACAAGTTTACATAGTTTCCAGTCTCATGAAAATCACAAACCAATACATCACCGAGCCAATATTTATTTCATAACCAGAGTGAGTTCATGGATGGAGGAAAAGACATACCTGTAACCAAAAAACCTTAACAACGTGATCTTGGTCGAGCAGTTCCTCCCTTGCTTGAAAATCAAAGCTTATCCACAACGAACAACAATTGAACAATAGCCAAGCTAGGGTGACGGCCAGTGGAAGAGGTATGGAGTGACGTGCAGTAAATGCATATCGCTTCCATCCTCCACTCATTCAATTACTTAGTACACACCAACCAACCCTCCATTAATCCATTCAATTAATTTATGCATCGAAACTAACATCCATTACCTGCCAAATGCGCCACCCCATATCACATTTAGCCATTGCCAACCATACCATAACGCATATCAAATGTGTTTTCATATAACTCAATACATCGTATAGCCACTACAATGGTTAGCTAGGATTAACACCATTTCTTTAATTTCAATGCATATAGTGTAGCATAATAGCATAGTAGCATAGTTTAGTTTCTTCCTTTTGTATTTTGTTCATATTTCTTTTATCTCTTTTCAATTGATCTTATTTGTTGTTACTAACATGTATCTTGTGCAGGAGTCACAAGTAATAAATCAAGGTGAAAATAACAAGGTAACAATGGATAACATAATCCATCATGACATGAAATTAGAGCCTAGAGCAACAGAACAAACACATAACATGCATTATCCATCTGCCATCTTGTCGCAAATAAAACCAAGAATTCATCAATCGTGTAGAACCCTGTAAGAAGTGTCGAACAAAAGCATAAACATCAAATAAGAACCAGATCTGATCCTCCAATCTACAAGGGGGTCCCACCTACTAGTATTATATATATCATTATCTTATAATAATAGGCTTTTAACAATACTTTGCGGGCGAAATCCTTGTTGTGATTTTTATCATCAACAAACTCGCGACTCCACATGGAAATTTGTTTTCAACAGATTTAGAACTCAAAACTCATGGTTTCGCAGACCAAGAATAGCAGGTCAAGAAGATATAACCAAGAAGATTATGAAACGGGGGGAAGTGAACGGATTTAATGGAAAAATGACCGGGAATTTGGGAATAACTCATGAAAAAAGTTAAGTATGAGGGGGTTTACCACTGTGTGTATAATCATTCAATTACTTTGAGGAGGAAAATTATGGACTTGCTCTTTTAAATTCTCAAATGGATGAAGAAATGGAAAGCAGAAGCGGGATATAACCAATTTCTTTAAAAGACAACAGTGAAATCCGATAGCAAATTCAAGTGCTTTCAGGGGGGACATTGTAACAGTTGTGTAAGATTGATTGTTATTGACTAACAATATCTTGCAGGAGTGACATTGTGACAGGATTGATCCAACATCTTATTCTTGACCAAAATCAACTAAAAGATGGAAAAGCAATAAAAATCATGATAGAATTAAAATTGCAAAATTTAAAACATCAAAAATAAAATGACAGAAATGTAAAAGAAGTAGGAAAATGTTAAAAACAAAAAGCAGAAATCAAACTACTGTAAAATCAGAAATGAAAAAAAACCAGTGGAAAAATGAAAGTAGAGCTAGACTACTAATATACAGAAAATCCAAACAACGTTAGAACCTTTCAAGTTGGTTCCATGTAAAGTTTCAAGTGAGAACCGTTAATGTTGTAGGAAAATAATCGCTCTTGTAAATATTTTAGAATGTAAGAATTAGTACCCATGAAAAAAATGATCTTGAAAGGACCCAGCCATAATTTTTGAAATTTTGAATGTCTTCCCCTATCAGCGTGAGCTGAATCCCACAACATTATTTTTTCATTGACTCTAAATTTGACGGTCTTGACACTCTTGTTGAAATATTTCTTAACAGTTTGTTGTCTCCTTTTTATATTATCCAAGACAAACATCCTTTGCTCTTCTAAGGCTAGGAGTGTGTTTATCCTTTGTGAAACATTAGAAGAATTTAATTCTTCGATCTGTAGCATCAGGCTTAAGGAAGAAATTTCCAGCTCAGTAGACAGGAGGGATTCTTTATTAGAGTTTAAGCTATTATTAGGTTTCTTTTCAATTCACTAGATAACCATAGCATAGATAGGATCACTGAGAAATACATAATCACAAGTGATCCAACATTTATCCTGGGAAACCCTCATGAGGGAGAAAACCCAACAAAAACTTCCTTAATATAGATAGCCAATACAATGCCAAGAGAATAAACCAAACACTACAAAAAGTCCTCTCCAAGTAATGCGTCTCTCTCTCTCTTCCTTCTTCTCCAACTGCAGCTCCAAACTTGTGATCTGATGATCAAATGAGTGAGTGAACAAATGAGGCGTTAGCCTCCTTTATTTAAACTATCTGGTAGGTGCTGAAATGATGTGTCTTTTCATTGGCAGGGCCGACTTCTCCTTCTGGGTGGTTATAACCACTTTAATTAATTATGGGGGCCGAATTCTCATTATGCATATTACAATTAGGGTTTGACCAATCCACAAAAGGGGATTTGGTCATTTATAATTCCTGACATGATCAATCCATAAAAAGGGATTGATCTAATGAATAATACATCAATAATAAAATAGAATACTCTTTGCAGTTACAATATTTCAACACTGCCCCTTAACAAGAAGGGTATTCTACAACAACATCAGGCGAGAGAGAGGGAAACATCATCAAAAACATCTTGGAACACTGACTGGAATATATATAAATCATTGGAAGTTCTTCTCATCATCATCATTCATAGCATGAAGTTGGAGTAGCATCATCAACATGAGGCTAAAGTAACATCATCATCATGTTTAGCGTAAGGCTAAATTAATATCATCATCTTCTTTACCATGAGGCTAAAGTAACATCATCGTCTTCTTTAGCATAAGGCTAAAGTAACATCATCATCTTCAACATGAAATATGAAATAGCATCATCATCATCATCATCATATTCAACAAGAAGTTGAAGTGGCATCATAATCATCTTCATCTTCAGCAAGAAGCTGAAGTGTCATCATTGTTATAACCCTATGTTTCATAGGATCAACTGGTGACTAGAGATTCTTTCCTCTGGTTGCATTTTTTGTTATAAATAATATTTTATTCTGCAAATTATTTACAAAAGAAAGAAAAAAAAAAGAAAAAAAAAAAAAGGAAAAAAATAAAAAATAGAAAAAGAATAAAAGAGGGTATGAAAAGAAAAATGATAAATGCCCATGCAATACGAATGGCTTGATTCAAACTGTCTAAACATGGTCAAGTCCTTTGAATTTATGTAGACAGGTTAGTGAATAAACTTGGCTAAACAGTTTAATCTTGGCCAAGATAGATAGGTTAGTGAATAAGTTTTATCAAACAGTTTAAACTTGATCAAATGTCCTAGGTTAGAGTAATGCTTTAGCCCAATAGTCTAATATGGGTTAATTTTGCTAGGTGATTAGAGTAGGACATAGGTTAGTATGCTTTCATTTCAATAAATGGATGTAAAGTTGGTTAAATTCTTTGATTTGAATTATATATGTTGTTTTCGGACCCCTTGGTGACAAAATGAAGGAAGGGGAGCAACGAAAAAACCCAAAAAGAAATTATATTCTAAGTTTGGGGTGATATATTATATTTGGCACTTTGTGATAAAGAGCACACCAATATCAGCGTTCCATCAGCTGGTGCTCAAATCTACAGCTAGCAGAAGATATCAGACCCCCC
>SNQJ01S0010716.1:207920-233412 GCA_010110895.2 Picea sitchensis | reverse complement strand
AGGTCTTGGGGTGCTAAGTTAAAGGGCACTTTGAAGTTAGATATGTCTTATGCCACCATACCTGTATTTGGACAACAGAGAAGATTGTACAGAGAGACTCTGATGAAGTACATGGTCAGCAGTAAAGAAAAATTGCATAACTATCCTTTGTACTATGTTCACTCAGACCTGGACTCCTTTATTTTGTATTATGATGGCGACTTGGATAATCAAATTGAACAATTAGAGGATGATGCATCTAGATTGGAGGAAAATCAAGTAATCACTGAGGAAAGTAAATCTGTGACAGCAGAAAGTGATGAAACACCAGAACCTCTCTGGAGAGTGGATTTTGATGGAGTTGTGAGAAAGGAGGAAGATGGGGATGGGGTGTGGATACATAATCATAAATCCAGGTATTCCGAAAGTCACTCCTACAAATTAAATTTTCATTACACCAATAACATAGTTGAGTATGAAACATTGATGCTCAGCCTAAAGCTGTTGAAGAAACATGGTGCCAAAATGATTGTGGTAAGAGGTGACTCTGAACTGGTTGTTAAACAAATTAAAGGTGAGTATTCTGCAAAACATCCTAGACTCAGAGCTTATAGAAATGTTGTTTTAGATTTTCTACAATGTTTCACTGAAATTGACTTGCAGGTAATGCCCAGAGGCTAGAACATACTTGCAGATGGGTTGGCTACTTCAAAAGCCACCTGCAAAATAACTTTCCATTCCAATCACCAATATATAGTAGAGGTGAAGTGTAGACCAACTGTTCCAAATAACATCAGGTACTGGCAGGTATTTGGAAATGATGAACAAATTGAAGATTTCTTGTAGGCTAAGAATGATTTTGAGTGTACAAATATTGATTTAGATAACGATGATGATGGTGTAAATAAATCAGACTCAGAAAATGATGATGTAAATAAACCAGATTTAGAAAATGATAGTGTAAATAAAGTACATTAAGATGAAATAAATGAAAAAATGAAGAATCATACATTTTACAATTGAAGAATAAAATTTTACCTAGAGGGTTAGTTCCTTTAGAAGACCTGTTTGATTTCAACGATGTAGCAAAAAAGCCAAAGATAGAACCCACTGGGAGAGAGGTCGAGGAATGTAATATTGGGACAGAGGAAAAACCCAAAATTATTAAACTATCTAAATCTTTACCTCCATAGCAAAAGCAAAAATATATCGATCTGTGCAAAGAATTTGTATATGTATTTTCCTAGAGCTATGAGGATTTAAAAGCTTACAACGCCAGTATCATACAACATAAAATCCCAATAAAAGAAGAACATAAACCTTTCAGATAGAAACTTAGTAGAATCAATCCAAAGTTACTTCCCCTGATAGAAAAAGAGATTAAAAAAATGTATGATGCCAAAATAATAGTCCCCTTAAGATTTTCAAAATGGGTTTCCAATCTGGTTCCTACCAGAAATAAGACTGGTGAAATCAGGCTTTGCATTGATTTCAAAAACCTAAAGAAGGTTTCCCTCAAAGACAACCATCCTTTGCCTAAAATTGATCACATCTTACAAAGGGTAGTTGGGGCCAATAGGATCTCTTTACTAGATGGTTTTTCGGGCTATAACCAAGTCCTTTTCCACCCAGATGACCAGGAAAAAACAACTTTCACCACACCCTGGGAAACTTTCATGTAGGTGAAAATGCCTTTTGGTTTGATGAATGCTGGTGCCACTTTCCAGAGGGCAATGGATATTGCCTTTGTGGATGATCCTTGTAGGTTTATAGTCATATATTTGGATGATGTTATTGTCTACTCTAAATTAGTTGAGGAACATCTACAACATCTCAGATGAGTGTTTGAGAAGTGTAGAAAGTTTTGGATTAAATTGAATCCCAAGAAAAATATTTTTGGTTTAGAAGAAGGCAAGATGTTGGGGAATATAATCTCTAAAGATGGAATTAAGATAGACCCGAGCATAATAGAATCCATACAAAAATTAGACCACCCTAGGAACATTAAAGAATTGCAATCATTCATTGGTAAAACAATTTTTTTGAGAAGATTCATACCCAATTTGGCAGAACTGCTAAGGAACATTACAAATATGTTGAGAAAAGATACCAAAATAAAATGGAACATTGAATCCAGATAGTCCTTTGAGTAGGTAAAACATTCACTTACACAAGCCCTTGTATTGACCGATCCATATTACACTAAGGATTTCTATTTGTTCTCTTTTGCATCTGAACACACCATTGCAACAATTTTATTGCAGAAAAACAACGAAGGGCATGAACAACCAATAGCCTTTTTCAAGAATTCATTGAGAGATGTTGCACTGAACTACAATATAATGGAGAAACATGCTTTTGCTTTGGTAAAAGCAATAAAAGATTTTAGAGTTTACATTCTTCATTCTCATACTATTGCATATGTTCCAAATGCAGTGGTGAAAGATATCTTGACGTAGGATAAACCTGGTAGTAGGAGAGGGAAGTGGATAGTTGTGATTTTGGAATATGACATAGAAATCAAACCAACTAAACTGATCAAAGGTCAGGGTTTGGCCAAATTGATGGCTGAATCAAATTTTCATGCATTGGACATAAAATTCTTAGCCATAGTTGATGAACAGGAAGAGCAGGCGACTCCACATGTCAAAGAGGTATTCTTGAATTCTCCCTGGTACGCAGACCTCATTTTTGTCTTGCATAATTTAGAAGCTCCTCTTGGTCTAACTAAGACTAAAGCTAGATTCTTAAAACTAAAGCCATTGAAATATTGTATTTGGATGGGAATCTATATTGGAAAGATGTTGGGGGTATTTTTCTTTATTGTTTATTAAAGGATGAAGCTAACAAGGCATTGCAAGATTTCCATGAAGGAGTTTGTGGTGGGCATCTAAGTTGAAAAACTATTGCTAACAAGATTCTTAGAGCTGGTTTTTTCTGGCCCAACTTGTTTGTAGATGTGCATAAAAAGGTGACCTCTTGTCACAAGTGCCAAGTATTTGAAGGTAAAATGAAACTTTTTCCTTTACCTCTGAAACCTATTTCGTTTGAGGCTCCATTCCAACAATGGGGTTTGGACTTTATTGGCGAGATTCACCCACCCTCTTCAGGCCAACATAAGTGGATACTAACAACTATAGACTACTTCACAAAGTGGATTGAGGTTGTACCTTGCAGGCAAGCTACTGACTCTGTCATTATTAAATTCTTGTAAACTAATATTCTCTCTCGTTTTGGATGTCCTAGGAAAATCATAACTGATAATGAAACAACCTTCATATCAAATAAGCTAATAGAATTTTATAGTAGGTACCAAATTACTTTGGGACACTCCACTGCCTATTATCCTCAGGGAAATGGGTTAGTTAAGTCCTCAAATAAAAGTTTGGTGAATATCATAAGGAATATGTTGCATGAGAATAAGAAATCTTGGCATAACAAGTTGGTTCATGCACTTTGGGCTGACAGATTGACCACAAAAGATCAATTGGTATGTCCCCATATCAATTGGTATATGGGACTGATGCAATTTTCCCCACTTCTTTGGGAGTTCCTGTTATGAAATTGTTACAAGAAGTGCAGGCAAAGCCCAATGATATTCAGAGGAGGATCAATCAGGTGATCCAACTCCAACAATCCAGAGAGGAGGTGTATAACCAGATACAAGTAATCCAAGAGAGCATAAAAAAGATTTATGACAGAAGAACAAAAGAGGATGACTTTGAGTTGGGTGATCTAGTACTGAAATGGGATTCCAGAAATGAAGACAAGGGAAAACATGGGAAGTTTGAGAATCTGTGGAAATTCCCTTACATCATTCAGGCATTTAGAGGAAATAATGCATTCTTGCTCAAGGACAGTGATGGAGCAGATCTTCCAGGAGGACCTATAAATGGCAGGATGCTCAAACATTATATTCCACCCCAATGAAGATTTTAGTCATTCATTTCATTGTACAAACCATTTTTAATTTCATGTTATGTGTGGGTGTTGATTGATCATATGGTTGAATCCCGAAGAGAAGGCCCTAAGCCACTGACCAGTGCCACCAAATTTTCAAAAAAAAAAAGAAATTAAGTTGCAAAAGAAGCATTGGAGAAGAATTTTCAAAACATCAAGTAGCAAGTTATTGGCACCTCACAAGAGAGCACCATCCCCAGGTGGAGCCACTATTATAACCCTATGTTTCATAGGATCAACTAGTGACTGGAGATTCTTTCCTCTGGTTGCATTTTTTGTTGTAAATAATATTTTATTCTACAAATGATTTACAAAAGAAAGAAAAAGAAAAGAAAGAAAAAAAAAAGAAAATAAAGAAAAAGAAAAGAAAAAGGAAAAAAGAATAAAAGAGGGTATGAAAAAAAAATGATAAAGCCCCATGCAATAAGAATGCATTGATTCATACTGTCTAACCATGGTCAAGTCCTTTGAATTTATGCAGATAGGTTAGTGAATAAACTTGGCTAAACAGTTTAATCTTAGACAAGATAGATAGGTTAGTGAATAAGTTTGATCAAACAATTTAAACTTGATCAAATGTCCTAGGTTAGAGTAATGCTTTAGCACAACAGTCTAATCTGGGTTAATTTTGCTAGGTGATTAGAGTAGGACATAGGTTAGTATGCTTTCATTTCAATAAATGGATGTAAAGTTGGTTAAATTCTTTGATTTGAGTTAAATATGTTGTTTTTTGATGCCTTGGTGACAAAATGAAGGAAGGGGAGAAACGAAAAAACGAAAAAAATAAGCTATATCCTAAGTTTGGGGTGATATCCTCTCCCCAACGGACACCCGCTCATCCACTTAATCCTGTTTTTTCACTATTTTCGCAATGTTCATGATCCAGACACAATCGAAGCCACTTTTCATCGCCCTCTTCATTCAACGACCGCCATTAACGYCTGGTAAACATAGCTAACACCCTTTTCTTTCATATTTGAAGGTATCAGTCAGATCAATGGCGCCCAAATCCAAATCTTCAGAGATCGAAGAGAATTCGTTCCTCCCACCTCCCGTCGACCTGGATTAGATACCTCTRGCTAATAAAGACTACTTGATTGCAGAGTCGAGGTGCGAATTCAACTTCTTTGAATTGCACTTCTGGCTCAGAGATACCTTTCTAGACTAGAGCGATGAGATTGGACTCTGGGAGTCCAATCTCCCATTGTACCTTTTCCATAAGACATATGATTTCCTCAAGTTCACTCTAAAATTCAAAGCACACTATCTCCCTAGCCAAAGAACCATCGTCTCGTCATCTGGTGAGACTCTTTTCACCATTACCCTAGAAACAATGGACTAGATAATGCATATACCCAGAGCTGACTCCATTTCCCCTTTTTCCATTGAAATTCTGACTGAGATGTACCATAAGTTGTCCTTTCCCCAGAGAGCGCAAATCTTTGAGCTTTTCATCCCTGAAAAGGCCCAGTTGCCCAAGAAGAATTGTCCCTACCATTCCTCCATTTTCTCAACGAAAGGTAACCAAGTTATTTCTTCCCTATGTAGTCTGTTCAGATATTATTCAGATGAATGGATAGATGAACCCATCCTGGGTTTTCTATCCATATTCTCCACCGAAGAGAAGGCCACTACACAGTTCAACTTCAACCAGTTTCTGGCCGACAACATTCATGAGAAGATCTTTAATTTTTCTACAGAGGGCATGTTCAGGTATTCCTCTATATTGGCATACATGTTCATATTTTCCCAAGCAAAGAAGTTCTCCTTCTCCCTGCAAAAGCTCTACCAAGACGATAATCCACAACTTGTCACATCCTGGACATCATTACTGGGAAAGAGCTCATCTGAGTTCAATTTTAAGCTATTCATCGATCAGTTTTACCACCCAGTGGTAAGCATGCTAAGTGGACGAAAAGAACCCAGGATAAATTAAGAAATTCAAAGGATCCTACACCTATCTGACCTTGATAAAACATGTGACTGGTACCTGTACCAGGATCACACGGAGATTAGAGTTTACGGATGTGAATTGGCCCCTTACAAGCTGCCCAAATACTTGTCTGTCAGGATATTCGCTCTGGAATATATCAGGTAGATGATTAATTTAGACGACATTCATTTTGTGGCTTTCAAGAAAAAACAACAACTTAGGATCAGAGGTCAGATTGGTTCTTTCATCTGCAACAACAGAGTTGTAGGGGAAGAAGCCAACAAGTTGTTAATAGAAATAAAGTTCAGTACTAGTTTTCTTTGGCACTATGATCCATGTGGAATTATTGCAGAAACCAGATTGAAGAAAAAAATTCCCCCCTATGCTCATGTGCCTAAACTAGAGATAGAGAAATTCATGAACCAAACAGAGTGGGAGGAAAACACCATGATTGACATTGAACAACAGTTTTCTCCTGCCAGCATTTCACAAACTATAACTCCATAGGTACGAGTAGAGAAGAGGCCCAGGAAAGGAGTATCCCCCTCAGTCATTGAAGTCTCAGTGGAAGACTTCCAGATTTATAGAAAGAGGCCTAAAACTAGTCATACTCCTGACAGGTCTAGAGGATAAGAAATTCAGTCCACCATAGTAATGGAGGGACAACACTCACCACTTTTCTCAGGAAGTCAGAAAACGATGTCCACTTCCTTGTCAAAGAAGTAGACTGATACAACATTGACAACCAAATCCTCACAGGAGTCTGCAGGACTCAATATTTTTGAGAAGTATAACTTAATCAAGAAGAAAAATGAGATGTTGACTAATAGTACCTATGATCAATTCTGGAAGAAAACATCTACAAACCAACATAGATTTCTCTTTTATTTTGACATAGAGAAAGGGAGGATGCACATAACATACTCGTAGGCACAGGTGCCTCAACCCAAAGCAATGTCTGATTATAAAAGGTCAACACTTGAGTTTGATATCAAAGAGGCGCATCCAACTGATCAGATGGATATGCACAGACAGACTGGAAAAATGATTTTCTCCACCCTGGCTAACACCTCCATGACTGCTGCAAAGTTGCAGACTTCCCTAAATAATGTCAAGTCTCAACTCAAGCTATAAAAGATATCTTCCCTAGCTAAGGATAACAAGATCAAGTCCTTAGAAGATCTAGTGTTGAAAATTGGATATGATCCATCCAATATCAAAGCAACAGAAGATCTCCTCAAGAATAAGAACGCTGACATAGCCTCCCTGAGGAAACAACTGAAAATATCTGCTATAGAAGACCCAGAGGTGAAGGAAATTGCTGAGACTGAAGACCACAAGGAGGAAATGTTGAAATTAATCATGGAGAAGAATGTGCAGATTAAGGAGATGGAAGCCGAGCTGGAAAAGGTAATCAAAGAAAAAGAGCAAAATGTGTCGATGGTAGTCATTCCACTTGATGAAGTCCCTCTCACAGGGGTCAGTACAACAACAACATCAGCCACCACAGTGAAAATTCCAGTAGCAACCTCAACAACAACCATAGATGCATCAGAAAAGTTGGCAAATTCCATGGAGGACATGTCTTTGTGAGAACAAGAAATCAAAAGATTGCATGATGAAATCAATAACCTTCAACAACTGAAGTCCACCTTTCAGTCAAGTCACAACACTAAGATGCACAAGTCTCATAGGCTCAAGCAGGAACTGCAGAAGTTGTAGAAGGAGACAATCATGGCTAAGACACTATCAGAAGCCAAGGAAAATATCTGGATAGACATCTTCAAATCCATGACAGATATTTGGACACTCATACAGATTATGTTTGAGAAGCATGAACTGGTGCAGAGAAGAAGACAGGCCATCGAAAAAATAAAAGGAGAATTGGGAGAAAGGCCTACATAGGTGAATGAGATCATCAGGTTCTTGAACTCTAAGACAAAGGAGGAGCTAGAGGGTTTGGAAATTGAGGATAAGACATAAACTATCCTTGAGGTCAAGAAAGTTTTGACCAAGAGGGGATTGATGCTGCAACTCGAGGAGAGAGCCCAAACGATGGCTATTGGAGTTCATAGGTTTTTCAACAAGATTGACTCTTTGCAAAAGAAAGGTCTTCCAGGTTTACAAGTTATCAATGACAAGTTGATTACTCTCTCCGACTACAAACAAAATATCATCACAGTGGAAAAGGATGGCTCTAAGTTTGTAGGGATACAGGGCAGCATTACTGGCAAAGAGTTCTTGGAGACTCTGTAGTTGGACGTCAACATCCAACATGAGATCAAGTACATCTTCATCACCAAGCCCACCTTCGCCAAGTACATAGAGATGGATGAAGTTTACCGAAGGTTACTCAAAATTACCATCCCTAGTCAAGAGAGATGGGATGACCTGTGTTCTTTGATCGAGTAAGCGATGATGTTTACAATCTGAGTCAACATGTGGAACAATCATAGTCAAGTCAAAGATGAATCACCAACCACCTTCCTCAGAATCAACACCAAGGATTCGAGAAGATCATTCAACATTCCTACATTTTTTTACATCATCATCATCAACACAACACGAGGTTGGTACATCATCATCACAACATGAGGTTGGTACATCATCATCACAACACGAGGCTGGCACATCATCATCACAACACAAGGTGGGTACATCATCATCACAACATGAGGTTGGCACATCATCACAGCATGAGGTTGGCACATCATCGACACAAGGATGGAATCACAACACTACTCCCCCTTTCGAGGGAGGTCCTTTCGGACTACAACAAGCTTATCTCGAAAGTGCTCAAACTTTACATGAGATAGAGGCTTGGTAAACATTTCAACAACCTGTTCATTCATGCTAACATACTGGATCTTTATGGCTCCTCTCTGCAACATATCACAAATGAAGAGATATCGGATCTCGATGTGCTTCGACTCATCATGGAATGCATGGTCCTTCATCATCTTTATACAACTTGGTTATAAATTAGAATCACGGTGGCTTCCATATCCAGATCAAATAGATCTATCAACAACATCTAAAGCCATACGGCTTCACAACTGGCGGAACATGCAACAATGTAATCTGCTTCTGTCGTGCTTGGAGCAATGCTGAATTTCTCCCTACTCTGCCATGAAGTCATGGCTGACCCCAGACTGAAACAACATCATGAAGTGCTCTTTTTATTAGAAGCACTTCCAGCTCAATCTGAATCGGTGTAACCACTTAGTCCGAAGTCATGATATCTAGTATAATAGAGACCAAAATCCAACGTGCCCTTAAGGTATCTCATCATATGTTTTGTAGCAACAATTTGAACACATATGGGTTCTACCAGATACTGACTCAAGGCAAAACATATATCTAGCTTGGTATTCGTTAGATACATCACTGAACCAATAATCTGTCTATGCAGAGTAGCATCAACCAATTTTGACAAGGTATCTACCAGGAGCTTCAACTTCGTTTCATGGGTGTGTACATGGATTTACATTTCAACATGTCAAACCTCTTCATTTTAACTGCATACTTCCCTTGGTTATGGAAGATCTTCTCTATTCTCTGCCAAACGTCAAGACCTAAGAGATAATGCATTTAGGTCTTCCATCAAACTCTGTAGTGAGCTTCTTCTTCAATCTGAGATGAGATTTTCTTCATCTTGTTAAGAATACATCATCTACATATAGTATTAACATCACTGGCTCATCGTTCATAACCTTGATATGAAGGTTAGAATCAACTTTACTCTTGGTAAATCCCAAGCTCTTTAGGAAACTGCAAATCAAGCTCTAGGAGCTTTCTTCAACATGTACAAAGCTTCCTTCAACCTACAGACTTGAGTCTTTCTATCTTCAATCTTCAAACCAAGTTTTCACATTACATTGTAACAATCTGGTACACTTTCTCAACTATAACTCAATCTGCACAAACATGTGCTAGCTCTATGTGCTCTTTGCAAAGAACTATCTGTCTCACTGCATGAGAGTATGTCCTCTCCTCTTTCTGCAACTGTTCCTTCTGGAACTGGGACTCTGCACTTGCAGCTTCTCTGAGGCTGAGAATGTCTGCTTCATCCTCATTGTGGCTGCTAAAATCCAAGAGTAACTTCTCTTATTCTATCACTACAACATCTTTATATGAAACTGAGAGTGGCTCAATAACTGATACAGAAGGTATCTCTTCTTCTTTCATGGATGTAACTCTATCTTTTATTGTAGTCATGTCTCCATGACCCAACTAATGTAATGCACCAACTGCCACTCAATTTTAAATATGGGGATTTCTCCCCTTGCATCTCATACTATATATGAATCATGGTTTCTCTGGCTATCTTCATAAGTACTGGAGTAAGTGTCTCATCGTAGTCTTCTCCCTTTTGCTGGGAGAATCCTCTGGACACACATCAAGCTTTATACATCTGCAACATGCTTGATCTGTATAGATCAATCTTGGAAGTCAATATTGACTTCTCTTTCGATCTCATGGAAGAATCCATATCCTAGCCTTTATGAATGGCTTCCTTCATTGTTACTGAAACAAGGGAATCTTCTAGGAGATTTCATATTTCCTTTGAGGCTATGATATAGTCTTTTCACGACATCTGTCTCCCAGTCCTGGGAGATGTCTCTTCATCTAATCCTTTATGAGATCATGCTTACTCTTGATTTCTTCTGAGTCTACAAGGACTTCATCGTCTCTTACAGGGTATACTTGGTGTTCAATACCAAGTCTAAATATGAAAATCTGAGTCAGACTTAAAACAAGTTATGCTTCCCATCAAGGTGGCTTCATTATCCTTTGAACAAGTCTACTATGAGTTATTGTTCTAATATTCGGTCATCTTTGGAGCCTTCTGCTCCTTACAATAAATCTCCATATGAGATACTCTGGATCTCAATAGATAGCTTCTTCTTCATCTTCTTTGGTACATGAATGTATATGGTCATGTACATAATCTGCTTCATGTCTCATCTAATATGTTTCCTTCTGCAACCTTCACTATAGATTTCTTAGGGTTATCACATGTGACCTGAAACAAGGTCAAAAAAACAACAAGCAAGAATAATACTCTTTTGATAATAAAACAATAGCACAAATAATTGTCACAGTAGCTCCTTTAGAGATTTCATTTGTGACCTGTCTGGAAAAAGGATCAAAAGTAAGAAATACAATATGAAATGAGATCAACACTCTTCTAGTGTTGTGAGCAAACATTCCTCCATGGTAACCTGGAATCAACACAAGAAGTTTTTTCTAGATGAGATGTTAGTTTTATCTATTACATTAAGAATTTATCTCAATATGCCCACATGCTAATACTCTTCAAAGACTGCTACCTCAACTATAGTGTTTACTTGTAATGGGGTAGTTATCAAATTTTTCATGTACAACTTTGAATCTTATCAACTTAATTAATCAAACCTGGAACCTGGAGTCTTGTCCTCAAGAATGAGTGTGTTTCTTTTCTTCCAAGTCTCCTTCACTCAAGATGACATGTGCTTTCTTCAACCTATCTTTTGTACTAGGAAAATATGTTATCTTGACAGAAGGTTGGGTTAGAGAATAAACTCTATGATCTAAACTTTAATTAATCTAATACTTTGACTTAGATTTTGATCAAAGGTTAGTATGATGGTCATAGCTTCAACATGCAACCTAGATCAAAATAATGTCATAACAAATAGATGAATATTTTGAATAATCAAACCTGGGTTGCATTATTCCTATGAATGTGTTGGATCTTGAGATCCTTCTGGATCTATGGAAAGAGATCCCTTCTCCTGCAAATACCCTTTAAAGCTTAACCATTTAAACATATGTGAGTACATACCTCTGATAGCATTTTCCAGTAGTGGCACCATCTGGTAGCAGCGGTAATAATTACCAACTCTTAATAACTTCAAGGGTGACTGCAACTGGTACTACAGCTGATACTGAAATTGCAACTGCAACTGCAACTTAGGGTTTTATGAGGAAACCCTAAATTTTCAAACTTCAAATTTTTAAATTCTAATCCAGGGGCTAGATGCACTGAGCTGAGGTGAGTAAGCTGGTGCAGTTAGATTCTTGAAAATCCAAATTTTACCCCCTCAAACTTGACCAACGGATTTATGGACTGGTGCTTCTGGTTTTCTGGTACTACTGGTTTTCTGGTGCTTCTGGTTTTTTGGTACTTCTGGTACCAATGAAAACTAGGGTTTCACTTTCTAGGAGTTTTATCCACTGAAAAGGTGCGTTGAAGGTGCCAAAATTTTCCTTGGGCTAGGGCGCACTTTTCTAGATGACTTTTAGGTTGAAATTCCTCTTCAATGAAAATCCCTAATTTTCTTGTACGACAATAATGGCGTTTTTCCTTTTCTTGTGAAAGATGCTCTCTACAACTTAGCTCTAATACCATGTTAGAGTTTAAGCTATTATTATGTTTCTTTTCAATTCACTAGATAACCATAGCATAGATAGGATCACTGAGAAATACAAAATCACAAGTGACACAACATTTATCCTCGAAAACCCTCATGGGGGAGAAAACCCCAAAAAAACTTCCTTAATATAGATAGCCAATACAATGCCAAGAGAATGAACCAAACACTACAAAAACTCCTCTCCAAGTAATGTGCCTCTCTCTCTCTCTTCCTTCTTCTCCAATTGCAGCTCCAAACTTGCGCTCTGATGATCAAGTGAGTGAGTGAACAAATGAGGCGCTAGCCTCCTTTATTTATACAATTTGGCAGGTGCTGAAAGGATGTGTCTTTTCACTGGCAGGGCCGACTTTTCCTTTTGGGTGGTTATAACCACTTTAATTAATTTTGGGGGCCGAATTCTCACTATGCACATTACAATTAGGGTTTGACCAATCTGCAAAAGGGGATTTGGTCATTTACAATGCCCGACATGATCAATCTACAGAAGGGGATTGATCTAATGAATAATACATCAATAATAAAATAGAATACTCTTTGCATTTACAATATTTCAACATTCTTGACCATAAACAAGCTGGAAAGGAGTTCAACCAGTGATTACCTTGGCAGTAGTTCGATCTGCCCAAAGGGCGTAAGTGAGGAGAGTGTGCCATTGACGAGGCTTATCTTCGATGAGCCTTTTAACGATTCTCACCAGATTTTTGTTGGTAGACTCAGTCTGCCCATTTCCTTGGGGATAATAAGGCGATGAGGTGAAATGTTTAACCCCCAACTTAGCTAAAAATTGGATCAACTTAGCAGAAATGAAAGCGGGACCATTGTCTGTAATAATTTCCAATGGAAGACCAAATCTGGAAAAGATGTTATTTTCAAGGAAATAAATTACCTGATTGTCTCTTGAATGCTTAAGTGGGACAACTTCAGCCCATTTTGTAAAATAGTCTATGGATGTCAAAATAAAAACTTGTCTTGTTGAAGATGGAGGATTTATAAGACCAATAAAATCCAATCCCCACTTTGAAAAGGGAAAGTCTGGGAGGACATGTTGTAAAGGCATGGCTGAAAGGATTTCTTTCCCAACAAATTTTTGGCACTTGTCACAAGATTTGGAGAAAACATAAGAATCATGAAATATTGAAGGCCAATAGTATCCTTTTCTAATAATCTTGAAAGCAGTGGTCTTAGCAGAAAAATGGTCTCCTACATGAATGACCGAATTTGAGGAACCATGAGTTGCTTGCAATAGTTTCTGTGTGTCCTCATTGTTTACACAAAGAAGCAACACACCATCAGCAGACCTTCGAAACAAAAAGTCTCCTATAATGACATATCTTGTGGATTCAAGACAGAGCCTTCTCCTTTGATGAGTGTCTAAGTTGTCTGGAAATATTTGGTTTTGTAAATAGTAAATTAAATTCTTATACCAAGGATGTTCAGACACAGGGAGGATCTGGTTATCAATGTAAAAGAGAGCTAATAAGGAACTATCCTCTTCATCAATTTCTTCACTATTCTCAACATGTTGAGCTAAGTGAAGGGCTAAGTCACGTCCCTTGATAGTTGTAGAAGTCACAATATTCAAAAGGGCTAAGTCACGTCCCTTGATAGTTGTAGAAGTCATGATATTCAAATCATGCTCCTAGATCTTGGCAAACCAATGTGCAAGTTTCCTTGAAAGATAAGTCTGTGAGAGAAAAAACTTGACAGCATGTAAAGGGACTTTTACCAACGTATGCTTACTTAAGATGAAATGGCGAAACTTTTCAACATATTTAATAAGAGCGAAAGCATGTTTCTCAATAAAAGAATATTTAAATTCATCTTGAGACAAGCTTTGACTCATGTAAGCCACTGGTTTTTCATTACCTTGGTCATCATTTTGCACGAGGATAGTAAAAATTGCCTCCTCGGTGGCATTAGTATATATCGTGAATTCCTTCTCAAAATTCGGCTTCGCCAAAACCGGTGCGGAACTGATTGCTTTCTTGATCCCTACAAAAGAATTTTTGACATCATTTCTCCAAGAAAAGGAACGGTCTTGCTTAAGTAGATTATGAATTGGTTTAACTATCACAACAAAATCTGGAACAAACCTACAGACGAAGTTAATAACCCTCATAAAATCTTGAACCTCCTTCTTGGATGTGGGAGCAGGGAGATTAAGGATGGCAGCAATCCTTTCAAGATCAATGCTTATTCTTGAATAGGAAAAAATGTGTCCAAGGATCTTTCCCTCGGTAACGCCGAAAATGGACTTAGAAGGATTTAGAGAGATGCCAAATTTCCTGCATCGCATGAGAACTCTTTTTAGATGACCAAAATGACCTAATCGGATTTTAAAGTACATTGTTAAGTCGTCAAGGTAGATTTGAATGATCTTGTCGATCAAATCGACAAAATCTATTTGCATAGCTATTTGAAAGGTGAAACATACATTAGATAAGACAAAAGGCATACACTCATAAGAAAAAGTACCCCAACAAGTAATAAAGGTGGTTTTATATTTATCTGCCCTTTTTACCTTGATTTGATTGTAACCGGAAAAACCATCAAGTAAGGACATCACTTGTGACCCTGCAACTTGCTACAAAATCATTTCCATGTTAGGGAGAGGAAAGTGATCCTTTATACTAGCCCGATTTAGTGCACGAAAATCAATGCATAACTTGATCTGACCAGTAGTTTTCCGAACAGGAACCAAATTGGAAACCCATTCATAATACTTGACCGAAAAGATGATTCCAGCCTTCAAGAGTTTTTCCAACTCCTTTCGAATAGTTGCTTCCAGTGCAGGGTTGATAGGTCTTTGTTTTTGCCTAACTAGTTTTATGCCTTCCTTGATGGGAATGGCATGTTGTATAAGACCAGGATAAAAACCACAAAGATCCTCATAAGACCAAGCAACAACATCTTGAAATTCACCAAGTAGCTTGGCAAACTTCATTTTTTCTTCATCAGAACATTGGACACCTATTTTAACATTCTTTGGAGACTTGGGTGTCCCAATGTTCAATGAGATGGTTTCACCCACTTTCCTTTTTTACTCCTCTTCTTTCTGTTTTTCTTTATTGCCTACATCACTCGACAAAAATGAACTCTCTAGGGGAGTCAAGCCTTTAGGAATCTTGTCATATTCTATGTATATAATTTCCTTGGGCATAAAAGGTTCATTTTGAATGAAAGAACAAATGCTCTCATTGTTAGGGAAGACCTACCAAAATTCTATTGTCAGGGATATGTGGACGATATAGAGATTGAAAAGTACAATCAGGTCTATGTGGCAGAAGTTTCCGAGTAGGAGAGGCTGCAAAGACAACTAACCGATCATCCATTGAGTTCAATTCCCTCTTAACATGAGTGATGTTGAAATATAATAGGTTTTAGATAAGTGCCCAAGTAGTTTGGGTGTATCGTTTCATCAACTTGTTCCTAGGGGAGTAAATCTTACGTACAAGGTTCACAACAAGCTCGAAATCCTCAAAAATTGAAAGGTGACCACAACCAAGATTATAGGTGTTTTCAATGCTAGTAATAAAGCTTTGAATTCAGTGACATTGTTCGTGCAAGCAAACTCCAATCTATAAGAAAAGTTATGGATTTTTCCTACAAGAGAAATCAAGATAATGTCAGCTTTGTTACCTTCATTAAAACATGAACCATCAAAGTGAATGTGCCACATACCATCATCTAAATCAACTTGTTCCAAGGGAATGTTATACTCCTCAGAAAAGATGGAATACACTCCTAGTTCTTCTTCGATATAGTTTACATTAGGTTGTGGGACACTCTCTATGTAAGGTGAAATCCTTCCCTCTCGAAGGAATATATATTTTTTTCCATTCCGAGGAATAGATAAATGTGTTTGGTCGAGTGAGAAGTATCCACCCATTAAGACTTGCCAATCTCTTCCTAAGATGATTGAGTAATTACTTACTGGCATATCAATTACCTGAATACTAAGGGTTGTCCTTATTTCGGGGTGTGCGCACAAAACTAAGGTCACATCCTTAATCTCACCTATGGTTGTTTGTTGTGGGCTATTATAGGAGAGCATGCTTCTGGCATTTTCATTTGTACAAGACAAACCTAGCTCTTCCATAATAATCTTTGACATCACACTTGGGCCCGAACCGCCATAAATGAGGAAACAATGGGCAATCTTATCCATATTATTCACAGAAATATAAAAAGGGGGATTTTTTACAAGGTATCTAAAGTTATGTACACCTACTTTATTTACAAACGAATTCTCTTCATTTACCTCTTCGGAGAGGTTGGCTACAACGAAAGCTTTGCCTTCCATGATTTGTTTTAGATTCCTCTGTTGTTCAGGGATGACAACCATGTCCAAAAGGGTGGCATCTGCTCTGATATTGGCCAACTGATTCATAATATTGTATTTGGAAGAGGGGAGAGGGGGATTTGTTTCTTCACTATTAGGAACTTTAGGAACCTGAACTGTAGCAGCTGGTGATGATGAGCTTGGGCTAGAAGGATTGCGGGGAGGATAAAATTTTCCTTTGGGAGCATAGGATTTGTTCCTGGTATTGATGATCATGACATCTTCTGGCTTTGCAAAATATAGGACAATGATGGTAGTTTCTGGTCTTTTACCAAAGATCTTATCCTTGGCACTCTTCCTTACCTCACATGTGACTTCCTCGTAGTGTTCCTCGCAAAAGTTACACCAAATTTGAGGCAAGATAGATTTAGGCTGAAAATTATTTTCAATCGGGTTTCTAAAGGGAGGTGCAGAAGAGGATGAAGCTCCAGGGGTTAGAGGGGAGACATTTCCCTTTCGCTCATACACTATCATACGGTTATTCATATCTTGTACTAGCTTTAAAAGGGCGAACATGTTTGTTTGTTTAACCGATTCTCCCTGAGGGAGACCTGTCCTGTCCAGTTGTTCTTCGTACTCTAAGCAAGTATGCAGAGCGAAATTGAGATTATTAATGGCTTTTTCCTCAAGCCTATGATGATAGGGAGAAGGTAATGCATTGTAGTAATGCATGAAAGCGGCTTGGTTCTGAGGTCGAATGAGTTCAGGGAATTGATTGTATAGCTTGGTGAAACACAAGTTGAAAGACTTGATGGTCTCACCATCCTTATATGTGATGTTATTGTACTCCCGTAACTACTCAGTTGGGCTTTTGGATTGCCTATAGGTGGATCTAAACCAATAAACTAAATCCTCCCAAGTAGATATAATCTTAGGAGGAAGGTCAAAGAAATCAACCACAACCTTTCTTTCCAAGGAATTGACGAACAAGCACATGCAAGTATCGTTGTCATTGGCTCCTATATTGTGACACACATTATAAAATGCCACCAGGTGTTGATTTGTAGTGACAATGTTATTTCCCGAAAACCTAGGGAGATGCTCTTTGAACTTAGGAAGTGGATGAGTAGTAGGTGCTAGGTTAAGAGGAGAGGACACATGCCACGGTGTGGTTCTGGCGTCTTCTTCAAACTAAAAAAACCCATACTTTTTAATGACTTTGGTGGGATTTGTGGTATATTGGATAGGGATATGGTGGCTATATAAGCTACCAATCACTGACGAAGATGAATACTGAGAGGAGGAAGCACATCGAGTGCCACTAGAGCCACCACTAGATGCCATCTTGTAGATGATAAGTGAGGGAGAGAAAGACGAACTTGATGAATCAGACAAAGTTATCCTTAGATCACTTTGTTGGGTTGAAAACACAACGTTCCTTCTTCATATTTCAATAATAGGATTAATTTTAGGTGATAAGCCTCTTCTTCTTCTAGGCTGATTTCTAGGTTGTCTACGTCTAGCTTCTCAACGTTCTTGGGTACTAATATCTCGTTCAATTGTTTCCCATGAATGATTAAACTCAGCACGAGTATTGGCAGTGTCTAAAATGGTGTTGAGCAAATTCAAAGCAATGTTGGTTTGATCTTGAAGACTGGGTTCAATATTGGGCTGCCTTGCAACAGGCACAGTCATTAAGAAACAAAACAGTCAAAGAATCAATATAAAAAAAATAGATGTATTCGATGCTAATCAAGCATAAAAATTAACCAGAGAGATATCGAAGATCTCCCCAATATGGTTGCCAAATAAATGTTGAGGAAAAGATACAAAATGATCTTACTCAAACATTTTTAGATCCTGCTTGGCTAAAGCAAGATAGACAAAAATATCACCCTATGTTTATAGCCATCAAAACGGATATCCTAATTCACAAGTATTGTTTACAAGTGTTTAGGTTGTTTTTTTATAATTAAAAGCTTGCTGAAAAACTCATTTTTTATGTAATTTTCTGAATATATAAGATGCTGAAAAAAAATATTGAGACAGAAGTAAAAACACCAAGTCAATAATCAACACATGTGAGACATAAAGCAATCCTTTATTTCATTCTAATTCATCAAAGAATTGTTCTCTTTACAAAATTTTCCTGAGAAAGTTTTGGACCAAAGTTAAACTTAGACGTCCCTGATGAAACATACAAAATGACTTCCGACAGAAAATAAAAAAATTGAACTTGAAAAGCTGGATCAGCTTGCCACCGATTTTTTCCCACTAGACTCTGCACAATAGCCTCTGTCAGTCATGAAAACTAATTCACAAATAGACAAGTCTACACAGACTATCAAAGATGGATCAACACCTTTGAAAAACAAGTGTTTGAATGATGTAATTCAAAATCTTGTTGTCTACAATAAGACCCTGCTATCATAAAAAAAATTAGGCTTCTAATGAATTAAGGAATGAATGAAAATTGAATTATCTCAACAAAAACTCAAGAGAAAACCTTAGTATGCTTCTCCTTCTATCCTCCTCTTGTTCCTCCCTTTCCTTTTGCCTTTAAGAAAATTAGAATTGGTTGAAGTAGTTGAACTACTTCATTTAGTTAAGTTAACTAAAAACTCAACCAACTTTTTAGTTAGGGGGGAAAGTAATAAATCATAATAAGGGTTTTTTTAAATATATAATAACTAGTAGGTGGGACCCCTTGTGACTTCCTTTAGCTTTTAACAATCATAACACAACTAGTTAATTAAACAAAACATCCCTCCTTGTGAATCCCATCATCACATTCATATTTGACAATTATCTCAATGATATTTGAAATTATTTTCAAAATATATTACTCATATATCCAAAAAAAAACATGATGTCCAAAATTTCTGAAGTCAATTGTCATCAACAATAAATAAAATAAAACTTAAAATCTATATTTTCCACTCTGAGATGCAATCATTCCCTTCTTGTTGTTGTCGCCTTTTGACCTCTCTGAATTTTCCTTAGGCTGTGCTGAGCCTTTAGGCCTAATCTCATTGATCACATGAGAACAATCATCCCTCAAATGCATCCAGGAGGACATGTATTTATCAGAGCCATTGGAGGGTGAGGAAGGGACAATAGTGGTTTTTACTTTTTTAGGGGCATGGCGGGACTCATTTTTCAACCTTTTACTCCCATAGGAAGATTGAACTGACGAGTGGACAGGGGCAGCTTGGACAATTTGATTGATAGGTGGGGTAGCAGGTAAAGACAAGTTAGGCCAGCCACGATGTTGGGAGACTGCCAGGTGGATAATCTCTTGCCATCCATCATTTTTGGGAACTTTAGGCTGCAATGAAACATGAGGGGGCACAGGGATACCAGGGACCTGTGGGGATTGGAATGGAGGCCTTTTAGGCCTAGGTTGGACCACTCCTTGCCCAATCCAATTAAAAAACCCATCCTGAAATAGTTGGCCTAACTCTTGGGAGTCAACATCAAAGTGTATAGAGAATCTTGGCCTTCTAGGGCCCCTGTTCCAATTACCTCTTCCCCGGTTACCTCTGTCATGGCTACCTCGGCTAAAAAAAATCATTCTTGTATGCATAGTTGATTATCAAATATTCTCTTTAACAACCATACATGACAACTCCTTTTAAAATATGAAATAAAATTTGGCTCAACAACATATCAGACTCATGCAATCCAATCCATACAAATTGTTTAATCGTTGTCAATGAACAGGGGGTGAACAAAGGTTCTGGGATATGCGAGGTGTTGTATTGAGTGAAAAATGTTTAAATGAGGGGGGAAGACCATGATTACTGCTCATAGACAATAAACAATCAACTGTAATGTAAACCAATGAACATATCACTGTAATCCATCCAAGAAACTGCGATTTCAAGTTGTTATAATACAAAGTTCCTCTTAACTGTAATTAAATTTTAGGAACAGGGAGTGAGTAATGAATATGGGAAGGCGAGGGGGTTGTAATTAGTGAAAAGTGAAATAATGGTAAGGGAAAAGAGTGGATATTGTTCATAAAACCAATTAAGTAATCCATAAAACAATTATGTATTTAATGCAAATGTTTCGACACTAACCAAACAATTGTTGTGATCAATTAAACAATCATTGTGTGTAATTTAACCATTACTGTGTGTTAAACTTGCTCACTGTTCACATTTAAATCCTTAACACTTTCAATTAATCACAGTGTCATCATACTCAAAATAATATGCCTTTAAAAACAACCTGTACAAGGATTTTGTTTCCTCTCACTTCTTTTTTTTAACATTTAACACAATTACAATGAACACACAGTCATTTGTATCGATTCTATTCAGCATCCAAACCATCAACCATTGTCATAAATCAATCCTTCAAATCAAACACAGACACAATTTCTTTTAAAATTGTGCCCGGTTCCATTCCTCTAATCAATTTAACAATTAAATTGTAATGAAACCATATTGTTATAAAACCCGTGCCCATCTCTAATACGATGCACGATATCCATAACATACATAGCAGACAACCACGTCACAATTATCCCGATTTTAAATTGCAATGATCCCGATTGGCAATTGAAACACATAGTAACATCAACCATCATCTCAAATTAACCATGTTGTAGGAAACCCACACAGACCAACGCATAACGCAAGAAGCATCGTTTTGACTTAATCAACCATAAAATAATGTTGTGTTAACAATCCAATTGTTACAAAACAAGAGACATTGACTGTGTATCCAACTCCATTTCTCAAATCAACCAATTTAAACCATGTTGAACTATCAAATCAATAGCCACAATAAAAGAATATAGTGAATATACACCAATCATAAAAACCACTGTCAACTCTATTAACAGAAACAACCAATAATCAACCATTGTCGACGATACTCCACCAAATCATAAAAGTCAACCATGTGCCCGACCAAAAATAGTTGGTTCATTTATCAAAATCGGTCTTAAAATAATCAAGGGTGGGCTCTAAGTAATCAAGGGTTCCCTCGGTGGAACCAACACATGGAGACTGGAGTCGACCATACCAAATGTAGAGGAGAACCCTTCAAGACAACACGGTGGACACACATGCCACATAACCATTTTTTTGCAACACATGTGACAGTTCACACTAGGCAGGAGAGATTATGAACAAAGGAGCAGAGATTCCTCACTGGCCAATAAATAACACCGAGAACATGTAGGGCATAACCCTCGCGGTTCTTCCCCCCCAAAAAAATAATGTTGATATAAAAGCAGAGCCATGAAATAGAAACCAACCCCTAAAGCGATCCTCTTGGCACGATAACCATCATAACCAACTGTGCAGACATCAACAATCATGAATGAGCCCACAACCAGGTGAAACGATATGCAGTGACACAAGGTGGTTCAAAAACAAACCCAACAACCCCATAAAAACAAATATGACTGGGTATGGTGACAAGAACTGTGTGGAGACAACCAACAAGTCTGAACTGAATGAAACCCTTCAACCAAAACCCATAAGACAAGACTAAACCTTCATGGCTTCCACCACACAGAATCATCAATAAAATCATGACTTCAACTATCCATTTTTTCATTTACAATGAATACACACAACCAACCATTCCAGAGAAATATCACAAGTTTACATAGTTTCCAGTCTCAAGAAAATAAAAGACCAATACATCACCAAGCCAATACCTATTTCATAACCAGAGCGAGTTCATAGATGGCGGAAAAGACATACCTGTAACCAAAAAGCCTTAAAAACGCGAGCTTGGTCGAGCAGTTCCTCTCTTGCCTGAAAATCAGAGCTTAACCACATCGAACAACAATTGAACAATAGCCAAGTTAGGGTGACGACCAGTGGGAGAGGTATGAAGTGACGTACAGTAAATGCACGTCGCTTCCATCCTCCACTCATTCAATTACTTAGTACACGCCAGCCAACCCTCCATTAATCCATTCAATTAATTTATGCATCGAAACTAACATCCATTACTTTCCAAATGCGCCACCCCATATCACATTTAACCATTGCCAACCATACCATAACGCATATCAAATGTGATTTCATATAACTCAATACATCGTATAGACACTACAATGGTTAGCTAGGACTAACACCATTTCTTTAATTTCAATGCATATAGTGTAGCATAGTAGCATAGTTTAGTTTCTTCCTTTTGTATTTTGTTCATATTGCTTTTATCTCTTTTCAATTGCTCTTATTTGTTGTTACTAACATGTATCTTGTGCACCCTGTATGGGGTGACACGCAACACATCAATGTCGTGTCACACCAGGCCAGGCCATACCATAAATAAGGTAGGTCAGCTCCCATCCCCTCGCCATTAAGTATGGGAGCCAGCCTTAACCACCAGCCTCACACGATGGGACTGCTCCCTCACGTGAATAGACCGGCGACAAAGAAAGTAAATGTTGGGGGGGCGATAATGGAAGTCGTTATGTCTGTCCTCCCTATTATCATCCAACTATGCTTCATCTCTCTCCATTTCGCCTTCGGTCCGCACCAGGATAGCAGTTTCGTGCTCTGGTGTGGCCATTGGAACACCTCCTGCAAATTAGCCATTTGAATTTCCATCTCGATGTTGAGGGAGAGGGGAAAGCCACATCACGGCCTTGCTTGGTATACCCTATATGTGAGATAGAAGAGGCAGTAGAGGCTTGAGAGAGAGCTTTCTATGGCCCGCACATAGAGAGTTCAGACAACTCACAGGGAAGGGATGGCCTGGTCGCCTCCAATGGCATATGTGGAGGAGGTCATCTCAGAGGAACCCATACAAATTCCTCTAGAGTCTCTTCTTTTCACAGTGTTAGAAAACTGGCAGCCTCCAAGCCGCTTCCCTGAGGAAGACACTCAGACAGTCAATGCAGCTCACCAAGAAACCAACACCATGGAGGCACAATTGGAGGAGCTTCACATCTGCTATGTCGAGGATGAGTTTCTGGAGGAGCTCCTCCATATGGCCTCTCACGATGCAACACTCTCAGCTGGATACAATCCTTCTAGAGCCACTGAGCGAGATAAGGACCCTAGGAAGCAGGTAGGAGAATAGGGATAGAGCCCGACAACGGAGCAATAGGACGGAGCGAAGGCTGGAATGCAGGTTGCAACAAGCGAGGTTGCGGAGGGGGGCACGTCAAAGGGGCACCTCACATCTCGATTGCGCCGGAACAGTGGCGTGTCCCATTGCCCTTCTTCCACCCAGAACAGTTAGACTTGGTGTTTGACCTGAGAAGCCAGATGGAAGACCCGGTCTACCGTGACACACTCATGAGCCAACCCATAGACATGTTGTATGAGGCTTTCTCCAATGCGCCAGCAGGGCAAAGATGTCTGACATGTGCGCGACCTTATGCTCTGCTAGCTCGGAATGGACTGCACGATGAAAACCATGACAAGGGTACCTCTGGGACCAATGGATAATTTCTTTTGGTTATGGTTATGGTTAGATTTTCAGGCTCTGGTTAGGGATTCAGTCAACTTAAACTCTTTATTGTTTAGTCTAGTTTCCATTTTTGTCTTCATGGTTAATGTACAAACTATAGGTTGCCACCTGTCTTGGTTTCCTCTGGGCAGGGCAGATGGTGAACTGCCTCTTTTGGACATGGATATCCAAGGTTACCAACTATTCTGGTTTCCTCTTATTTTGCAGAACAACTGGCAGCCTAAGGACATATGTTTCTTTTTGCTTATGATATAATATGATCTACCCTCTTTTTAACTTAAAAAAAAAACATGTATCTTGTGCAGGTATCACAAGTAATAAATCAAGGATAAAATAGAAAGGTATCAATGGATAACATAAACCATCATGACGTGAAATTAGAGCCTAGAGCAACAAAACAAACACATAACATGCATTATCCATCTGCCATCCTATCGCAAATAAAACCAAGAATTCATCAATCATGTAGAACCCTATAAACAATGACGAACAACAACGTAAACATCAAATAAGAACTAGATCTTATCCTCCAATATACAAGGGGGTCCCACCTACTAGTATTATATATATCATTAGATTATAATAATAGGCTTTTAGCAATACTTTGCAGGCGAAATCCTTTTTGCGATTTTTATCGTCAACAATTAGTGCATTTGTTAAGTTTGAAACTTAGGAAAATGGTGGTGTATCAAGCTTGCAATTAATTATTAAAGAGTTGTGCGATGTATGGTTATATTTCTCGTACTAGCTATGGATGAACATGTAAGTGGTAGACACGACGTGCAGTAAATGCATGTTGCTCTAACCTACCTCGAGCATGCCACCCTAGCCATTTTGCATTTGGTCTTTTGTTGGTTGTTGTTACTCCACTTCGTTCAGCTATGGAAGAGGTATACAGACTGGGTGTTAAGGTCCTAACCCGCACAGAGGTAGATGAATGTATTCGGATGTAATAAAGGTCAATATTAATAATGCCTTTCAATAAAATAGAATAAGGCGGATGTAAGAATACCTAATAGAATCTTCTGCTTCTAGAAGGATCTTCCTCTAGATGTTTCTCTTAATAGACATATTTAGTATAAATAAGGGTCGAGGGTATGAAAACCCTAGCTGGAATATTATTGTAATAGAGCGTTGCTCGATTGGAGGTTGCCCCCTCGAAGAGGCCTGTGAACATTGCTTTTTGAATCAAAGTGCTATTTCTATTGCTATTCTTATATCATTTCTGTGTTATTGTGAAGATTATGCTAGATATTTTACTGTTAATCTGCCATTTATAACATTTTATTTATGTTCTGCATATTTTATATATCTGGTATCTTGCAAGTGGTATCAGAGCACTTTCCTTGGCAGAAATTGTGGGTATTTTTTTTTCAGGGTAGAGACGTATTCCGACGTCTTTAAGCCATAGAGATTTGTCGTTACACGCATAAACCTGCGGTTGAGGGATTCATACACGCAGGAAAT
>SNQJ01S0010716.1:187135-207910 GCA_010110895.2 Picea sitchensis | reverse complement strand
CAATTATAGATGATGTACAGAACTTAAAAGACTGCCTATCATTTCGAAGAAGAAGAGGTTTTCTCCCTTTATGGGTTTCCTCGTGAAAAATCTGTCTCTGTGTATACTTTATGTGTGACTGTTGTTCTTTACCTTTACTGCCTGTATGCTGAATATTGTTGATGACCACATGAAGAAAGATTAATAATGTTTTAACAGACTTAAAATTGTTTAAGCTCACTTACAACTGATTCACCCCCCCCTCTCAATTGTATTAATAATTCCAACACTATTGTGTTAGCATGCTCGAGGTGTTCGATTTTTATGAGAAAAGAGTACCTTTGTGGATGAAATATGTACGCATTGAATGAGTTTTGCAAACCAAAATGAAAGGGAATTTTGGAAGCATTGTTATTTGAAGTTCAGTTTGGAATTGGATTATACACAAGGATCTCGTTTGTGGCCACTTTGTGGAACCCTATAGTGATTTAAAATGTACGGGTGTTAATATCATGGACCATAGTCTGTCCATTCCTTGACTGTTGGTTGTGATTATTGTGATGTTGTGTCTCCTCGACACTGTTGTGCGCAAGTTGTGTTATTAATGTTGAATGTTTATTGGGCAATGAACTATGAAATCATTATTGTGCTATGCAATTTCTAAATGAAAATGAGCAACCTTGAAGTGAACCTCAATTCTGGATTTTTGGAAACAGAGTGTTGAATTTCAATTTTGAAGTAGTAAAGGGTTTTGAATTTAAATTGACGTTGAAGATGGAATTGTTTGATATATTAGAATAGTATATATGGTAATCCCCTCCATTATACCATTTTCCACAAAATACACTCCCCTCATTATCCCAATTGCACTTTTTCATCCCATGTTCTGTGATATTCATTTTTAAGAAATGTCTGTATGGAAATGAAGAAAAATTGAAGTGGCAGTAATTGATTATTGGTATTATGAGATATGTTTAGATACACAGTAGATGGTTTTTGTTTTTTGCTCGAACAATATTTGTAAAGCTTTCCCCCTCCATGATATCACTTTACGCTAAATACAAGCCCTCCATACTCCCAATGACCCTATCATTTCCTTGTTCGTGTGGCAATTAATAAATGGCATTTTTATGGATGGATTGCATGCATCATGTAGTAAATAATAGAGCCAACTCTTGATTTATTTAAGGGGATTTTCATGTATGGGTTATTAAGAAATTTTCATGACTGATTAAATATTGCTACAGGATGAGTTTTTTCAGTAGGGGCAGTAATGGTCGAAATAATAGAGGCAAAGGTAATTGGCAGTGAGGTTATATAAGGCCTCAATTTTCTATTCACTTTGATGTTGATCCACAAGAGTTAAACCAGTTGTTTCAAGCTGGGTTTTTCAATTTGTTTGACCATGGTATATTGCATCCCCGACCTGACAGACCCCCTTTTCAACCTCCATAGAATTTTCTCGGCATTCTTGTTCCTCCACATGTGGCAATGCAACCCAAAGTCCTCGCTAATGACGGTTGGAAAGAAATTGTCCACTAGCCTGTCTCTCACCACCATGGTTGTCTCACTGTGTCGTTGTCTTTACCACCACCAGTTAATCCCAATGCTCAAATTGTTCATGTTGTTTCACTAGTACAGTCCTCACGCGCCAGCAAAAGATTAAAAATTGATGTCCCACAACCTGTGCAAGACAAAGGAAAACCAGTGGCCTCCCCCTCCAGTCCATCCACAAAGTCTTATAAATTTGTGTCTTCATGTCTCCACCTAAAAGATGATTGCTCCCATGTGATCAGCGAAATATAGCCCTGAGGGTCTAACCAACCAAGGGCTACCACAGAAAAGTCAAGAGGAGACAACAGTGAGAAGAGGAAATATGCCTCACACAACGACAAATATGGATTTTAAATGTTTTTTTAAGATATTTAGTGATGAAGACAACGTTTAATGATTTTCAACATATTTTGGACAGTAAGCTTTATTTTGGATATTTTTGTGGATAAGATGGACATATTATTTTTTTGGGATATGGTCTTAAACTTTGTTGATATTTGAATATTCAACTTAAATGATATCCATGGGAGCTACAAGAGTGTTATATGATCCAAATGATTAATTTTGTATTTTGTATTTGATGATTGGAAAAAAGAATGATGGGAGTCACAAGGAGTCCCACCTATTTAGTTATTATTAATTAGACCCTTATTTATATATTATTATTAATCATTTCTTCCCAAACTAATTAGTTAAGTTAATTTGACTTAACTAAAGAAAGTAGTTGAAATACCTGAACTTATTGAGAAAGAATAAAGGTTCAATGAGAGCAAGAGTCAAGGGAGAATAGAAGGAGAACTACAATACTAAGGTTTGATCTCTAGTTAGTGAGATAGCTTCAGTTTTCATTCATTTATGAGTTTACTTGAAAGACTAATCCTCTTGATGACAGCATGGTCTTATTGAAGGAAGCAGGATTTAAACATTGAATCATACCTTTCAACAACTTGTTTTAAAGGTGTTTGATTTATCCTTGATAGTTTGCGTACTCTTGTTTGTTTATGAATTAATTTTCATAGCTGATAAAGAATATCTTCCAGAGTCAAGTGGCAACATTTTGTGCCAAGCTGATCCAAATCATTAGTTTCAGTTTTATTTCACTGTCAGGGTCTTTTTGTATGGTGTTCATTGGAGACTCCTAAATTTGACTTTCTTCCATGCCCTCGCAGGGGTTTGTAAAAGAGAAATACAGTTTTGTATCTCGGAATGAAATAAAATCAGATTATTGTTTTGTCTCATACATGTGTTTTCATGACTTGGTTCTTCCTTTTTCTTTTGTCTCCATCTTTACGTCAATGTAAAATATGTATACACTCACCTAGCTTTGTTTAAACTTTTATTTTTACATTGTTACAATTATAAATCATAAAATCATCCTTGATCCTTTGTAATTGATACTTGTGGATTGAGTGAAAGTTTTGAGGCTATAAACCCTGGGCGACATTCCCAACTATCTTTTCCTATCCAGGAAAGATCTGAAAATGATTGACTAAGGTATTCCATACCTTTTCCTCAACACTCTTATCAATGTTATCATTGTGATAAGATGGGACATATCACTAAAACTTGTCCTGCCAGAATGGAAGAATACAAGAAGAGAAATAACAAAAGACATCATGCCCATGCAGTCGAAGATGATGAGCCACCCATGAAGTTGACTAAATAAGAGATTGAAGACTATGTTTTATTTTCCGCCCTCTCGGGATCTGTGTCACCCGGAGAGGATACTTGGCTCATAGACAATGGTGCCTCTAAGCACATGAAAAGACAAAAATACATTCTCTCTAGCCTTATAGAAAAGAACTTTCCCCATAAAGTTACACTTGGAGATGATTACCAATACCCTATCAAAGGAGTGAGAAATTCCACCTAGAAACTTGATTCAGGGACCCCGATGAAGATGAAGGATGTACTATATGTACTAAGTTTGACAAAGAACTTACTTTCTGTCTCAGCTTTAGATAAGAAAGGTTTCAGGGTTGCATTCATAGATGGTGAAGTTATTATGTGGCCTAAAGGAAAAACCATAGAAGATGCAATTGTCATTGGAACAAAAGAAGGTGGCATGTATAAGTTAAAAGGTCACTTAGATGCATCCTTGACTCACTCCACCGACATTCCATGTGAACTTTGGCATAGAAAACTAGCTCACGTCACCTACAAAGCCATACCATATGTAAGCAAGTTAGTTACAAGTCTACCAGAATTCAAGGGTGATCATGAAGGTGTGTGCAAGGGATGTGCACAAGGAAATAACATAAATAATCCTTTCTCGAAGAGTGATAGTAAAGCAGAAGGAATATTGGAGCTCATCCACTCAGATGTGTGTGTCCCAATGTCATCAACCTCTTTAAGTGGGTATGTATACTATGTCATTCGATGATGATTATTCTCGCAAGACTTGGGTTTATTTCTTGAAATCAAAATATGAAGTATTTGGAAAATTCAAGGAATTCAAAGCCTTGATAGAAAATCTCTCGCAAAGAAAAATCAAGATACGCATGTCAGATGATAGAGGAGAATACACCTCAAAAGAATTTGTAAGTTTTGCAGATATGTCGGGATTAAGAGGGATCTCACCACTCCTTATAATCCTCAGCAAAATGGTGTAGCAAAAAGAAAGAATAGAACAATAATGGAAGAAGTGAAGACTATGATCCACGATCAAGATCTTCCAATGCACTTATGGGTTGAAGCAGCAAAAACAACAGTGTATGTCCAAAACATGTTGTCCCATAGTGCACTTGGATTCAAAACCCCCTAAAAAATGTTCTTCGAAAAGAATTCAGAAGTAAACCATCTCAAGATATTTGGTTGTCCAGTGTTTGTACACATTCCAAAATAAATGAGAACTAAGCTAGACCCTTCAGGAAAGAAGGGAATATTTGTTGGATATTGTGAGGTCTCAAATGCCTTCAGAATTTACATACCAAGTTACCATCATATTGAGATCAGCATATATCTAAACTTTGTTGAAGATGCAACACTCAAGAAATCAAGGAGATGTCAGCTTGAAGAAGTATATGAAGAAGAACATGTAGATTTCAAAACCGTAGAACTAGTGAGGGAAGTTACAGTTACCCCTGATGATGAGATTCCAGAAGATCATGATATGATAGAATCTCAAGAACCTCCCCAATGATGATCTCTCACAAGAGAAAGCCATCTTGGGAAATGGAACTTATTCAATATGGAGAGAAATATGGTGACCGAGAAGGAACCATGAGGCAAATCAAGAAACCTAAGTCATTATCCAGTTATATGGCTTTAATGTGTGACCTCATAGAAAAGGAAACTACTTGCTTTGAAGAAACCATTCATAAGAAAGAATGGGTGGATGCCATGACAGAAGAATACCAATCCATTATAAAGAATGATGTATGGTAAATAGTTCCCATACACAAGAACAAATATGTGGTATCTTCTAAATGGATATACAAGATAAAACATGTTGCATAGGGAAGTATTTAGAAACATAAAGCAAGGTTTGTAGCTCGTGGATTTTCTCAAAAGGAAGGCATTGATTATGAAGAGACGTTTGCTCATGTAGCCAGATACACTTCTATCAGAACAATTATAGCTCTTGCAGCCAATATGAAGTGGAAGTTACACCAGATGGATGTGAAAACAACCTTCTTAAATGGTGTTATTGAAGAAGAAGTGTATATAGAACAACCACAAGGGTTTGAAGTTGAAGATAGAAAGCCTCATGTCTGCATATTGAAGAAATCTCTGTATGGGTTGAAGCAAGATCCTAGATATTGGTATGGTAGAATTGATAGTTTCCTGATGAGTTTGGGCTTTACCAAGACTAAAGTTGATTCTAACCTTTACTTTAAGGTTATGAATGATGAACCAGTGATATTACTACTATATGTAGATGATTTATTCTTGATGAGAGAAGAAAATATCATTGCAGATTGTAAGAAGAAGCTCGCTGCAGAATTTGAGATGAAAGACCTAGGCCTGATGCATTATTTATTAGGTCTTGAAATTTGGCAGAGCCCAGAGAAGATCTTCCTTAACCAAGTGAAATATGCAGTTGAAATACTGAAGAGGTTTGACATGTTGAAATCCAAAGCCATGAACACACCCATGGAAACAAAGTTGAAGCTCCTGGTTGATACTTCGTCAGAATTGGTTGATACTACTCTATATAGGCAGATCATTGGATCGTTGATGTATCTGATGAATACCAGGCCAGATATATGTTTTACTGTGAACACCTTGAGTCAGTATCTGATAGAGCCCAGACATGTTCACCTTGTTGTTGCAAAACATGTGATGAGATACCTGGAGGGTACGTTGGACTTTGGTCTCTGTTACACTGGAGATCATGACTTCAGATTGGTTGGTTATACTGATTCGGATTGGGCTGGAAGCGTTTTTGATAGAAAGAGCACTTCAAGATGTTGTTTCATTCTAGGGTCATCCATGACTTCATGGAAGAGCAGGAAGCAATCCAATATTGCTCTTAGCATGGTAGAAGCAGAATACATTGCAGCATGTTCCTCCAGTTCTGAATCCATATGGCTTCGAAAGTTGTTGAAGGGTCTATTCGATTGGATATGGAATCCATCGTGATTCTATGTGATAACCACAACTGCATAAAGATGACAGAGAACCATGTGTTCCATGATAAGTCGAAGCACATAGAGATCCATTATCACTACATTTGTGATATGGTGTAGAGGGGAGATATAAATCTCCAATATGTTGGCACAACTGAGCAGGTTGCATATGTGTTGACCAAGCCTCTGTCTCATGTGAAGTTTGAGCACTTTCGAGACAAGCTTGGTGTTGTTCGAAAGGACCCCCCTTGAAAGGGGGAGTGATGTTGATGATAATATGTTATCCTGACCAACATCGGGTAGCTTAGTTATGATTTTATATCCTAGGGGACTGATCATCCCTGGACATATATCGAAGGTCCGATAAGGAAGGTCTGTCAAAGTACTTGTGCATGTATATGCCAGTTTTGGTCATTAGTGGTAGCTCCATTAGGATTTTATAATCCTAGGGAATCTTATGATTCCTAGGCAGATCTCGAAGTTCTGGTAAGGACAGTCTGTCAGAGTACCACGTGATAGCTCTGTTAAGATTTTAAATCCTAGGGAATCTTATGATTCATGGGCAGATCCTGAAGGTCCGGTAAGGACGGTCTATCAGAGTACCACAAAATGTTGTTGTTGCACCTGCCTCATTCTATTGTTACATGATGATTATGTTGTTATCTTAGCCTTGCATTGATGATGTTGTTGTTTTAGCCTCGTGTTTTTGTTGATGATGTTGTATCAGCCTCGTGTTGTGGATGATGATGTTGTATTAACCACATGCTACTAATGACGATGTTGATGATGTTGCTTTAACGTTATGCTAATTAATGTTGATGCAGATGATGATGATGATGTTATTTCCATCTCCATGTTGTAAATGATGATATTATTGATGATGAGAAAAACTTCCGATGATTTATAGATATGTCAGTCAATGTTCCAGATGTTGATGATGTTCCTATCCTCTCTCTCTCTCCTGATGATGTTGTAGAATACCCTTCTTGTTAAGGGGGGGTATTGAAATATTGTAATTGCGAAGAATATTCTAATTATTATTGAGTTATTATCATGTAGATCAAATCCCCTTTTGTGGATTGATTATGTCAGGACTTATGTATGACCAAATCCCCTTTTGTGGATTGGTCAAACCCTAGTTAAATGGTGGTATTTGAGAAGTCGGCCTCTAGGGATAATTAAAGTGGTTTTAACCACCAGTTGAAGAAGTCGACCTAGCTTGGTGAAAAGACATAACCCTAGCGCCCCTCATCTAGTATAAATAAGAGAGGAAGGTGCTTCATTCACTCACTCACTCAAGTCACTCATCTAGTGTGCAAGTTTTGGAGGTAGTTGCAGTTACAAGAAGAGAGAGAGAGAGAGAGAGAGAGAGAGAGAGAGAGAGAGAGAGAGAGAGAGAGATGCATTGCTCAATCTTGGATATTCTCTAGTGTTTTGGTCTTTTATCTTGACATTGTATTGGAAATATATATTAAGGAAGTTTTTGTTGGGTTTTCTCCCCCGTGAGGGTTTCCCAGGATAAAATGTTGTGAATCGTGTGATTGTGTTTCTCTCAATGATCCTTCTTATGCTATTATTGTCTAGTAAATTGAAAAGAACTTAATAGTTGCTCTAAATTTAACACTCTCACACATCTCAAGGTATTTGGTTGTGAGGCCTATGTTCATGTTCCAAAGGAAAATAGAAGTAAGCTAGATAAGAAGGATGAAAACTATAACTTTATTGGATATAAAGATGGTCTTAAAGGTCATAAGCTTTGAAACCCATAAACTAAGAAGGTTGTGTGTAGTCAAGATGTGGTATTTAGAGAAATAAAAGATGTTTTCAAACAAGATGTCCTACCAAGTAAGGAAGAACCAGAGAAAATAGATTTTGATTTAAAGGATGATGAATCAGACTCTACAGAAGAACATGAATAAGAAATAGAAGTTGCTCATACTCCAATATTGAGGAGATTGGTTCAGGAAAGAAGGCAACTGGAAAGGTATACTTCATCTTATTTCCATTCAAATTTTGTTTTGTCTATTACTGATGATGATCCTAGAACTGTTAGGGAGGCAGTGGATTTAGAGGATGGAAAACTCTGCAAAAAATGCCATGGATGAAGAAATGGCAGCCTTGGATAAGAATGAGGCTTGGGATCTAGTGGAGTTTCCAACTGGAAGAAAGCTCATTGGCAGCAAATGGGTATTTAAAAAGAAGTTGAATGCATAAGGCAAAGTGGAAAAATACAAAGCTTGGTTAGTAGCAAAGGGTTATTCCCAGGTTGAGGGAATTGATTTTGGTGAGATTTTTTCTCTTATTGCCAAGTTAACTTCTATTAGATTTATGTTATATGTTATTGTTGCGTTTGATTTTGAAGTAGAACAGATGGATGTGAAGATAACATTCCTACATGGGGATATGGGAGAAGAAATCTATATGAAGCAACCAAAAGGTTTTGTTGTGAAGGGAAAGAAGGAGTCGGTATGCAAGCTAAAAAAGTCCTTGTATGGTTTAAAACAATCACCAAGAATGTGGTATAAAAAATTTGATACTTATATGTTGGGACTTGGCTTCACAAGAAGAAAAGAGGATCACTATGTGTATTTTAAATTAATTGGTGATCATTTGATTTATTTGGTCTTGTATGTGGATGACATGTTGTTGATAGGAAACAATAAGGAGATTATCCAGGATGTGAAAACTCAGTGGTCCTCTAAATCTGTCATGAATGATATTGGTGCTGCAAATTTCATTTTGGGCATGGAAATTAAAAGAGATCAGAAAAACAAGAAACTATGGTTAAATTAGAGAAAATATGTGAAGAAAATATTGCAGAGGTTTAATATGTAGGAATGTAAACCGGCCAGGGTCCATATTCTTGTTGGTGTAAAGTTATCTGCGGATCAATGTCCCAAGACACAAAAAGAGGAGGACATGTCTAGTGTTCCTTATGTGAGTATGGTTGGCAGTTTGATGTATGCAATGGTATGTACTAGACCAGACATTGCACATGTAGTGGGAGTTTTTAGCAGGTATATGTCAAAACCGGAGAAGGAGCATTGGACAATAGTAAAGAGGGTTTTCATGTATCTACGTGGCATTGCTAGCTATGGATTGTGCTACCAAGGAAGACTAGGATTAGAAAGAGTGTTGAATATACATGGCTTTGTGGATGCAGACTAGGCTGGAGATTCAGATCGTAGGAGATCTACGAGCGGATATGTGTTTAACCTGTTTGGAGGAGAAATCAGTTGGATGAGAAAAAGACAATATGTAGTGGCACTTTCAACTACAGAAGTTGAATACATGGCAGCCACTCATGCAAGAAAGGAAGAAGCATGGTTACAAATATTGTGTTCAAGTATTGGGTTAGTACAACAAGTTGTAAGGATAGATTGTGACAGTCAGAGTGCAATATTTCTGGCGAAGAACTCAACTTATCATTCAAAGACAAAGCATATTGATGTTTAATATCACTTTGTGAGAGACATGGTTGAAGAAAATAAAGTGTTGTTGATGAAGGTGGACACTTTGAAGAATGTTGCAGATTCATTAACAAAATTTTTGAGCACTGAGAAGTTCTCTTGGTGTAGAGGATCTATGGGCATTGTTGCCTTGGATTATTAACTATGTAAACCTGTAACCCCTTGTATGCAAAAAAACCAAGAAGTGGGAGAATGTTGGGTATGTGTTATATCCAGATTCATTAACAAAATTTTTGAGCACTGAGAAAATCTCTTGGTGTAGAGGATCTATGGGCATTGTTGCCTTGGATTATTGACTATGTAAACCTGTAACCCCCTGTATGCAAAAAAACCAAGAAGTGGGAGAATGTTGGGTATGTGTTATTTTCGTTGTATGATTAGCGCAAGAGGTTTCTATGTTGCACCAGGTGCGCAGGGGTTCAAGGGCAACGGCCCCGAGAAATTTTGTTTTCCCTCGGGAAATGTGTYATCTTTTTTGCTTTGTTTTTGTGTCGCTTTGATTTTTCGTGTCCATTGTTGGGAGGTTTTTCGGCACATGGTTTTTGCTGATGGTTTTCTATTTCCAGTTAAGGAATTAGGGTTGTTGACTAATCCGCATCATTGGGTTAGKTTTTTGGATGTCATTGGATCCTATATGTATATTGTATTGTAAACAATGTATGATGTGAATGAATATAGAACATGCTAGTTTTCTTGGTTTGGGTTTCTAGGGGAAATCTTTGTGAATGTGTGTATTTACCATTGTGTCTTTTTTGTTCTTTTACTGAAAATATGTTTATAGTAAATAATTGTACAAGGTTAAAATATACAAATATAAGATGGCATAAAGACTTGGAAAAAATATGATAAGACATTTAGAGCTTTGAACCAAGGTTTCAAAAAGCGGACAACAATTATTAAGAAACTAAGACAAACCTTATGTGAAGCGCAAGTCCACCAAAAAGCATGACCACATGATGATGTAACAATAAAAAACCAATGACTCTTACCCTAGAACTAAAAGCATATAACCTGAAAGAAAATCCACAAAAAAAAGTAGTTAACTTATTATATTAAATCATAAAAAACAATGAAAATGAAAACAGTTAATGGAAAAAATCAGCAAATGGAAACTATCACCCAAAAACCCAAAAATGTATCACCTTTGGAAGTTGTTAGAGTTGCCATGATCAATCAACATACTCGAATGACCAATGTAACCATGCGGCTAAGTGATCGATTAGACTAGAAAGATCAACACAATCAACCTTTCAGTGCAACCAATCATGAAATCTCATAAGCCATAAAGATGCCTTGATGTACTTGTTGTTGAAGAAGTTTATGAAGGTTGTTGATTGGAACTTGGAACACAGTACTTCAATGATAATGAACATGAAAGTATGAGAGCCAAAACTCTTAGAATCCACTTGTTGAAATACCTCCATAATTCTCAGCTCAATTGGATCATCATTAACCCCAATATCCAAGCAATGATCAGGCAAATCCTTGAAAAACAAAATTTGATTGCAAAATCACGGGAAAATTGTGAGAAATATCATCTTATGGTTGAATCAAAGTTTGATCTCCTTGTTGCAATGGTATCATTTCAAATTGTTCTTGAACAACAATTGGGATATGCAAAGGTAAAGACTCCTTCTTTTTCAAATCTGCATCACATATTTATTGTTCTTCCTACCATATTTTATCATCATTAATGGAAGAAACCAATGAACACACTTGAAACTCAACTCTTTATCTTCATGGAACTTTGCATATGACTCAGGTTTTGCAACTATTGGCTTTTGATCACCCAAGCATGAGTCATCATCATCCTGCTCATCTATGGAAACTTGATAACATGCAAGGTTCTCTTCTATAGCATCTAAACTCTCCTGAACTCTTCGGGCAACCGTAAGGAAAAAAGATGCATGGTTTCCATCATTATGTTCTTCTATAACAACAATAAGTCCCTGCAATCTTTGGGAAGTGATAAGGAATTCCTCAACTCTTTGAGCAACCATGAAAGCTTTCCCTAAATTTGTTGGTCCTTGTCTCAAAAATAGATTACTAAAATCTAGATAAAAAAACAAAGGCATAATCCAACAAAAAAAAATTTAGTCGGTATTTGGCCGGGATTTTATCATGTGTATTGATAAATCTGACATGGAACTTAGGAATAGTTTCATCATCCTGCCTTTTAATAAAATCCAAAAAATCCTACACTTATGGTATGTATTCAACCTCCATGATCAATCATGATATTTCTTCAATGGAGTCACCAATGGATGTTGTTAAGTGGTGATCGACCCATGTGTTCCGAAATAAATGTTCAAGTCTGCTAAGGCTCAGAAGAATGCCTTGTGTTGGATTGAATCTGTGTGATTTTCCTTGAGTTCCCTAGTGGAGTCGACCATCTTTCATGTGGATTTCTTAGTTGAGTCCAAATAAAATAAATGGAAACTTACAAATGTCGTTGTAATATGAGGATTGATGTGTCCCCAACAATGGCACCAATTTGTTAGCACAAATTTTTGTACTTGATAGAATAGAAAGAATTATGAATTAGCACCCTAGAAATCTGTGCAATTGTAGGAGGAAGTGTCCAATGATTCATTGAGAAATACTCCTCTCAATTTGGTTTGGTGCTTTCCAAGCTCGGGGGAGTGTCCTGTTAGGTAGCTATAGAGGTAGTGGGGCGGCCGTAGGGCCCATAGTGATAATAGTAGAGGTCATTCAATGTAATGTGGACTAGGTCCACTATAGTGTTAAATAAGGCACACTATGTTAGTTAGATATAATAAATGTAAGAGGAATTCTTAGAATGTTCTTCCTCTATAATGTTCTTAGGTGGTTGGTAGAACTATATAAAGGGTTTCAAGGAATGTAATGAGACATAAAGATAAGTATTGTATTTGGAGCGTGTAGTTCATTAGGAGGTTTGCCCCTCGAACATGCAAGTGAACATGAGAGGATCCCTTCCATCCCTTCCATAATAGGATCCATTTTACAGTGTTTCCCTACCTCAAAGGTTTTCTTATAATAAAAGTACAGTTCTTCTATATTGTTCTCTGAATCTTTGTGGTGTTTCTGTATGCAATCATTTGGTTTTTTTTTGCAGATTTATTTTTTCGAAGAAGAAAGAAAAGAGGGTTGCTACATTTCGAATGATTTCTATAGATTTCAGTGAAAATTTTGTAGAAATTGATTTAATATCTGAGTTCCTCTCAAAAAATACCCAATTTCAAAAAAAAAAATCAACTGAAACGAGTCTGAGAAGTAAAGTTATGAGCATTTTAAATTCGATAGTTTTTCAGGGTTTTTCCGAAAAAAGCCGCGATTTTCCGTCTTAAGTTATTTATAAACACTAGTTCTATTTTGTGGTTTATGGCACACAAGTTTCATTTTAATGGAAAAGATGATGGTCTTAGTATTGAAGAATATATCCAAAATATAAAGTCATTATGGCGACATCAATGGTGAGATTGGCTATCGTTGAATTAACTGGAACGGGCTAGAGTATGTTGGAGAGGAGTTAACTCTGAAGAGATTCATGCACTTTCAGATACAGAATATGAAAAATTATTTTTATACAAGTGGCCCCATGCCAAGATTAAGGATAAATAATGCACCAAGGGTATATTTTCATATGGAAAATCTATATTACAGGTTCAGGATGTATTAAATAAAGAAAATATCATTGTTTCTATTAACCTTGGTCGTATGCATAATTTTATCAATGTTCAGTTGGTTAATAGATCACAATTTCCTGCGAAGAATATTCAAAGCACACAGGTTGAAAATGAAAATGTTCAATTTTTTTAAATATTTGAATCTAAGTATGGACAAATGATCCAGGTAGATATTGGTGGCCACCCACTTGTTCCAAATTCCAACTGGCTCATCTTGATAGTTTTTAGTTCAACATGTTTCTTTGTAATGGGGACATTTCTTTGTAACTGTGATTTATTCACTTATGGGGTTGTCCTGAATCCCTGCACAACATCCAGGTGAATATTTGTGACCACCCACCTATTCCAATTGTCTTATTTTGGAAGTTTTCATGTCGATACATCTTTTTCTACTTCCAGGGCCGTTTTGGGGCTCTAAACAATGTTTTCTTGGCTTGACACAATCATATTGTAAATTGAGTATAAGTTTGATGACATAATGTGTATTTCTCAAAAATACCTTTCCAACGGGCTATCACATGCCTAAAACGGAGATCGTATGCAAAAGTTACGACCCCAGAAAGTTAATGTACTAACTTACCCCAACGGGGCCCACATGACTTTTGGCACTTCATCTCCTAGGGTTAGGTTTTTGGATGTCTAGGGTTTTGGCATTCATGTTTATCATAAAAATTCCTTCAGAGACTCATTGTAATGATCTTCTGGCAAATGAGCGTAACCGTCACATCTCTTTTCAGAGATAAATTTGTCACCATTATAGCGAGTCTTGCAGTCTATATTTTTACAGTCTTTGTACATATCTTTCATTAATAGAAATCATTTATTGTTGTATTTCTCTGTTTCTAGCAATTTGTATGTGTATTTTATTGTAATATATTTGCTTTCATTTTGTTCTGAAAATAATTTGGATCAACAAATATGTGTTGCATTCATAATTTTATGTTATAGATATGGGTGATGTGGATATTGTTTTGGGATATCCTTGGATGGATTCAGTTGGTATAGTTAATTTTAATGTGCAAAAGAATTTTTTGAAGATGTGGTACAAGAAAAATAAAATTACATTGCAGTATGTGTCTCTTAGTAAGAAAGAAGGGCCCAATAGTATCAAGCAAAAAAGTTATTGCAGAGTCTGAAGTTGAATCAGAGGCAGAGTTTATAGCAACAGATTTACCTCTCTAGCTACCTAGCATTCCATCCCCCTTATGAAAGCGTTGTCCTCAACGCTTGGTATGAGGGTCTACAAGATGTCAGGGACAATTGTCACAATATTAAAAGGTCCTTGGCTAGAATATAGGAGAGATATCTTATGGAGGACATCAGAGATGCATATAATCAAGAAGTATATGGTTGGTATGATTTTGAGGTCGATTGTGATGATTGGTATATGGATAGTTGTCCTTTCTAGGATGACAACCACTTTCATATTTTATTTAATGACTCTACTCCACCTTATGTAGAGAACATCAATGTGACAAATCATGAGCTAGTTATGATTACCAGTTTCCATCCTGCATATTCTACAATGGTATTATTCCTTCCAGATTCAGTTACAACCCCTTCCCACTATGTGGATGGATCTTCTTATTTGGATCCACATGATAGGTGTCGTGATTTGGAGCATCATTTTCAGTTGGTTATTAGGTTTCGATATCTTCTGTGTGGAGTTCACCTGAGTACTTGGACATGGGACCCCATTTTACAATGGTGGTTGGACTACTTCATCAGGGTGGCTTTCATTTTTACATGGGACCCTAGTTCTATAATCTACTTCAGCACTATGTTCCACACTTATCCATGGGACCCTTGTATATGGTTGTACACCCTCATACCAAGCGTTGAGGACAACGCTTTCATAAGGGGGAATGGAATGTTAGGTAGCTAAAGAGGTAGTGGGGGGCCCAGAGGGCCCATAGTGATAATAGTAGAGGCCATTCAATGTAAGGTAGACTAGGTCCATTATAGTATTAAATAAGTCCCACTCTAGTAGTTAGATATAATAAATGTTAGAGGACTTCTTAGAAGGTTTTGATTCTAGAAGGTTCTTCCTCTAGAATGTTCTTAGGTGGTTGGTAGCACTATATAAAGGGGTTCAAGGATTGTAATGAGACATGGACAGAAGTATAATATTTGGAGCGGTAGCTCAATAGGAGGATGCCCCCTCGAAGAGGCAAGTGAACAAGAGAGAATCCCTTCCATAATATGATCCATTGTATGGTGTTTCCCTACCTCAAGGGTTTTCTTATAATAAAAGTGTGGTTCTTCTATATTTTTCTTTGAATCGTTGTGGTGTTTCTGTATGCAAGCATTTGGTTCTTAACATGTCCCTAGTCTTTCCTCCTGTTTTTTCAATCTGTAAATCTGCAAAATAAACCATAAAAACAACAACAAGAAAATGTGTTTTGATTTGAAAATGTTTGTGGTGGAATATATGCAACATTATCTTAAAAGATATGAAAGAAAAAGGAAAAGAAGGCATTGTTAAGTGGTTACAATATATCAAAATAATAGGCTAAGTACTTTTAAACAATGCACAAAGTCCAACACAATACCACTAATCCTTGAGAGCTTGATACGAGCTAACGATGCTTTATTCCTATGTTTACCAAAAGTTTGATTGCGCTATAGAGACAAGTACAAAAACTGGTATAGTGATGACCCTTGCACAAAGAAAATAGAAGCTAGAAAATAAAAGAGACAGAGAATGAGAAAGTTTGTTGCTATTGAAGAAGATCCACCAAGAATCAATGGAAAATCCCTCAATATATAGAACCAAGAAGGTGTACAACCCAATAATATTTTCTCCTCATGCAAGGCACTCTAGAGAGTAACTGAAGTGAATTAACCATGAGTTTCATGTGTAACTACTATGATTATGATCATAACTCGTGTGGATGTTGAGTTTAACTGAAGAAAACTAGGGAAGGAAAGATCGATGTACCTCAAGGGATAAAGAAGCTATGTGCATGGGTGAGGTGGAAGAAAAAGAGTATGCACAATATGAATAGTAGGTGCACATGGGAAGGAATATAGGCACATAGAATGGAGGGAGTGAAATAATGAGAGAAAACAATGCATTGAATAAGGAGGAGGGAAAAGGACATGTGCATGGGCTTAGGGAAACAATGCACTAAAGAAGGAAATAAGTGGAAGATATATGCGCATATGCTAAGGAGATGTGTGTACTTGAAGAGGGAGACATGCACACTAGAAGGAGGGTGATATGATGGAGTACATATGCTAAATAGGAGATTAAGTGCATGAGATGAAGGAGAGGGTGTCAAGTGGAAGAGGATATACGCCTAAGCTAAAAAAGGAGTGAAGTGAAGATGTGTGGGAGTCAAGTGAGTCCATGTGAGGGAGTTAAGTGGAAGATGTGAGAGAGTAGAGTAAAACTTCGGTTAACTTCATCCATTCCAACTAGCAACACGCACCATGTGCCAACTCATCCCCATTGAATGCATGTGCCTTGGTGTCCTCATGCATGCACCTAAGTTTTTCCACTTGTCACACTATGAGATTGCCACATGTTATAACCTGCAACTGCCACATGTCATCCTACATGGCAACCATACCTGCTAATAATAGCACTATTAAAAATAGACATGCTAAAAATAGCAGTCTGCCCGAAAAATATGAAAAGACCAAAAATGTTGGGAACTGCTAGGAGAACCTTGTGAAATATAGTACACCTAAAAATAGGCACTGCAAAAAGTAGAATCTCGTCGCATGTCAATGAAAATGGGCTCCTCAAATTCGATTTTCTATAAGGAACCCAAATATGTGCTCGGAATCATCATCTGAACCCTAGAACTCGAACTGATATAAATAATAAGTGGTCACAGGTCCAAAAAAGGCTCACTTGAATCATGAGTTCTCAAGGACTTTGAATATACGATCAAAACTGCCATGCAAACATTTGAACTATGTCGCCTAAAAAGTAGGAAATCTGCCAAAAATAATTGTCTCTCTCTAATCCATGAAAATGCAGGCAAACTCTATCTCTGAAACAAGAAGCACCACTAAACCAATCCTATACCCGAGCCCATACGGGAACCAACCCTGACTCACGCAAAGCTATCTTCAAGAAATCTATCTGAATGCCAGGCACATAGAATATGTGAGCCCTTAACCCTTAGGATTTGCAAGTGAGAAAATCTAGGAGTTAACAAGTCTTAATTTTGGAAATTTGGACAACTCTATGTAAATGTTGTTAGCTCTACTATAGCCCCCTTATTAATATAATATTATTGTTTTGGTTAAAAAAATATTGAATAGATAGGAAAATGGATGTGTGATCAAGAGATTGAAATATTCAAGTCTACGGTACTAGTTCTTTTTCTTGAATTGGTTGAGTTTGTACATGGGTGGTAATTGAAACTATTGGGATACTTGTGTTGCATGTTGTTGAGAGAGAGTCTATAAGTGAAAATAAATAATTTATTATTATAATTTGTGCGAAATTAATATTCTTAAAATATTTCATTAATTGTATTGTGTCAGGTTATTGAGGTGTTCACATTGAGAATAGACAAAAGCAGAAAATGGTGTCCTCTAAATCAACAAAATTATAATATGAATTGACAATTTATTGGTCCAAATCCAAGGCCAATGACACTTTTGAGTCTTGACCGTAAAGTGAAAAGTACAAGAGTTTGATAAATAAGATGAACAATGAAAGTGAGGACCATGGAACCAAACAAAGTTTGATATAAAAGAATCCTTTTAATTCAGATTTTTAAACTAAACAATAAGAAACTTAAACATCATGTTTCATTATAGAAAAAAAATTCCTTCATGTGGAATTCAATGTGTGCTAAAAGTGAAATGAATCTGTGAGAGTTGACAAATTATTGATATTTTTTACTATTAAAACCTTTTTTTCAATATAGAATATAGTGAGCAAATGAAATTATCAAAACATTTATTAACATATTTCCATTTGTATGTTGTTCATTATAAAATGTGAGCAAATGAAATTATCAAAACGTTTATTAACATATTTCCATTTGTATGTTGTTCATTATAAAAATGGATAACAAATTTTGAAAATGAGTTAAGACTTTTACAAGAAATAATTGAAGTATTGTTTTATTCAATATAACGAGTGAAGTAGATAAATGATTAATCTTTAAAAAAAAAAAATTGAACATGTGACAAAAGTGATATCGCAATTGCTAGTATAGAGAGTTGTCCAATCTTTATCGGTGCTACATCAACTGAAGCATATTAAAATGAGTTAAGACTTGTTGGAGAAGTAAATTAAGTATTATCTTCTTCAATATAATGAGTGAAGTAGATAAATGAACATGTGACAATAGTTATACCAAAATTGTGTGTAAAGAGAGTTGTCCAATTTTTTTCAATCCCACATCAGTTGAAACATATTTGACATTTTCATTATTTGTTTACAAAAAATAATTGAATTTATGATGATTGCATGTATAGATCATTGTTCAATATTTGTTGCTCCTACATCTAGCCAAAACATTTGTAACCTCTATGTTTGTTCAATGTTTGAAAGATTACGCAGGAAGAGTTGATTGTGACTTGGAAGAGAAGAGAATCTGATAAAATTCCCCCCAAGTGGTCGGGGTATTTGGACTAGGACAATTTTTGGAGCATTGAACATTTGATGGACAAGTACCGAGTTGCTCCATTGCGGGTAACTGTCTTTCCACTGTTGCTTTGATAAATGAAGGAATCAATGCATTGAGAATTTGGTAGGTATTCTTAAAATTGTTGCATGTGCAAATGACCTTGCACAAAGTTAGCAAGCACCATTCTCCTAAACCAAAGTTGAAGAACCACTATGAAAAATGACCACAAAATGATGAACTCTAGTAAATCCCCCTTGATGGTGACATTGTCTACACAAACAAGCATGCATAGAAACCCATGATATTGATTAAAAGAAAAAATTAGCATAAAATGTTGATAGACACCAATATATATATATATATATATATATATGAAAAAAAAATGTATTAACAAGAACCAAAAAAAACGTTGACTAGATTGCAATGAAGTCCACTCTATCAATAAATGAAAAACAATGCATATGTGATGGTGCCACAAGAAAATGTTGCACCTCAAAGAGGAGAAGAAATTGAAGTGCAAAGATTATAGTTTCTTCTCAATATATATAGGTCTTCATATAAAATGATTTCTGCCCCAAGAAAATCAATTAGTGGTAGAAATGATGCATTCACAACTACACTAAAGAAACCAACAAATTAGGATTGGAATCTCAATCTTATTAAGCAAAGCAAGTATGAAATAAGAAATGCATGGTTCATATTTACTATCATCTTTTGTTAGTTCCTATTTAGTAACATCCTTGGTCAACTTGGCATGCAAACTTATAGTCAATATTATCTTTGGGAAAATCTTTTTAAATGAGTGCTTACCCTTCGTAATACTAAAATCCCAATGTGGTAGTATTTGGCTTCATGTGCATGTGTGTAATGCTAAAGAATACTTATATAAAAATAAAGGTTGACTACACACATGAGAATAGATTATATATATATATATACACGCTTTCAATTTAGAGTGAATGGCTACTAGTGATAAGGGGAAGATGGTTACAAGGCATAGACTGGGGATTTGTTCCAACCACAAGTTACAAGATGAAAATGGAGAGGGGAAAAAGAGTGGAGCCCTAATACAGCTTGATGTGTATTAGGCATAAACTCATTGAGATTTTGCAAGAAATAAAATTATTAGTCATTAATATATCTAATATGTGCATGATGGGAACATTCCAATAGTTGAAAATTTCCATATTTATATGGCACGAAATGTAATGTACTTAACCCCGAAGCTTTAGAGCACTCACATAGAATGTAATAGAATACAAGTGAAAAACTCAAGAACACAAGAGAAAATAGGTAGAAAACTCTCTTGTATTAATGATATTAAAAAATATGTAATGTACTTAACCCCATAACTTTAGAGCAATCACATATAATGTAATAGAATACAAGCGCAAAATTGAAGAACACAAGAGAAAATAGATCAAACTTGAGAAAGATCTATTGTATTAATGATATTAAAAAATAGAGAGTTATGTTCACTTGCCCCTCAATGAGGCAACCTCCTAGAGAAAAGCTCCAAATACAATAACAAGTCTTGACAAAACATTACATAACCTTCTAATCAATATATAGCTATAAATAGAGAATCTTAACTACATGTGGGCCCACATATAATAAGGGTCTACTAACTAATTTGGGCGTATTAATAAAGAGGGCCCTTTTATAATGAGTCGGTGTTAACTAACTATTTAGTGGGCCTTATTAAAGGAAGGTAGCCTCATACAACAATAAAGTATCGTAAAGAAGGGGATTAAGGTAGGACCCTAACATGTCCCACCCTTCGAAAGTTGTTGATTAAGGTTGGTTGTCACTGATGTCAACCCTTGAAGAAAGCCCCATAGCACAAAGGCTTGGGTAATGGACCCAATATTGTTTGATGTAAATATGACTCATTATTGTTTTGTCATGGTTGATAAGAAGTAAATATGGATGA
>SNQJ01S0010716.1:171491-187125 GCA_010110895.2 Picea sitchensis | reverse complement strand
CATGTCTAGGACCATGTGGGCCTCGAGACATGATCTCCTAGTTATCCCTAGATATCGGGGATAACAGGGACCATAGAACTCGTGAGCTATATTCTAGGGAACTTTATCTTTGAGAGATGTTTGTTTATAAGGTTGCAAGAAAAGCAACACTTGATCCCCTTTGATAAAAGAATGTTTGGATCTATGTTGATCAACTTGTTTCATTTAATTTTGTGCCATAACCAAGTTTTCCTTGAAGGTATGGAAAATGGCTTCTCTAGTGTGAAGTGTTTTATCTATTGCATGAACCTTGGAGGTCCCTGGTACATAGGATGCCATTGATAGTGGTTTTTTTCCATAAAAAACATCATACGGTGTCATTTTGGTAACTCCATGATAACTAGTATCGTACTACCATACTACAAGGGAAAGCCATTGTGCCCATTGGTGCAACTTTTCAGAAGCAAAGCATCTCAAATAGGTTTCTAGGCACTTGTTGACCACTTATATTTGGGGATGATATGTAGTGTTCATATTCAATTATGTACCTTGAAGTTTAAATACTTCCTGTCAAAATTTGCTAGTGAGTGGAGTCCCAATCCAAGACATTGGAAGTGGGAATACCATGTAGCTTAAAGATATGATCCATGAACACCTGGGCAAATGGGGAAGGAGTGAAGGGATGAGCTATGGCACAAAAATGAGCAGATTTTGAAAGACGGTCAACAACCACCGCGATGACTTATTTGTTGCTTGCTTTTGGGAGTCTCGTGATCAAATCCATTGATATGTCTATCCAGATCTATGTTGGGATTGGTAGAGGTTGCAATGCCATTGGCATCTTCAACATCTCACATTTGTTTCTTTGGCAATTGTTAGAGGATGTTATGAAATCTTGGATATATGTTTTCATTCCTTCCCATAAGAATGAATTCTTAGTTCCTTCCTAGTTTTATGAAAGCCAAAGTGACCTACTATTGGTGATGAATGTAGCTCCTCTAAGACTTGTAAGGGCAAATATTTTTTTGGAACAATGCACCATTTGTTCTGAAATGTATCGTGTTTCCATGTATAAACTTTAGGTGGGTTGGGATATGCCTGAAGTCGTTGGATGAGTTGCCATAAAGTATTATTTTCTAGCCATTCCTAGTGGGATTCTTCGAGACATATTGGACTTGGTAAGGATAAGGCAAGTGGTGATCTATCCTCCTCAAATTGTCTACATAAAGCATCAACCACAACCTTTGCTTTACCCTTCTTATATATGATCTCATAATCACACCCCAACATTTTGGTGAGCCACATATATTGCCCTAGTGAAGAAAATTGTTGTTTGAGGAAGTACTTCATACTATGATGGTCAATATTGATCTGAAAATGCATCCTTATTATATATGGTCACCACGTCTCCACTACACGAAGGGTAGCAATCATTCCTTCTCATATGTGGATTTTCCCAAATTGCAGTCGCACAACTTCTTGTCGATGAACGCCAAGGGGCATCCTTCTTGCATCAAGATTGCTCTGAGACCTTTTCCCAAGCAATCACATTCCAAGAGAAAAAATCTTAGTAAAATCAGGCACAACTAATAATGGAGTAGTGAAGATGGCATTATTTAAAGCAACAAAGGCATGTTTTTCTACCTTGCTCCACACAAAGGCATTCTTTTTAACGAATGGAGTTAGGGAAGTTGTAATTTTGTGACAATTTTTTAAAAAATTTCATGTAGTACCATGTTAAGTCCTAAGAATCCCCACAAGCTCTTCAGTGTTGGGCCAATATTGCATAGTCGTCACTTTTTTGGTGTGACTCCCATGCTTTATTGTAGATCAAGATATTGTTGAAAAATCCAAACATAAAATTTCATAAAAAGGGTTTGAAAATATTGTTTATGAGGCTCTGGAAAGTGGATGGAGCATTAGAAAGACAAAAAGGCATCACTAGAAACTCATAATGACCTTCTTATGTCCAGAAGGTTGTCTTAGGAATGTTTGTCTCTTTTGTCCTAATTTGGTGGTATCCTGAATGTAGATCAAGCTTAATGAAAAACTTGGTTCCATGAAGTTAATACAAGAGATCATCAATAATTGGGATATGATATTTTCCCTTGATTGTCAACTTATGGAAAGCCCTAAAATCAGGGCACATGATCCAAGTGGATATTAGCGGCCACCCACCTATTCCAACTGGCTCAAAACAGTTTTCTGGCAATTTTGATAATTTACTATTTTTAGCAGTTTTTACTTCCAAAGCCATTTTGAGGCCCTAAACGATGTTTTTTGGGAAAACAGGTTTGAAATATACAAGTTCCTTAAATATTGTGCCTAAAATTAATCTCCTCGGTGAAAGCTTTCCAACGGGTTATCATACACCTAAAACAAAGATCATATGCAAAAGTTACCACCCCAGGAAGTTGATCTACTAACTTACCCAAACGGGGCCCACGTGACTTTTGGCGCTTCATCTCCTAGGGTTAGGTTTTTGGATGTCTAGGATTTTTGGCATTCCTGCTTATTGTAAAAAGGCCTTTAGAGCCTCATTGTAATCATCTTCTTGCGAATGAGCGTAGCCATCACATCTCTTCTCAGAGATAAGCCGCTACCATTCCAGCAAGCTTGTTTCCGTTGCATTTTACAGTTTCAGCTTATTTCGTTATTGAATAGAAAACCAGTTTTACTCTATCTCTATTATTTTGTGTTAAGAACCTGTTAATAATCTGTAGTCATTTCGTTCTTCTCATAAAATCTGGATCAGTGGTATCAGAGCGGTCTTCTCCTTGTCGTCTTAATGCATGTCCCCAACGAGGTCGGAGTACAAAGAGTTGGGTCTCGAGCTTGTTTCTCTTGAGGAAAAAAGCTCTCACACGCCCAAGTGACCTCTCATGGCAGGAGAAAATAAAGATGATGGGACAGGAGATCCTTTCAAACTATTGATTGAGGAATCCCTCACACAACAGAGGAACGAGATGATGGATAGTTTCACGCAAATCCTTCGACGGCTACCAACAGGCGACGCATCTTCTTCGAGCGGAGGCATCGCCCCTTTCAAGGTAAAAATAAACTTTGATATTCCTATATTTGAAGGTCATATAGACACATATGTTGTAAACAAGTGGTTGAATCTACTAGAAGGGTATTTTTCTATCCATAACTTTTCAAATAGAGAAAAGATTACTTTTGCACTCCTCAAAGTCGTTCCCCATGTCAAAGATTGGTGGGAAACTTTTTGTGAGCAAAAGGAAACAGAGGAACCCTCATTATTTACAGTCATGGCCACCTGGGAATCCTTCGGGGATTCTATTAAAGAACAATACTACCCTGTCAGAATTTATGACGACTTGTATACCAAATGGACCACACTGCGGCAAGAAAGAGACCAAGCAGTGTCAGATTTCACAAATATCTTCCATACCTTGTGCACCAAGCTGGGTATCAAAGATTCAGAGCGACATCTAGTGATCAAGTATCGCGGTGCTCTTCATAGATACATCCATACCGAAATGGAATTTCTGGACATCTCATCCTTGGGCGCAGCCTATCGATATGTCGTCAAAATCGAGCAGAAGCTCAAACAAAAGACGTGGAAATTTGGGCCTGGAAACTCCTCACAACAAAAGCCAAGAAAGGGCGGCCCCAATCCACATAACAAAGGACTAAGCAAATATGGACAGTATCAGGACAACCAGTCCAAGCCGCAAGCAAAGAAGGACACCGAAAAGACAAAGAAATATACCAGGAAGTGGTGTGACTTCCATAAGAGCCCTTGGCATAACACTATTGATTGTCGCTCAAAGCAGTCGTTGGTGGCCGAAGTGAAAGCCTCTGAATCAGATGCAGATTCTGACTCTGAGCCAAAATTAGAAAGGGGAAGAAGGATCATTGACACGAAACCCAGTGCCACTGTTTCTACCACCAAGCTCCAGCCTAGTGAACCAGACAAGCCAGAATAAGGAAAGTGCCTCTTCCATTCACAAATGTGGGTAAAAGGCACCCTGTTTCACTTCATCATTAATAGCAGTAGCCAGAAGAACCTCATCTCAGCAGAGGTCGTCAAGCAGGTGGCCCTGCCAACAATGTCGCACCCACAACCCTACACCATTGGATGGCTCCGCGAAGGAAGCGATCTCCGCGTCAACCAACAGTGTCGAGTGTCGTACGACATCAAGCCCTTCAAAGATGAGGTATTGTGTGATGTTGATCCTCTCGAATTTGTGATGTTCTTTTGGGCCAACCTTATTTATGGAAACGTCATGTTGTATATGAGTCTAGGCATCATAGTGTTATTATTACTTTGAACAGGAAATTTTAAAGGATACCCGAGGCAGTCCCACCTAGTGTTATTTCCTTGAACTCTGCTAAGCAATACAGGAAGGTCATCTCTCAGATGGGGAAGTTTGTCTTCTTCGTGATTCACTCTCAAAATAAGTGAAATATCACAACCACATCCAGGGTCTTTGCGGATGACCTCTCCACATAACAGAAGCAAGTAGATAAGTTCATGGAAGAATACTCGAATATCTTCTCCTCACCTACTAGGGTACCTCTGCACTGTCAGGTCAAGCACCCCATCGCTCTGACCCTCGACGCACCACTACCCAATGGGCCAGTCTATCATCACTCTCTGTTAGAGAATGAGGAGATCAAGCGACAGATCCAAGAACTACTCCACAAGGGGCACATCCGTCCCAACTCGTCACCTTGCGGGAGCCCAATTGTGCTAATACAGAAGAAAGATGGAACCTGGTGACTCTGCATTGATTATCGGGCTCTGAATAAAATCACAGTCAGAAACCGGTACCAGATTCCCCGAATCGATGACCTCCTTGATCAACTCATGGGGGCCAAATGCTTTAGTAAGATTGATCTGAAGTATGGCTACCACCAGGTCTCGATAGAACAAACAAATGTATGGATGACGACCTTCAAGTCAAAGGAAGGCCTTTTTGAATGGTTGATCATGCCCTTTGGTTTGACAAATGATCCAGCCAATTTCATGAGGATGGTGGATGATATCCTACGACCATTCACCAATACTTTTGTAGTGGTGTATTTGGATGACATTCTCATTTACAGCAAGACTTGGGTCGAACACTTGCAACATATTCAGCAGGTTTTGCACACCCTATAGCAGCACAAGATTTACGCCAACTTGGAAAAATGCTCCTTCAGCATGGACAGGTTCCATTACTTGGGCTACATCGTTGATCAGCATGGCGTACATGTGGATCCAGCCAAGATCCAAGTCACCGTGACTGGCCAGCCCCAACCACACTCACTGAGCTTCGGAGCTTCTTGGGCCTTGCCAATTTCTACCGCAGGTTCGTGTTGGGATTCTCCCATATTGCATGGGCCTCGGCCAAATAACCAGGGGTGGTAGTAAGGAAAAATTTGCGTGGGGTTGGTCCCAACAACAAGCGTTCAATGATTTGAAGCAACGCTTGTGCTCATCCCCAATACCTTCACTACCAGACCTATAGCAACCCTTTGAGATCGAGACATATGCTTCAAACTATGTTGTGGGCGTCGTTCTCACTCAGCACAACCACCCCGTGGCCTATCATAGTGAGACACTATCATATGTTGTCCGTAAGTACCCTACTTACAACAAAGAAATATACTCCATTGTGAAATCCTGTCACCAGTGGAGACATTACATTCTTGGGAAGGAGACAGTCATCCACACTGATCATAAGCCACTGCAGTTCATGCAGACACAAGGAAAATTGCAAAATGACCGCCATCAAAAGTGGTCCACATACTTGCAGCAATTCCACCTCAACATCAAGTATAAAACAGGAAGCACCAATTGCATCATTAATTTCCTTAGAAAACCGCCAGTCGTGGCACTCACCACGGTGCTAGACTCTTGCATCCATGAGACCTATGGATGGCCCCAACTCTATGAGACAGACCCAAACTTCACCACCACCTACCAAATGTTGGGTGCAAACACATTTGTCGATAATTTCCATCTTTGGGATGGGTTGTTGTGTCATCTGGGCCATATATGTGTTCCATCAAGTGAGAGAGAGAAGCTGATCTGGGAAGCCCACTACAGTCGGGTGGCAGGACACTTCGGCATCGAAAAGATAATGGCGATGCTACATAAACATTTCTACTGGTTGAAACTTCGACAAGAGGTCAAAAAGTATATCAAGTCCTGCACTGCCTGTGCTATTGTCAAACCGACCACTAAAAAACAAGGCCTGTGCACCCCTCTTCCTAATCCTGACAGGCCATGGGAATCCATCTCAATGGACTGCATGTCAGGCCTCCCATCCACCAAGCGGGGAAATCACTGTGTTTTTGTGTTGGTTGACCACTTTTCTAAGATGGTGATTATGGTTGCTTGCAAGAAGAGCATCATAGCAGAGGCCACTACCAAGATCTTCTTTGAACGAGTCTGGGTACAGTTTGGAATCCCACAAAACATTGTCTCTGATCAGGAAAGTCAATTTCTCAGCACATTTTGGTCGAGCCTCTGGTCACTGTTGGACACCAAGCTCACCAAATCTACAGCCTTCCACCCCCAAACAGATGGCCAAACCGAGGTCGTAAATCGAATGATTGTGCATATCATTTGTATCTATAATTCAAATCACCCTTGCACATGGGATGATATCCTTCCCTATGTCCATCATAGCTACAACCGATCCCTAAATGGCTCAACCGGCCAAAGCCCCTTTCAGGTGGGGTTGGGATTCCAACCATTGGGTCCCATAGATGTTGCACTTCCCCTTGCGGTCACCTCGACCGAATCATCTCCTGCTCCAAATAAAGATGACAAATCAACCCGGTTCATTGAGTGGATCCATCACATCTATCCACAGGTTCAGGATATCCTACATAAGTCCAATGACAAGTACAAACAATGCCATGATCAACATTGGGTGCCACATAAGTTTCAGGTGGGCAACAAAGCGTGGTTGCACTTGCAGAAAGAACGCCTTACAAGACCCCATTGGAAGCTTTTCCCACTCTATTATGGATCATACATGGGGGATAATGATTTTGATCTCAACATTCCTCCTTTCCTTGGCTTGCACCTAGTGTTCAACGTGGATCTCCTTCGCCCTTATTTCCCACCATTATTAGACACCTCAGAAGTAGCAGAACAACTAACACCAACAGAGATCAACCCAGACTGCATACAATAGGCATCCAATGATCAGATTTTGGACACAGAGATCAAGGGCACTCGACATCAAAGGATCAATCTTTATCAAGTCGTCAAAGAAGGACAACTCCTGCACCAAGGCAAGTGGCTCCCCCGGGGCCAAATTCAGTAGAAATTTCCTCATCTGATGGGGAACCTCAACACAATGAAGAACATTGCTTCCTAAGGAGGGGGGATTCATATAGGTCGATATTAGAGGCCACCCACCTTTTCCAACTGGCTCAAAACAGTTTTCTGGCAATTTTGATAATTTACTATTTTTAGCAGTTTTTACTTCTAGAGCCGTTTTGAGGCCCTAAATGATGTTTTTTGGGAAAAATAGGTTTTCAATATACAATTTCCTTTGAAATTGTGCCTAAAATGAATCTCCTCGATGATACCTTTCGAACGGGCTATCATACGCCTAAAACGGAGATCGTATGCAAAACTTACGACCCCGGGAAGTTGATGTACTAACTTACCCAAACGGGGCCCACATGACTTTTGGCGCTTCATCTCCTAGGGTTAAGTTTTTGGATGTCTAGGTTTTTGGGCATTCCTGCTTATTGTAAAAATTCCTTTAGAGCCTCATTTTAATCATCTTCTTTCGAATGAGCGCAGCCATCACATCTCTTCTCGGAGATAAGCCGCCACCATTCCAGCAAGCTTGTTTCCGCTGCATTTTACAGTTTCAGCTTATTTCATTATTGAATAGAAAACCAATTTTACTGTATCTCTATTATTTTTTTTAAGCACGTGTTAATAATCTGTATTCATTTCGTTATGCTCATAAAATTTGAATCAGCACATGTGTCAATTTCCTTCCTTCTTTAACGCCATGACCACTAGTGATGAGTAAATACTAGTACTAGGACATATGACCCTCACCTTCAACAATTCCTGAATGATTTTTTCTATTTCATTATTTTTTGCAAAATGGTGTCAATAAAGGATGTACATTTGGTGGTTGACTTCATGGAATTAGGGGAATACCATGGTCATACCCTCCATGAGAAGGGGGTAAGACCTTTGGCGTCTCAAAGGATTGATGATGTTTGTTGAGGAAAAACTCCAAGTCTGGGTGGATTTCTTGTGTCGGACATTTCATAACTTGGAAGGCATTAAATTGGTTAATAATGCTAGAGTAGTATTTCTTTAATAACTTCTCCATATTATGAGATTTTACTATTTCAGGAGGGCCTGCTTGAATCCGTCGAAGGGTGTGTACATGACCCTCTTTAGTGAAACCCGTATATAGTTCCTTCAAATCCATGGTGACTAGTCCCAAAGTGCATATCCATTCCACCCCCAACATTATTTCACAATCACCCATATCTACGAAAAATATATGGGTTTTGAGTTGATAGTCCCCCATTTCGAGTTTGACATTTTCACATTTCCCCTTACATTTCACCATACCTCCATTAGCAATCATGATTTGGAATTTGTTCACTAGGTGGACAAAACAATGGGTTTCTTCTGCCACTCATTTGTGAATGAAATCATGAGTACTACCATTGTCAACTAAGAGTGTGAATTCTCGATGCTTGATGTAGCCCATAAGTTTCAAGTGTTGGAATTGAGAGGGGGGGTGAATTAGTATGAGCACTTTATACCACTTTTAACAACAATGTATATTCTTTCACTTTATCAACAATGTTCAACAGTTTACCATCAATATATCATCTATGATTGCATTCAATATATCATGAGCATATAATCATAAAAAACATCACATCAACGCCATCACATCAAATACACAGTACACCAGTATTTACGTGGAAACCCAAATGGGATAAAACCATGGAATGTTTTCTTATATATATCAATAATTCATTCATAGGAAACACCAACTTCCAAACTCTCCAGCTGCAATTGGAAGGAGTATACAACCTCCTATTCTCGATCTCCAACATGAAGGAAGTTGCAACTCCTTGAATTCTCTGGCTCCAATCAGAAGGAGGCTACAACCCCCTGGGTTCTCTGGCTCCAACCGAAAGGTGGCTACAACCACCTATTTCTCGGGCTCCAACCTTAAGGAAGCTCCAACTCCCTGATTCTCTGGCTCCAATCGGAAGGAGGCTGAAACCCCCTTTCATTTCCCCATCTTGTCGCCCTAAAATATAAGTGTAGACCAACTATCACTACCACAACCATTGTCACTATCACTGTTGCTACCATTGTCACTATCATTGTCACTGCCTCTGTCACATCATCCTATAACCTGTCACTTCATCCAACCTGTCACAACCAGATTATCTCACATGGATCATACACCAAGGAAACCTCTCAACTAGATGTCCAACATCACCAACACATGCCTCTACCAAGCATGTACCAATATCACCAACATACCATCACAAGTATGTATCTCAACCATGTACCAAACCATCAACATATGCCATATCGAGCATCAACCATGCACCACAACTTGTACCACTACAAGTGCATAAACCATGTACCACAACCTGTACAACAACAAATGCATCAACCATGCACCACAACAAGTTCATCAACCATGCACCAACACCTGTACCAAACCATGCATCAACCATGCACCATACCATACATGTTAGGCACCAGATCTATTATAATAGCAGAAAATAGAAATATTGCAGTGAATACCAGCAAAATAACAATATAGAATAGAAATATAGCAGTGCAACAACAAAATATATCAAACCACAACACCAAACTAATACCTTTATTGATAGGAAAAAATGTTCACTTGCCTCTTTGAGGGGGGAACCTCCAACAGAGAAGAGCTCTATAACAATAATTCTCAAGAAAAAGCTTTCTCATCCCTCCTACTCTTATTTATACTAATTTTATCTTCTAAAGAACATTATGGATGAAGATCTTTCTAGAAGCGGAAGCTTCTATTAGTTCTTCTTACATTAAGTTATTCATATTTATTAAATAGGCCTTATTAACTAATGTCGGTCTTTATTACATGGAAAATATATTATTCTATATATGTGATGGTTTTGAGAGGTTAGGTCCCTAACATTCCCTCCCCCTTAACAAGAACCTTGTCATCAAGGCTTAAGATGAGGAATTTTTTGTAGAATAGTAGTCGGCTCCCAAGTGGCATCTTCTGGTGGAGTATCCTTCCATTGAACTAATACTTCCTGGATGGTGCACTAACAAAGACAACACTCTCGCTGGTCCAATACGGCTTGTGGCTACAACCAAATGGAACCTTCTTCATCCAACTCTAGTAGAATGGTCTGATCATGGCAATTGTTGCCAATCATTTTTTCCAGGCAAGAGACATGCAAAATAGGATGTATCTTAGATTTGTTGGGAAAAGCTAACCGATAGGCCATTGGTCCCACCCTTTTGAGAATAGTATAAGGACCATAAAATTTGGGGGCCAGTTTCTGACACTGTTGAGATTTGAGTGAAGTCTGCTTGTATGGTTGTAGACGGAGAAAAAATTGGTCCCCTGTAGAAAATTGACGTTCATAACGACTTTGATCTGCTTGTTGCTTCATGCGGTTTTGAGCCATGACCAAATTTTCTTTCAGAGTACGAAGAATGGTCATGCAGGTTGTAATATTACGGTCAACCTCCTGAACCTTGGAGACACTTGGCATGTATGGGAGAAATGAGGGTGGCTTATGTCCATAGAATGCTTCAAAGGGAGTCATGCAAGTGGTTGTATGGTAAGAGGTGGTGTACCACCATTCAGCTAAGGGTAACCATAGAACCCATTGATGTTGTCGGTTGGATGAAAAAAACCTCAAATATGTTTCTAAACACTTGTTGACCACTTATGTTTGGCTATCTGTTTGGGGATGATAGGTTGTACTAAGTTGCAATTAGGTTCTCTAGAGCCTGAATAACTATTTCCAAAAATTTCTAGTAAAAGTTGGATCACGATCAGAAACAATAGAATGAGGCATTCCATGAAATTTGAAGATATTATCCATAAAAATTTGAGCCACTGTAGATGTTTTGAATGGGTGTTGAATAACACAGAAATTAGCATATTTGGAGAGACGATCCACTGCCACCATGATGATTGTCTTATTTCTTGATTTGGGTAGGCCCACAACGAAATCCATAGAAATATCCATCCAAATAGTAGGTGGAATCAAAAGCGGTTGGAGTGTGCCAGGATTTTTATAGTCTCACCCTTATTGTGTTGACATATATCACATTTTGCTACAAAGATGCAGACGTGTTGTTTCATATCGTCCAAAAAGGAGTGTTTGACCCATTCATAAGTTTTGGTAAAACTTGAAAGCCCTATAGTAGGAGAAGCATGAAACTTAAATAGCACCTTGGATTTAAGGGCTGACTATTTTCTTAAATATAGGCGACCTTTATAATGAAACTCATCATTGTGCCAGGAGTACCCTGGAGCATCTTGAGGATCATATTGCAATTTTTGGATGAGGCTAGATATTTTGGGGTTGTGCAACCATTATTGGCATACAACCTGAAGCTAGTCGACGACAATGAATGAGAGAGAAAAGAGGGAACCTTCATCTTCATATTTCCTGGAAAGAGCGTCAACCACCACATTTTCTTTACCCTTTTTGTAAATTATCTCATAATCGTATCCAAACAGCGTGGTCACCCATTTTTGTTTCTCTGGGGATGAAATGTGTTGTTCTAGGAAGTACTTGAGGCTTTGATGGTTCGTTTTAATTTGGAAGTGTTGTCCCAATAGATAAGGGCACCATAGAGCCACTGCATGCAAAATGGAAATCATTTATTTTTCATAGATCAATTAGCCCAAATTTCACTCTGACAATTGTTTACTGGTGAAAGCCAAAGGGCATCCATTTTGCATGAGGATTTCCTCGATTCCTCTCCCCAGTGCATCACATTCTAGAACAAAGGTCTTGGTGAAATCAAGTAGGGCCAGTACAGGAGTAGTGCACATAGCATCCTTCAAGGCTTGGAAGGATTGGTTTGTTGTTAGAGTCCAACTAAAGGAATTCTTTTTAAGGAGAGTTGTTAGGGGGGGAACAATTTTTCCATAATTTTGAACAAACTTGCAATAATAGCCCGTTAAACCCAGTAAACCACACAAACTTTTAAGAGTTTTGGGGTGAGGCCAATTCTACATAGCTTCAATTTTCTTAGGATCCACCCTTACACCATCCTTGCTAACAATATGACCCAGGTACTCAACTTCAGAGACACTAAAAGCACATTTAGACTATTTAAGGAAAATTTTGTGCATGGAGAGGAGATGGATAACTTGATCTACATGGGTGAGATGGGTGGGCCATGTTTTACTATAAATGAGAATGTCATTGAAGAAAACTAACACAAAATGATGACGGAAAGGATGAAATACATGATTCACGAGACTTTGAAAAGTGGAGGGAGCATTACAAAGACCAAAGGGCATTACCAATAACTCATAATGGCCCTCATGAGTGTGAAATTCGTTTTGGGAATATCTTCCTCTTTCATAAGTATCTAGTGGTAGCTAGAATGGAGGTCGATTTTGGTAAAGTATTGAGCCCCACTAAGTTCATCTAGAAGGTCATCTATGATGGGAATGAGGAATTTGTTCTTAACGGTAAGTTTCTTGAGGGCACGAAAATCAGGACACATGCACCAAGTTGCTTCCTTATTGAGAACCATGACAACATGGGAAGGACACTAGCTAGTGCTAGGACAGATAACACCCGCTTGTAATAGTTCCTGGACAATTTTCTCAATTTCATTTTTTTGAGCAAAAGGATGATGATAAAGGCGGACATTGGGAGGAAGATTGCTTGGTATTAAAGGAACGGAATGATCATGGTTTCCATGGGAGGGGGGAAGGCCTTGGGGTGTTTGGAAAATAGTGTGATAGCGTAAAAGGATAGCTTGAAGGTCGGGGTGTATCGGGGGTATCTCAACTCCTTGATTGGAATGGAGTCGGGCAATGAATCCAAAATGACCTTTTTTGAGTAAATTTTCCATGCGGTGGGAATTGATGATCTTCGAAGATCCTACGGTAATGCCTTGGAATTTATATTGTTGGCCTTCCTATTGCAATTGCATGGTTAACTCCTTAAAATCCGTAAGTATGGGTCCTAGGGTGTGTAACCATTTCGCATCAAGAATAATGTCACAACCACCCATGTCAATAGAAAACATGTAAGATTTCAAGTTATACTGACCAATTTGTAAGCGCACATTTTCACAACGCCCTCCACATTTCATGGAACCACCAATGACAATCATGATTGGAAAATTGTTGACAGCGTGGATATAGCAATTGACTTCTTGGGAAAGGCGGCAATGAATGCAATTATGAGTGTTGCCACTGTCAATTAGGATGATGATTTTCTTGTGCTTAATGTAGTTAATTAATTTGAGGGTTTTAGGAGCTCAAAAACTAATGAGAGCATGTAGCAAAATTAGTGGTTTAACTTCGGAAGGATCCGAGGGTGGTGTAATATCATCGGTTGGTGGTAGAGATGCATCAGGTGAAACCGCAACATATTCATCAAGAACATCCTCGGAAATGGCCATAAAAAGTTTTTATTCTTTACACTTATTCCCTGGAAAGTACTTATCATCACAATTATAGCAAAGACCATTGAGTTGGCGTTCAACCATTTATGCCTGTGTTAACTTGTGGACCTTGAGAGGAGTGGTCTGAGAGGAAGGGGATTTGGGTTTAGGGTGAGGGACAAAATTTTCTTCTTTGGGCCAAGATGACCTATTGTGCCTCCTTGGCATGCTTAGTGGCTTCCAACCAAGTCTGAGGGCGAGCCATGATAACCTGGGCACGAATTTCATCCTTGAGGCCATTGATAAAGCATTCTCTGAAGAAAGCATCTATCATGCCCTCTGTTCGGAAATCTAAATGCTCAAAAGCAGCAATATAATCTTCCCTTGTTCCACATTGTTTCAACTTGGTCAAATGTCTTAAATGGTGGGTGTTCATGTCAAAGTGTTCATATAGCTCTGCAACAAACTATGACCAAGAAACATACCCTTGGCGTGCATTGCAACACCATTTCCACCATTGCCATATTTTCATATCCAAATAGAGAGCTCCATAACAAAGCTTGGTTAACTCGTCGGTGATACCATGCAGGGAGAAATAGTGTTCCATTTGTGTAACCCAGGCTTGTTGTAACACCCATCAAGGATGTTAAACAATTAATCTTCCATTAAACATACACAATAACAACTTTGCTTTAACATAATTTCATTTCATTTACACAATTCTTCTACATTTGCTCAACGATAAATCTAAATAGCATTATGAAATAAGTAATAGGTTAACTCTAAGATTTGCAACTTAAAACAAAAGTATATACAAAATATCAACAACAAATACCACTGAAAAATACCTCTTCCTTAGTTTGTCGAAGCTCACCAATTGCAATGTAGTCCTAGGCGCTTCCAAGCATTATTTTCCCTCTTTCCCAAAGTGAAACAATGGAATCCTCCCTGCCAACTAGGAGCCTAGCCGACTTCCTAGCTCCAAGAAACCTTTCGGTTTCTTGGCCCTCCGTGCCCATGACTCCAAGAACAGCAAAGCACAAATGCTCAAAGAAAATTATCACAAGAATTATATCTTCCAAGAATTTCACAACCTCTCATCCTGCTCAAACCTCTCCATCCTCCCTATTTATCAAGTTTCCATACACACTTCCCCAAGTCTCCTCAACCCCCCCTCATTATTATCCATCAACCTCCCTTATCTAGATATTTTGGGAAAATATTAAAATAAAACTAAATATAAATGACTTGCATTAAACAACAATAAATAAAATAAAAAATCTTTATTCTCATGCTAGCTAATAAATGTTATTTGACAATTTTCCCCAAAATGTACATAACACACCACCGTGCTCATTTAATTCATCACACCCACCATCTATCAAAGTCAAAAAGGTATTTAATGCTTCTAGATATTTTGTATGCAATATAATTTACACATTCAATAAACATTCAATTAAATAGTTAATAATTTACTTTAATAATTAATACATTAATTACTTATACTAGTGTACATGGGTAGGGTATGTGTGTGTAGCTAGCGGACACATATCTCATGCATGTACTAACGATAAACAATCATTTCCTCTAGTGCATAGTTCCTATATGATCACCAAGACACGTAGGACAACAGATCAAGTAATGCATCATTTAATAATCTTAAAGAACTAAATTACACCAATTCATCAATAACTCATTGCCACACTTAAAATTTCAATAGGAAATCCAAGAGGGTTTTAAACATGGTAGGAACCAAGTGAGTAAACAATAGTGGCATCTATAATCCCCAATCAGTATTCTCAACTAACATCGAAGCATCCTTCCTACCTAACCTACTTCCATCTTCCATCCTATCCTTTCCTCTGTTGGCTAAGATGGAGCATCAACTATATTGACCTAACTCCAGATAGAACCCGTAAGCGGAAGTGTCATACATCTCGACCAAGCTTCCCCAACAGGCAACTAGCAGTCTTCATCACACGTCTTGGGGAGCGTGACTTCACACATCCCTCCCACAACTATAGGTTT
>SNQJ01S0010716.1:161292-171441 GCA_010110895.2 Picea sitchensis | reverse complement strand
GATCATAGTAATATTTCGAATCATAAATTAAATAGTAAGTACAACTTATAGCATACAATATCTTCTTGATGTCTACGACATCCCAGTTACCTCAATACTATAGTCATTTGGCTATCACATAGCTCATCATCCTATAGGTTAGTTCACCAATAACACATATTGATGCAGATACATCCCAAATTTATATAAGAATCCATATTTGCATTGACACTCAATTAAGAAATGTATTCCTATTTAGATCATGCATTGTATCTATTATACCTTCACAACATAACTTGAATTGGTATACATGTACCGAACTTACCCATTTTAATTTTCATGTTTAAATAATCAAATAACTATCTTTGTCATGAGCATATATCATGTAACATACAAATAGGTCTATAGGTACACATCTCAATGTCTAACAAAGTCTAACTGACTCCAAACAAATGATAAACTTTGAATTATTAAGATTAGTAAACAACAATGTTCTAACTACCCAAGGTCAAAATATGGGGCATTACACTTGTGGATCCGATCCATCAAATTTGTTGACCTCGACTCTAGGGAAACGGGGGTCATGAGGTGGGGAGTTGGAAGGAGAGTGTAGAGGTTGGTTTGAGTCAACACCTTTAGTAGATGTAGGTGGGTCAGAGGAGGAAGGACCCTGGAATTTTTTTATGAATTCATTGAGAGTAGACTAGACTTCAATGATAATTTGGGTACCAAGTTGGGCTTGGATGTAGTCCATTTTTGCATGAATGGCCAAAATGTCCCTATTTACTAGGGCCAAAAGGGAAGTAAGGTTAGTACTAAGTTTCTATTTGGTTTCTTCTTGGCGGGTGGGAGCCATGAGTGGATGGGGAGTGGGCACAGGGGGGAAAAAAAAAAAGGAGCCATGAGTGGATGAGTGGGCCACAGGGGGGAAAATAAAATGAGAGGTATCACAATGATTAGTGCGAAAAGGGGAATCCGATGAGATAGGTCTCAAATAAGGGTGCGGGCAGGTATCAAAAAAGGTTAAAAATGATTGGTATCACAACGATCATGGAGAAAAGAGGAATCCAATGAGATAGGTCTCAAATAAGGATGGGGGAAGGTAAAAAAAAAGATTAAAAATGATAGGTATCACAACGATTAAGGTGAAAAGGGGAATCCAATGAGATAGATCTAAAATAAGGGTGCAGGGAAGTAAAAACAAAGCTAAAAATTATAGGTGTCACAATGATCCAGGAGAAAAGGGGAATCCAATGAGATATGTTTAAAATAAGGGTGATGGCAGGTACCATACTCGTTTTCTTTTTTCTCTCTCCTTTTCCCCTTTTCTTTTTCCCTTTTTTTTTTCTTTTTTTCTATTTTTTTTTTGCTCTTTTTTTCCTTTTCTTTTTCCTTTTCTTTTTCTTTTTTTTTCTCTACTTCTCTAGGGTTTTATGCAGATCTGAATAATACTGCAGTATCGAAATGCCCAAATTCTTAACAGGAAAAAATGAAATAAATGTGTAGTAATTTTCACAACCCGAATGCAGGAAGAAAGGTTGTAGGGCAATAGATCTTCTATGTTCCTTTTTTGTTTGTAATTTTCACAACCCGAATGCAGGAGGAAAGGTTGCAGGGAAATAGATATTCTATGTTCCTTTTTTGTTTGTAATTTTTTTTTGCAACCCGAATGTCGGAGGAAAGGTTGCACATAAATGGATCTTCTATGTTCCTTTTCTGTCTTTCTTCGTTCCTAAGGGTTAGGGTTTTCAAGGTTCCTATAGACAAGGGTTTTCTCTGTGCTATAGATATTTGATATATGTGTGGGGTCGAACAATAGTACTTGGCCCAATATCTCAAGGCACTAACTAAGGAGGCTAGATCGTACCCTTAGTCGTACTACATGATTACCCAGGTACTAGAGAGTATCTTCCTGAATGATGTTTTCAGTGGCACTATAGCAGTCAGGTGGTCAATCGGTTGATCTATGGATGGTTTCAGGATAGTTATGGGGTCTCCCAATATACCAGAAGTATGTGGAAGCACAAGTCTGTATACATGTGTTTTCTAATGCACTACCACTCGAAGGGGTACTAAAAGGGGTTACAAGGGTTTCCAACATTGTGAGCTTAAGTACTTCTTGTATTTCCTGCATGTATGATTCCCCAGTCGCGGATTTATGCGTTGAAGGATGGATCCATGTAGTTTAAAGACATCGGAACACATCTCTACCTTGGAAAAAAATTAATCCACAAATCCTGCTAAGGAAAGTGCTCTGATACCACTTGTTAGGCACCAGTCTATTATAATAGAAAAAAATAGAAATATTGTAGTGAATATCGGCGGAATAACAACATAGAACAGAAATATAGTAGCAGAACAACAAAATATATGAAACCACGACACCAAAATAATACCTTTATTGATAGGAAACAATGTTCACTTGCCTCTTCGAGGGGGCAACCTCCAGTAGAGCAAAGCTCTATTACAATAATTCTCAAGACAAAGCTTTATCATGTCTCATACTCTTATTTATACTAATTTTATCTTCTAAAAAACATTATGGATGAATATCTTTCTAGAAGCGGAGGCTTCTATTAGATCTTCTTACGTTGAGTTGTTCATATTTATTGAATAGGCATTATTAACTAATGTCGACCTTTATTATAGGGAAAATATATTATTCTATCTATGTGAGGGGTTAGAGAGGTTAGGTCCCTAACAATACATCAACCTATACCATCAATCTGTACCATATACCATGTACCATGTACCATACCAAGTGTCAACCAAGTGCCAACCATGCACTTCAACCATCAACCATATACATCAACTATGTACATCAACTATAACAAGTGTCTCAACCATATACCATATCATGCCATACACCATATGCCAATAAACCAAGATATGAACCAACAATGTATCTCACCAAGTAGACCTCAAGCAACATGTACCATGCATCCAATGATGTGCCTAGAGTCATAAACCAAAGCTCACAAACACATGCCTAAAGCATGCTCCTCAATATCACCAAGATGCAACCTCATAACACAATATACCAAGCCTCAAGTATGCACCATAACATGTAATCAAACCATACACCAAGATAGCTAATAATGCTTCTAATCAGTGTACCATAACATCACGAAGATGTACCATATCACATAGTATCATCACCATGCATGTACTATAACATCATAACCATAACCCTTAAAACTTACCTATGATCCTGTAGTTGACCTATTGTACTGTAAAATGACCTTTAACTCTTCCACGGTCCTCAACAACCTGGTACCAACATCCCTTCACAACCTTTCACAAGTCCTTTTACATATACGTGACTTGCTCTTCTATAGCCTGCGGATATCTGCGCTTTCCTCCACTACAGCCCGCATACATCCATGCCTTTCTGACATGTAACCTGCAGATACCTCAGAAACTAGGGTTACTCATGCTTGTTTCAACTTCGAGACTTTCACCTTCAACCTTCCTTCACAACCTCAGAAAAATGTCGTCACAAACTAGCCAAAATATGACAATACTAGACCATAACATTCACAAGATAGATATTCAATTATAAGTGTGTGAGTGTACTTATGAGAGACTCCTTGAGGTGTTTATATACATTTTCATAGTAACTTTTCTCCTTACTTTAGGGATTTCTTGTTGCAACCACTTTACCCTTTGACTAAGACTTGTAACCAACTAGGGGCTTCTTGACCACTCTTTGCGGCTTCCAACTTTACAAGGCCATATCTCCCTAACCGTTAGGAACCACGTGGTGTACCACATATCATTGGAAATTGCACAACAAGGACTATCCATATATGAGTATCTTACCTGCAATTTCATTGTCCTTCATGTACATATTCCTCAACCAAATTTGGGTCCCATAACCACACCTCTAGGGATACAAATGTACCCAACTAACTCACCATCAATCTTGATCATACAAATGTCAATCAATTGCCCAACGATCTCATCCACATCTTTGGAGATTTAAGACTTCTCCAAGGGTTGACATCAATCTCTAAGATCACTCTCCGATGGTTGACATCAATGACAACCAACTATCCAAAGCAATTTTCCAACAATCTCCCCCTTTGGAATTGATAGAAACACTTATACATGGAAACACTCATGTTCTTTCTCCTCTTATGATAATTGCTCGTCATCAATGTTTTTATCTCTCCCCCTTTGACATAAATGGCAAAGGGTATCTCCTCTTGGGGTTGCTCCCCCTTTCTTTATGCCTTCGTTCTTTCTCTTCATCTTTGATCAAAGGTTATCTCTCCTTGTCAATATGTCTCCTCTTGATACTGTACTTTCTCTAACCAATCATGGGCGAATAAACCCCCCCCCCNGTCTCTCTATATTTATGATATTGATCTTCTTTTTTAGATCTTTCTCTCTGATGATTTTTCTTCCCTTGACTTTCTATAAGATGTAGATCAATGTAGGGCTACCTGTATATGTTTCCTTTCCTTTCTTATATTGTTGTTTATTGTCCATTGGTTCTTCCGCTTGAATTTCACTGACATATATAAAAAGCATTCAAAATTTGATTTCTTCATTTACTAGTTATGTTCACTTGACCATATTTTTCAACAATGTCCTTCTAATGATATAGCTTACGCTGACAGTTTCTCTTTCCATGTTCTATTGTGCCTTTCATTGCTTGCCTTTTTATGACCAACTAATTCCAACTGATCCCACTGGTTCCAATTGTGAATATGTTGCTATGCATATGACCCATATTTCTTGTACCTGCTAATCATTTCACGAATCGATCTTTGTCCATATGTCACAAACTGTTCATGACCATGCTACTCAATTGTCCACAATGATGATCCATTTGTCACTAAACTATTATGAAGGAGCTGGAGACAAAGGTGCACCTCATTTTCAGGTTCCCTTTCTACTATGAGATCAAATATTAGCTTTCCTCGGCTTGCTTTCCTTTCCCTATTGAAACAACCATGAAGGATTCACCTAAATATGCTACAATTGATCATCACATGTTCCTATTTAACAAATAGAATAAAAATATGTCCACTGATGTGATCTTTCTGCTCATCAAACTTTACATCTTTGGAACAACCTGTACTAAAGATATCCCTTCCTGAATACATATGTGTGATACAATCATAAATTTTTGCCCATGTAACTGCCAACTGACACCTGTGAGAAACACTACTTCTCAACTGATCAATTTGCTACTATGTACTTGTGTTATCTGACTGCTCTGAATCTGTCTCTATAAACACTTCATACTGCTCGAAAGATGGTTCTCTGATCTGTAGTGTCTACTGCATGGACTCACCCTATTCAAGATAAATATTTATTGGGAGTCTCTAATCCATGTGGCTCAGAAAAATACCTGCTATGATGTGGATTAATATTCCTCTTTGTATGTAGACTCATCATCTCTTTGAACTCTGACTTCTTCTTTTCTTCTTGTGGATTGATCTCGCACTACAATTCCTGAAAGTACAATCTCTTGAAATTGATCTTTCTTCACCTGCTATTTTTTCTTTCTCGTCCTACTACAAATCCTATGGTCTTTGGGACTTGGTCTTTATTCACCTATTCTTCTTGTTTCTCATTTCTTCACCAAATCTTCCTATATCTGACATTGCCTGTAGATTTTTCTTGATGTTTTATTATTTCCAATTCTGCAAGTATGACTTCTAGGTGTCATTCCTTCATTTGTTCTTTTTTTACCTATTCTTGTTTTCTTTTCCATACTTTCTTATATCTGATATCGGTGTTCTCTTCCATAGAAGTATCGATCATGCTTCTACAATCATAAGCTATGTGTCCATAGTTATGGCATTTGTAACATTCAAAATTATGTGAGGCCACATAAGCATTTCTTGCTTGAATGTTTCTTCCATAAGCCCTACAATATGCAACCTTATGTATAAATTTAGTACAATAAAAACAATGACCATAAAAGAAATTTACATACCTGGGAGTGAATGATCTTCTTTGTGGTGTAGTCCTTCTGAATTATTGCCTTGGTTGATCATGATCTTCTCTTCTATGGATTCTTTTATTATGGTTGAAGCTTCTTTGTTGCCTGAATGTCGTAGGTCTCGTTGAATATGTATCTATTTTATACTCATTCTTCTTTGATTCGTCTTGACCATTATTCCTTCCTTTGAGTTCTTCTGCATATCTTTTACTATTTTCTTCATTCTTCTTTTCTAGCAACTTGGAGGGCTTCTCTTCAACATTCTCTACGGATGATGTGGATGTTTCTCTCTCTTCAATACCCATGTTGAGCTTTACGACCTTGACTATTAATGTGATAACTTTTTCTTCAAGCTTCTCAACCTCTTCTTCTTTCTTCATCATCTAACTCTTCATGACTTCTTCCATCCTTTTTTCTTCTTCAAGTTGGATCTTCAAGGAGATGATTTTTTTTCAAGGTCTTCTCTCTTCTTGACCAAATTTTTCTTTAAGTTGATTTTCATCAGTTCTTTCCTTGAGGTGATCTGTCAATATCTTCTCTCTCTTTTATGCTTCTTCCTTCTGTGTTTCTATTTTTATTTTCAAACATTGCTTCTGATCCTTGAGAGTTTCTTCAATCCTTTTGGTTTATTCTAGCTAACCCTTTAGCATCATGATCGTCTGCTTGACTTCTTTGGAGTTGGCGTTCTAAGATTCTTCTTTCTTCAACATATGATTCCTCATGACTTCTTTTGTTTGCTTTGATTCTTCAAGTTGGAATAGTGGAACCACTAGAAGGTAGATCATGGAGTGAATCAATTGTTGGAATATTGAGAGGGGGGGTGAATCAATATGAGCACTTTATACCACTTTTAACCACAATATATATTATTTCACTTTATCAACAATGTTCAACAGTTTATCATCAATGTATCATCTATGATTTCATTCAATATATCACGAGCATATAATCATAAACAACATCACATCAACATCATTACATCAAATACACAATACATCAGTGTTTACGTGGAAACCCAAATGCGGAAAACCATTGAATGATTTCTTATATATATCAAGAATTCATTCATAGGAAGCACCAACTTCCAAATTCTCTAGCTGCAAATGGAAGGAGGCTACAACCCCCTATTCTCATGCTCCAACCTGAATTAAGCTACAACTCCCTAAATTCTCTAGCTCCAACCAGAAGGAGGATACACCCCCTGGGTTCTCCGGCTCCAACCGGAAGGTGGATACAACCACCTAGTTATTAGGCTCCAGCCTAAAGGAATATCTAACTCCTTAATTATTTGACTCCACCCAGAAGGAGGCTACAACCCCCTTTCCTTCCCCCGTCCTATTGCCCTAAAATATAAGTGTATACCAACTATCACAACCATGGTCACTGTCACTGCCACTGTACTGTCACCATCATTGTCACTACCTATGTCACATCAACCTGTAACATGTCACTATATCCAACATGTTATTGATCAACTTGTCCAACCTGTCACAACAATATCCTCTCACATGGATCATACACCAAGGACACCTCTCAACCAGATGTCCAACATCATGAACACATGCCTCTACCAAGCATGTACCAAGATCACCAACATACCATCACAACATATGTGTCTCAAACATGTACCAAACCATCAACATGTACCATACAAAGCATCAACCATGCACCACAACGTGTACCACTACAAGTGCATCAACCATGTACCACAACCTACACTTCAACAAGTGCATCAACCATGCACCGCAACATGTACCACTGACAAGTGCATCAATCATGCATCAACACCTATAGCAAATTGTTCATCAACCACACACTATACCATACATCAACTTGTACCATAAATCTGTACCATACCAAGTGCCAACCATGCACTTCAACCATCAACCATATACATCAACAATGTACATCAACTATAACAAGTGTCTCAACCATATACCATATCATGGCATACATCATATGTCAATAAACCAAGATATGAACCAACAACATATCTCACCAAGTAGACCTCAACCAACATGTACCATGCATCCAATGATGTGCCTCAAGTCATAAACCAAAGCTCACAAACACATGCCTCAAGCATGCTCCTCGTTATCACCAAGATGCAACCTCATAACACAATATACCAAGCCTCGAGTATGCACCATAACATGTAACCAAACCATACACCAAGATATCCAATAATTCTTCTAATCAATCTACCATAACATCACCAAGATGTACCATATCACATCCTATCATCACCATGCATATACCATAACACATAACCATAACCCTTAAAACTTACCTTTGATCTTGTAGCTGACCTGTTATACTATAAATTGATCTTTAACTCTTCCACAGTCCTCGCTAACTTGGTACCAACATCCCTTCACAACCTTTCATAAGTCCTTTTACATATACACAACTTGCTCTTCTGCAGCCCGCGGATATCCAAACTTTCCTCCACTACAGCTCGCATACATCCTCACCCTATTGACTTGTAACCCATGGATACCTCAGAAACTAGGGTTACTCGTGCTTGTTGCAACTCTGATACTTTCACGTTCAACCTTCCTTCTCAACCTCAGAAAAATGTCATCACAAACTAGCCAAAATATCACAATAATAGACCATAACATTCACAACATAGATATTCAATTGTAAGTGTGTGAGTATACTTATGAGAGACTCCTTGAGGTGTTTATATACTTTTTCATAGTAAACTCTCTCCTTACTTTAAGGCTTTCTTGATGCAACCACTTTACCCTTTGACTAAGACTTGTAACTATTGGATTACTAAGAGGGGGGGTGAATCAGTAATAGAGAAAATGAATCATTTTTAACCATATAATCCAAGTGTTATATCAATGTAGCATTATCATACAATAATTGCAGAGTAAGTAAGCAATGAACAAATGAACAATCGTACACATACATAGTACACCAGGGTTTTATGTGGAAACCCAAAGCGGGAGAAAACCACGAAATTCTTTTTCTTATATGTCTTGAAGAATTACATTCATTGAAATCACCAAATTCCTTTGTTTTCCAGCTGCAACTGGAAGGAAGCTCCAACCCCCTAGTTTCTCAAGCTACAACCTCAGGGAAGCTCCAACTCCCCAATTCTCTGGCTACAACCAGAAGGAGGCTACAACCCCCTCAGTTCTTCGACTACAACCGGAAGGTGGCTACAACCACCTATAATTTCCCCATCCAACCGCCCTGATGTAGAGGTAGAATGATGAAACCATTGCCACACTATCATTGTGATATATACCACTATACAATTGTATCAACCTGTACCACTGACATGCATCTAACCTGTACAACTGCCCTGTAATCAATATGTACCTGAACTAAACATGTATCAACAAAAAATACAACAGGTACACGACCTGTAGTGCTGCAACATGTGTATGTACACGCCCTATCTATTATGCAGCCCGTGTATGTACGCGACCAAACTGACAATTGTATCAACCTATACCACTAACCTGCATCCAACCTGTACAATTTCCATGTAATCTATGTACCTGAACTGAACATGTATCAACAAAAAATACAACAGGTACATGACCTGTAGTGTTGCAGCACGTGTATGTACGTGCCCTATCTGTTATGCAGCACATGTATGTACGTGACCAAATTGTTATGAAGCCTGTGTATGCCTTCTGAAAACTAGAGTTTCCTTTCTCTTGAAGGCTTCTGACCCTCTGTGACTTCTTTCACATAGATATTCAACCTGTCACTATATCCAGACTATATATATACCTTGTGCATGCATCCCCATACATAACCTTTACCCAAAGCATATATATATATATATATCTAGTCATGTGCCATATAGGTGTGTGTAATCGTGAACAAGTATAATAACCCTCACATGATCTAGGCATCAAACCCTTTCTTATATTCAACCTCTCAATACATCAACCACTTCATAAATACAAGCTCTCAACAATGTACCACAAACCCTTATCCATATGCCAAGAAATACAAGATGTGCCTCAACAAGAAGTACCAATGATAAATATACCAACACTGTATTTATGTAGATCTGACTTATGCAGAAGATCTCATGCAACCACTAGTCTCTCTAGGGAGAATCCTCAAATCTCCATAACCATTTCTCATGCATACATCAAAATCCAACTATTCATAGAAATAAGACATACCTTTTGAACCAATGGATAGATCTGATGTATCTGAGCATTGTAGACCTTCCT
>SNQJ01S0010716.1:120734-131241 GCA_010110895.2 Picea sitchensis | reverse complement strand
GCTCTGTTACAATAATCTCCAAGCTAGGGTTTTCATACCCTCGACCCTTATTTATACTAAATATGTCTATCAAGAGAAGCATCTAGAGGAAGATCCTTCTAGAAGCGGAAGCTTCTATTAGGTCTTCTTACATCCGCTTTATTATATTATATTGAAAGGCCTTATTAATATTGACCTTTATTACATCTGAATATATTGCTCTACCTATGTGCGGGTTAGGACCCTAACAAAATCTGATCACACCGATAGAATATTAGACAAAACTATTGTTAATTACGACAAATATGAGTTTCTACATCACTAAGAGGTCACATTCTAAAGCAAAAGGCAAAGGCTAAAATGAAAATTACGACTGGTTTGGAAAAAGTGCATCATGTAAAGATACTTTGTTTGTCTTAAATTATTTTTTTCAACTATGAAAGCATCCCAAATTATAAGTAGAAATATTCACTTATTATGTGTATTTTAAATAATAATAAAATTATATTAATGTTGTGTTTTAAATAATGATAATGTTTTAATAATAGAATGAGTCCATATATTGATAAATTTATTTAGTTTTTTTTAATTTTAATTATATACACCATCTTAAAATAAATCAAACTTAACATTGTTAGTTTTGTTTGCTTCTTTTCAAAGTAAGAAATCACAAAACTTTAAGAGAAGAAATACAATATAATCACTCAAAGTATAGGAGATTGTTCTATAAGTCAGCTTTAAGATCATTTTAAATGTTCCATTTAACAACATTAATATGAAAACTTCCCTCAACTTACTTTGGCATTCTCATTCGCCCGTTTATGGGGTATGGTAGTAAATACTCTCTTTAGTGAAGATGTTACGAATTAACCTTTGTCGTCTTTCGCTCTTTGGTTTTAGATTGTCTTTCAATTTCCCTTCACACCTATTATCTAGTTCTATTGTATTCATTATCCATTCGTGCTTACTTTAGATGGAATATTTTCTGATATTTATTCTTATTATTCTTTATTGTAGATATAACTTTCTTAAGCCAAAAATCAACTTCTTTAAGTATTTGTAATGTTGGTCTATGCTTTTGCATTTTTCTTTTTTATAGCTAATTTACAATAATATTTATTATTTTCTTATGATAATTTTTATCCTTTTTTACATTACTTTATTTGAATTCCACAATTTTCTAACCTAGTTGGAAATAGATTCTTCAATTCTCTTAGTAGTCTCTCTTATTTTCATTAAAAAATGTTCAACAATTATTCTACAATTTGAAGATTTTATCTTCTTCTATTTGCAAGTTTTTCATCAATTTCTTTTGTAATTCTCTTTAATCCACTTTTGACTCTTTGCATACTTTTTTCATGTTTTACACGGACGGAATTCACTTAACTTATTTTTCTTCATTATTTTCTTTTATTTGCAAGTTCTTCATTAATTTCTTTTGTAGCTTTCTTTAATCCACCTTTGATTATTTGCATACTTTCCTCATGTTTTACATGAAGGGCATTCACTTCCTTAACTTATTAGTCCCTGCCGAAGGCGTAGAGGGACTATAGCGATCGATAATTCGTTGACTTCATATTAGTTTGTCCTTTGACTAAAAATATTTGCATAATATCTATTGTTGGAACTAGGGAACTAAAAACATTGATTTTTATATAATAAAAAAATACCATATATGTCATGATCTGATTGGATAACATATTGGAGGTCTTATTTCCAGCTTCGCTATTCCCAATGTTTTATATGTTAACATATCCAAAGTTTTTGATCATATACGGTCTTTCTAAATATTACTTTTTTCTTGAAATGTTTGGATATCCAAAGTTTTGAAGATAGAGAGCTAGTTTTTTATTAGTTGACTTCATATTAGTTTGTCCTTTGAATAATTTTTTTTTTTGCATAGCCTCTATTGTTCGAACTATTGTTACTATTTTTTTTATTATTATTGTTATAAAATAATATAATAATTGTTTTTTCGTACGTAACAGACCTGCCACACTGCATTCTTTCTTAAATGTTTACACAACAGCTCTGACAGACTTAAATGTTTACCTAACAGGCCTCACGGCCTTAAATGTTTACTTAACAGGCCTGTTACAATACATTTTCCTCCAGGTTTTTTTTTTATGGAATGTTCTCTGCATTGAATATGGGAAATATTGTTCTTTAGCGGCATTACTGGTTCACTCGTTCATGCTTGCTCCTTGCTTGTTCACTGATTTCTTGTTTGCATGTTGTTGTTATTCTTGTTTGCTTGTTGGTCTTGTTGCAGTTTGCACGCTTGGGATTCTGCAACCACGATTGGAACTGGCCTTATGTCGTTCCCCATTCACTGGTGGGTTTTGGTGTCGTGTTTAGCTTCCTTTGGTATTTGCAGTTTGCAAGTGAGAAATTTCACTACTGGGGATGCCTGAGTCAAAATCCTCTTGCATAACATCTTTGTATGTGAGGAGAAAATAGGTTTTCATTTTCCTATACGTCAATGTGGTTGCGATGGAGGTAGGTTCTGTGTCGAACATTGGTGATTAGGAACAAGATGAAGACAACATTACAGTCCTGCTTCTTTGGTCGTAGTAATCACATACAAAGATGGACTGCAAAAGGATTTTGATCGCTCCTAGTATTGAAAAATACCAACCGTGAAAACTGCACCTTTCTTAATTGTTTGCACAGTGGCAGGCCTTTGGACGGTCCTCACAGCCTTAAATGTTTACCTAACAGGCCTCACAGCCTAAAATGTTTGCTTAACAAATGTGTTACAATACATTTTACTCCGTATGACCCCGTTGAAATCCTGGAACTAGTCTATTCTTGGGGGTTAGGAGAAGAAACCAATAACATAGTAGAAGCACTAAGCCTTTGGCAAGGACTCACCCAAGCCCGTAAGGTATCTATCCAAGACATTACGGTGATAGAATACTCCTGGATCTTAATCCAATCTCTGGCCACGAACACATTGCCAAATCAAATGAACCTTCGGCAAATCACCAAGAAAATCATGCGGCTCTCTCACTCCTTTCATAAAATTGACTTTTTTCATATGCTTAGACAGCTCAACGGTGAAGCGGACCAGGTTGCCAAAGTTTCCAACCCCCTGAGCAGGGGCCAACTCTCCATTAATGGAATTCTTAGCTTCGACCCTCTCCCTTAATGGCACGGGGAGGGCACTCACCTAGACCTCCTATGGCATGAGGCGCATGTTTCTCCTGAGCTCCTCAAAGTGTGGCATCCCTCAGGCATTACCTCTATCCGCCCCCATCTCACGTGAAGGTACTTCACTTACCCATCTGCGTCCCTTCATCACTCCTCGCTCATCCTTCGCCTCCCATCACTCATGTTTTTCTGCTCTGAACCCATCCCCCTCCTGCATGACACTCACGCGAGGCATCCTCCTCTCATGGCAACGCACGCTCGAAGCATTGTTAAATTCGGGAAGATGGAGCCCTACTCCTGACTATCCTTCTCTCTTGATGTTGCCTGGTATCTCGCTTGGCTGGTGTGTTTAGTCCCTCCTCCTGCTCGCCCCTGTTTGTCTGATTTGGATTAGTTCTTGCCCACTTCCCTTCCTCACACAATGGCGTCCAGCTCCAATTCAGCCTCCCCTCCTAACCCCCCTCCCTCCCTGGAACTTGAAATTTGTAGGTTGAAGCGTACTCTCAATGTACACAGAGGTTTCCTTCTTCGTTTGGACAGGGAAGGCGGCCAGAGGTTCGAAATGGTGGAAGAAGACCTCATCCAATTGAGGGAGGAAGAGGTCGAAGCTCTCACTCACACAACACAACAAACTAACAGCAAAATAGATGAACTAGAGGCACGAATTGGAAAGTTGGAACTCCAAGCTGCAGACTCGAGCCGTCGAACAAGTGCAGGTACAAAGATGTCTCCTAGAGAAAGCTCCATCACTACGGATTCAAAGGATTAATTATGGTTTATCTCTCTCCCGACTCTAGCTCCTTTTTGGTTCTCTAGGTTTTTCTTTGTACGCAAGAGCACAGTCTCCCTTTGTATTACAGGCAGCCACATTGTAAGTCGGACCTCAGTCTGTGTTTAGACTTTTTTGAATTCTCGAAAGTAGTGGGAATCCTGGAACTCTATATCAGAGCAAAGCCTTATGTAATCTCGAAGCTCATGCATACAACACAAGGCCGAATTTTGTAGTTTTTTCCATAGTGGTCATACCACTGCTATTAATATAAAAACCTCTTTCTTGTGTAAAAAAATACAATACATTTTTCTCTGAATATTTTGATACAATCTTGTGTACAGTGAATTTGGCTAATATTGTTCTTCACCGGCATTCATGGTCAGTTGGTTGGTGCTTGATCCTTGGTTCGTTGGATGCTGCTTATTGTTGTTTGATTCAATTTTGTAGAGTTGAGGTCCTGCAGCTGCAGTTGGGCATTTTGGTGCTTCTTCACTGGTTTGTTATTTGTTACTTTTTCTTGTTTGCTTCAACTTTGCAAGGTTGGGGTCCTGCATCTGCAATTGGACCTGTTGTTACATTTTACGGGCCAGGGGTTGCGCTTCTGTCCTTCTCCATTCATCGGTGGGTCTCGGTTTTGCGGTTTCATTCTTGCATTGCTTGACATGCCTGTTGCAATTCATTTTCATCCTTTCTTTTTTCTTCTGCAATGTTGTCTGCAGTGAATATGGGAAATTTTGTTCTTTGGCCGCGTTACTGGTTCATTGGTTGTTGCTTGCTCGTTGCCTGTTGATTGGTTTCTTGTTTGCCTATTTTTTTTGTTGTTGTTCTTGTCATTCCCCATTGACGGGTGGGTTTCATTTCTAGATTTACGTTCGTGTTCATTCTTTGTTGTTTGTTATTTCCAGTTTGCAAGTGAAAAATTTAATGCTAGAGATGCCTGAGTCAAAATCCTCTTCCAGGACATGTTCATATGCAAAGAGAAAATTAGATTTTCGTTTTTATATGTCAGTGGGTGTTATGGAGGTGTTCCAATTGCGAATGCAGAATGCCAACTGTGCAAAATTGTAGCTTCCTTAAATGTTTGCACAGTGGGAGGCCTTTGCACGGTCCTTACAGTCTTACATCTTTACCTGCCAGGCCTCACAGCATGAAATGTTTCCTTAACATGTGTGTTAAAATATATTCCTCCGATTTTTTTATACAATCTTGTCTGCAATAAATTTGGACAATATTGTTCTTCATAGGCATTCCTGGTTGACCAGTTGATGCTTGCTCGTTGGTTCACTGGATGATTCTTATTGTTGTTTGATTCAACTTTGCAGAGTTGAGGTCCTGCAGCTGCAATTAAGCCCCTTCGTACTTGTTTCTTCACAAACACATCTTCACTTGGAAAACACAAATTGGAACATGGTTTTATAGTTGGGCCATCAAAAAATACTATTAAGATAAAATAATATGCAAAATTTTGCAGTAGATATAAACAACATCTCTTTTGACTTGAACCAGAGTTTGTCAAGCTCCAAATATATTTCAAAGCTGAGAATTTTTTTCCCATAGTTAATGTGTTTCTATGGCTTCATATTTATGAGACTAAGTGTTTTTGTGTGAGGGATAAAGTTTTTGTCTCCCTTTCTTTTTCCTCTTCTAAACCTGCTCATTTTTCCCTTTTGTTCTTCCCCTCTATTATGCGTTTTGGGTTCTATACTTGGTCACGTTTCTATGCTCGTAGGTTCCCGGGGTGGCGAACTGACAAATCGTCATCTCCATCTATATCTTCACATCACGAGTCTGACCGATCGTCGTTCGTTTGCATACTTAGCCAATTTTATGAACGCGGGTTCACGGATAGGCGTTATTGAACTCTGGTGCCCTGTGTTCGAGGTATACATCTTGCACCCAAAAATTCGGTGATCTACAATTCGAACCTGGACTCCTCGAACTCACAAGCCTAACTCTACCTACGATGACTCCGTCTGACTGACCCAACTTTCCATACTTGTCGAGTCTTCAAAGTTTCATGGGTTCACAGACTCCCAGGTTCACAAAAGCTTAAAAGCGTTTTTCGCTCCCCTCCATCCCCGCCACCTTCTGTGCTTCCCAATGCACATTAATTATGCTTTTACTAGTGACAACTCACCAGTAGGTTAAAAAAGATTGGCATTAATAAGCAGAAATCTCGAGTACATCTCCCATTAAAATGCATTAACGGGCGAATATTATGGGATCTGATAAATTTTTTGTGTCCATCTTGAATTGGCAAAAATTGTTGGTTATTTTAGTTTTTTTAAGGCATCGCAATAGTTACAATGCAATATTGTACTACCCCACTGTCATCTACAAATGTGCCATCCACAAAGGTCTTGGCGTCATGTCCCTCTTTAATACTGTGCATATATTACAGGTTGTCATATTTGGTAATATGCTTGCATATGGAAATGCTAACTCATTTTATTAGTGACTATTCAACACACATATTCAAAAAGATTGGTTCTATACTTGGTCCCGTTTTTGTGCTCGTCGGTTTCCGGGGTAGTGAACTGAAAAACCCTCATCTCCATCTATATATTCACATCACGAGTCTAACCAACCATCGTTCGTTTGCATACTTATCCAATTTTATGAACGTGGGTTCGCGGATAGGCGTTATCGAACTCTGGTGCCTCATGTTTGGGGTATATATATTGCACCCAAAATTTTGGTGCTCTACAATTCGACTCTAGACTCCTTGAACTCGCAAGCCTAACTCTACCTATGATGACTCTGTCGGTCTAACCCACCTTTCCATACTTAGTCGAGTCTACAAAGTTTTGCGGGTTCACGCACTCCCGTGTTCAGAAAAGTTTAATAGCATTTTTCGCTCCCCTCCATCCCCACCACCTTCTACCCTTCCCATTGCACATTAATTATGCTTTTACTAGTGAAAACCCACCAGACAAGTTCGAAAAGATTGTCTTTAATAAGCGGAAAGCTCGAGGACGTCTCCCATTAAAACGCATTAATAGGCAAATATTATGGGATCTGATAATCTTTTTTGCGTTCATCTTGAATTGGCAAAAAGTGTTGGTTATTTTAATTTTTTAAGGCATCAACATAGTAACAGTACAATATTGTACTACCACGCAGCCATCCACAGAGGTCTTGACGTCGTGTCCCTCTTTAATACTGTGCATATATTATAGGTTGTCATATTTGAGAATCTGCTTGCATATGGGAATGTTAACTCGTGTTCTCAGTGACTATTCAGCACACATATTCGAAAATATTGGCATTAATAAGTGAAAATATCGAGGGCATATGCCATTAAAACAAATTAAACCAAGATTTATGAAAGATTATACTATCATCCTCTAGCATTCATTTTAAATACTTATTCCCATTTCTCTCTATCATCGAAGACTTGGGCTTTAAGGTGCCTTTTGCAATGTTCCTCGTCATCAACATGTGAGACAACTTAGAGATGTCATTCATGCCCAATTGAAATATGAGGGAATGGTTTCATGTGACATCTGCTTTGAGTGGAAAAAAAAAACTATGTTAGCCAACAGAAACTTGGACACAAAAAAAAATTCAAGTATATTGTGATTGATATTCTCCCTGTATTCGATGCTTTGGTTGCTAGAAAGGCCTGCCTGAAGATTTGTGTGTTGAACTTCTTTGTTTTGTTACTGGAAATTGGAAGGGACTTTCAGGTCACCCACAAAATGCTCCTTCGTTGATGTATATAGCTTCTCCCAACAACACAGATTTGGCAAATGTATCAAATTCTGCAGACCACACAAAAATTTATCTTTCGTCAGAGGAGTCACACATATCGTGGCTTGCAAAATCGTCTGGAATATTCAGAAATGACGCCAAATATTACTCCATTTGTGAATATACTCAGAAGGAATTTATAAATTTGGATCGTCGCGAATGTGAGAAACTTTATGGGTGGTTGAATGAACATCCTAAAATTACAAAAGTTTATATTTCAAAGTTTGTTGAGTGACTTCTAGGTGTGGTAACAGACTTGACAGAAAGTCAGATTCTTTATCAAAAAAATTCACCGTCCTCTCGATGTAGTAACAGCCTCCACAAACAATCAACTTTCTATCACTACTGCACATTTTTTTCACTATTCCTATGCATATGATTGCATCTGGGTCGATGAGCTTGCCCCTCTTTGCACGAATATTCTCCTCCTACTTAAAGGTGGGTATATAACCAGGGAACGACGCTCTCAAAAGTTTCTAATGTCTGCATCAACATGTAACTGGGAAAATTTAGTGGGAAAGAATTCTAGATTATGGACTTTGCAACACTTTCTGAAGATTACTTTATACTACCACCTTCTACAAGAAGTTTGGCGTGTTCAAGTAATGATTTGGTTTCTGAAAATCACCTTTTACTACCACCTTCATCTAATCATTTTCTTTCATTCTTAAGAAGAGACCTTGATGTAGTAGTGTATTGCAGAGCTGTTTCCACCCAATATCAATATTCATGTTGTTTCCCTTGCTTTGAATAAGGAGAATGCATTTCTTTTGTTGCAGTGGATCCGATATTTGAAAAAAAAAAAAGGAATTGCTCGATGCTTGAAGTATTGCCTTGTGTGGATCAAATAAATCGCCATGGCCTCGCCGCAAGCACCTCTTGAGTTGTTCATCAGGATCACAAATCGATAAGGACATAGTTCCTTCCTGGTCATAGAGTGCTTCCATCACCAGCTTGTGTTTGCACAACTACATTTATTGCTACCTTATTTTTTTGTCCTGGTGGTGGATCCTTCTATCCTAACCAACATGTTGGAAATAAACTAGCTCTAGCTCTACGGAATTTGATCGCTTCTGGGAATCTGAGTTGAATATATATTAATTTTGGTTAAATTAAAAAGGGTTATGTGTGCAAACTAATGTTAGTCATAGAAAATATAATTTCTTATTTCTTAAAATATAGAAAAATGTATTTTTTTAACACGCGGTTGTTTGAAAAGTTTCAGGCATTGTTTGGGATTCACGTCCTTCAAGGACGTTAATTAATCACAAAATTAATATTGCTTGTGCCAATGCAATCGAATCGTTGTCCACTATGGCAATTGCATTAACACTGCAATGTCAAATAATAGATGCCTGACATGTACCTAATGTCAAGGTCATTATCGCACAGGACACCCAACGTCCAAAGATTTATGGACTCAGAGTAACATTGTAGTTGTCGTGACAAAGCAACACTAAAGTCAATTTTCTTTGCAGGTCTGACAATCCTGCAATCTAAGTGCTTTGACAATGACAGCCCTGCTTGTTCACTGAATTGTCACACTGCAGTCGATAACACTATTCCCATTGCCACCGCCAGTGTCGATGTCTGAAGCCGAAGCTATCTGGAGCCTGGAGTCATCGCCAGTGTGGATGCCTAAAGTTGAAACTACCTGGATCCTGGGATCACGACTTCTTACACTTCACATTAGTATAAGTAGTGATCGAAAGTTGATTGTATGTCGAGTTTGTCACTACATCCATAGGTCGCTCAACAATCTTTGACATAGAAACAGGTTGTCTGTTACAACTTTGGCATAAAAAGTTCTGTAATTTTAGAATGTTGATTCAAACGCGCATACAGTTTCTCACGTTCGTGAGGATCCAATTTTACAATTTCCTTCTAAGTATATTCGGGCATGGAGTAATATTTGGCGTCATGAATATTCCAGACCATTTTGTGGGCAACGATGTCTACCACCCCTATGACGAAAGATATATTATGATGTGCTTTACAACATTTGATACACTTTCTAGATCTGTGTTGTTGGAAGAAGCTATGTACTTCAACAGAGGAGCATTTTGTAGGTGACTTGGACGTCCCTTCCAATTTACAACAATAAAACAAAGAAATTCAACATACAAATCTTTAGGCATGCCTTTCAACCAAACAGATGATCGAATACAGGGAGAAGAGCAGTCACAACATACTTGAATTTTTTTGTCTCAACTTTTGTTGGCTAATAGGGTTTTTTTCCCCCAAAGTTGACGTCACATAAAACCACTCCCTCGTCTTTGAATTGGGCTTGAATCCCATCTCTAAGTTGTCTTGGATGTCAATGACCGGGAACATTACAAGGAAGGCACCTTAAACCCCAAGATTTCAGTGATAGAGGGAAATTAACACTTAGCAAAGTATGGAATGTTGAATAACCAGCTAATGCAGGCATGCCATATCTAGAAGAGACAAGTTATTCAAAAAGTTGGGATAGATCTAGTTGGCAGCACCAATGAAGTCCAAGACCCGAAATTGATATTCAACTCATTGTTTTTTACCAAGCAAGCTTTTGATGATCAAGTTGAAATCTATAAAATATTGTCTACAGGCTTCATTATTGTACATAATTGCTTTTTTTTGTCGGTGGCAACCCCAATTGCAGTCATTATGGCAAATGCATTTAAATTTCAAAGAACATCTGTTGAACTTTTTCAAGACAGTTATTTTGGAAAATAATCTCAGCTGTATTTTGTAACCCAGTTTATCTGAATATAGAATATTTGAGGTTTTTGTATGGTGTTTTCCAATCTCTAGTATTGTTTTTTATTTTATTTTGTACATTTTTTTTGTGTGTGTGGTTAAACATAGACG
>SNQJ01S0010716.1:98070-120724 GCA_010110895.2 Picea sitchensis | reverse complement strand
TTCTATTTGATAATATCTATGCATATAAAAAATGTTACGTCATATGTATGTATATATATATATATATATAAATTCTTTCTATTGCTTATGGGTTTCAACGAAATTTGTGAACCGAACAACATCCTGCAAATTGGAAGATGCTTTACGTTTGGACCATAAATAATCTATTAATATATATTAATATGAATACTATTGGAATAAATATAAACACTTTCTCTTTAAATTTTCCTTGTTTTCTTCTTTTCTATTATCCCTTTGTGATTCTATATTTAGTCGCATTTCTATGATCACAGCTTCCTAGATTCGTGGATTGGAAGATGTTTATATTTATCTATATCTTCACACCATGAGCATGACCGACTGCGGTCCCTTTCAATACTTAGCCAATTATCTGACCACTAGGTCCCAGGTTTGCGGTATCCAACACTTATGTCCCATGTTCGTCATATACATCTTGCACCCAAAAAACTTTTGTGATTTGCAATTTATGCTTTTACTAGTGAGAACTCACCAGGGGTTCGAAAAATTGGCATTAATAAACGAACAATAGATGTTGTTATGTGAGATACTTAGCCCTTTTTCCCTTTTCTTTTTCTTGTCTATTATCGCTTTCTGGTTATATACTTAGTCTCCTTTCTATGATCAAAGGTTCCCGGGTTGGCGGGCTGACAGATCGTCATCTCCATCTATATCCTCACATGATGAATCCGACCGACCGTTGTTCCTTTCCATACTTAGCTAATTTCATGGTCGTGGTTGTCGGGGCTGACGCTTTCGAACTATGTTGCTTCTTGTTCTGTGATATACATCTTGCACTAAAAAGTTCCATGATCTACAATTCCACCACAGACTCCTCAAACTTGTAAGCTTCACTCTACCAGGGTTCATAAAAGTTTCAAATCATTTGTCGCTTTCTTCCATACCCACTAACTTCGTGCCCTTCCCAATGCACATTAATTATGGTCTTACTAGTGACAACTGAACACACTGGTATGAAACAATTGGAATTAACAAGCAAAAAAAACTCGAGGACATCTCCCATTAACACGCATTAAACTGCCATTTACAATACTCGGAAAAACCGTTGTTCCTTTCTATACTTAGCCAAATTTTTCCACATGTTCCATGATATATATCTTGCACCCAAAAAATTCCCTGATCTACAATTCCACCCTGAGCTCCTCCAACTCGCAAGCTTCACTTTACCCAAATTCATAAAAAGTTTCAAACCGTTTATGGCTCTCTTCCATCTCTGCCACAATCGCGCCCTCCTCAATGCACATTAATTATTCTGGCCTTTAGATTAACTTCCATTGTTCTATGACCTACAAATAGCACCCAGACCTCCGCAATATACAAATTGACTACCAGACTCCCACATTGTCCCCTCTTTCCTGTTACACATTATGCATTCAAATGTCTCGAATGATACAATTTTACCATCGGGGCCTCACATCTTCTGGGGAGACCTTGTGACCCTATTTTGGATCCTCGGGTTGGCGGGTTCATGAAATATCCAATTCCTAGTCACTGTTTCCTATGTCGTCCATCCTCGTTCTTATTTCCAAATATGCAACAACAAAGGTTTAATGCTAAGACTTCATCATGCAACAACCGTAAAGATCGTCATTAATAAGAAAAATCCTCGAGGACTAACTATCCCTACACAACTTGTCCAGAAACATGCAGAGAAGATCTTGCCAATTAATGGGAAAGCTATTACAAATTTCAATATATTAGCGGAAAAAAGTTTGGTCTACCATTTCCCTATCCCATACTTAGACACTTTTTTGATTGCAGGTTCCCGGACTGACGGGCTCAAAATTGTGTTTCGAATCTTTCGCGACTTGCAAACAGTGCCTGAAGTTTCGCGATATAAAAAAATTTCGCTGGAATGCACCGTCACAAGCCCGACCGTCCGCCATTCCTTTCAATACTTAGTCGCAATTTGGTTGTATGTCCATGACATGGTACATTTACTATGTATCGAGTCTGGCCTACCGTTTCCACGTTCCATACTTCGACACTTTTTCAATTACGGTTCCCGGACTGGCGGGCTCAGGATTGTGTTTCCAATGTTCTGCTACTAGCAAACAGTGCCCAGAGTTCTGCGATATACAATTTGTCCGCAGGAATGCACCATCATGCCCTCTTCTATGTTATGTGTTTTATGGTCAACACTCCTGAGAGATACAATTTGACCCTCGGGCCCTCACCTCTGTTGGTTGTATCTTGTAGCCCTATTTTGAAGCGCCACCAACTGCTTTCGATAATTAGCCATTCCTTAATTGTTGTTCCATGTCCCCGCCACCTTCCTACTTCTTTATGGATATGCAATTAGCAAGCTTTAATGTTAACACTTCGTCATGCATGAACCTTAAACATGTCATTAGTGAGCGAAAGGATCGAGGAGATCTCCCATACTTCTGCCATATACAAATTGACCATTGGACTCCCATATCATCCCCTCTTCTGTGGTACACATTTTGCACTCAAGTTCCGAGACATACAATTTGACCCTCGGGAAGTCACGTCTCCTGGGGAACCATTGTCACCCTAATTTTGAAGCTCGTCCGACCGCTTTCCATACTTTCCCATTTCATGGAATCTCTTTGACAGATCCTCGGGTTGGCAGGTTCAAGAAATCTCCAATTCTTCGTCATTGTTTATTGTAGCCGCCACCTTCACACTTCTTTCAAAGTATGCAACGACCAAGGTTTAATGCTAACAGTTCATCATGCAACAACCATATAGACTATCATTAAAAATTAAAAGGCTCGACGAGACAGTCACATTAACTATTGCCACAGAACTTGCCTAGAGACATGCAGAAAAGATCTTGCCACGTAATGGGATATATATTACAAGTTTCAATATATTAGCGAAAATGAGTCTGCCCAACTGTTTCCCTATTCCATACTTGAGCCACTTTTTCTATTGCGGGTTCCTGGACAAGCGAGCTCACGATTGCACTTCCATTGTTTTGTGTCCTGCAAATAGTACCCGAAGTTTCGCTATATACAAATTGCCCTCTGGACTGTCCCATCATGCCCTCTTCTGTGTTATGCATTTTGCACTCAAAACGTTTTGAGACATACAATTTGACCTTTGGACCCTCACCTCTAACGGTTGTACCTTGTAACCCTATTTTGAATCCCGCTCGACCGCTTTCGATAATTAGACACTCCTTAATTTCTCTTTCCCATCTCCATGACCTTCGTACTTCTTTATTAATATGCAATTAGTAACCTTTCATGCTAACAGCTCACCATGCAGGAACCATCAACATTGTCATTAATGCGCGAAATGCTTGAGGAGATATCTTGTTGGCACAGGGGCAAACCTAGGGTTCAATGCTACAACAGCGCACGAACAAAACCCTAACTACCAGCCCTTTCGACAACACCCGCGAAGCAGATGAAGTTTCACCCGAGGTAGAGGCAGGGGTGGTTGCAGGACTCCAGTGTCTGCAACCTTAGCTGGGACACAGATATTGATTACAACACCTTAACAAAGCACTTAATAGTTACAGTTCGTTAATATTCAGCCTTAGTTTACAGCACAGCTAAAACCTAACAACAGATCGGCATAGTATTTATACAAATCCAATAGATTCAGTACTAAGCATACCAACATAGATCAAACCTAGCATTTATTCACATTATTCAACAGAAAGTTACCATATTAGATCCTCATAAGCATACATCAGAGCACTAAGCATTCAATCACATAGACAAGAGAACAACCATAAAGCAAATAGCAACCACAACACAGGATATACGTGGTTCACCCCCACCCTGAGGCTACGACCACCAACTCTTCTTCTTTATTTATTTTTGTCAATATTCTACATGCACAGAGCCATGATATCTTACTCCACAGAGGACACGAGATCTGCGCACCTCACTAGATCCTCCTTCCATGAAGTACAACACAAAGCCTTCCACAGTCTCTTACAATCACTTGCACTTAGCTCTACAAGTCCCACACAATGTGCATAAAGCAATTACAATTACCACTTGCACTTAGAACTTAACATCACATATTTGTCCCTCCTTCAATCACATAGATCGAACTACTTCCTACATCACCTAGCTTTCTATTTATACATTACAAAATAGGCCTAAGCATGGGTAAACCCATGGGTCGACATCCCCATTCCCATTACATAAACCCAAAACCCAAAAATCCCTAAAAAGGGGTCGAGATCCCGCAATCTCTACTTTGACTTGCGCTCCTTCTTTGACAGCCTGTCGAAGTCCCAAAAGTGGGTCAAACATGACCATGGATCCACAAAACTTGGTCAAGGGCCAACAGGCCCCCAAAACTCACCTGTGACTCGTCCCGAGTCACTCTAGACTGGGTAGTTGTGCTTCAAAAGCCTCGAGCTTGGCTCAAGATGCTTCGACCTCTTGATGTGCCAAGGCCTCCTGCTCGGTGAAATCTTGGATTACTACTTCGTTGACAGGTCCCTCTAAACGTTGTTCTACTGCAGCGACTACTTGTTCCAACTCTACACCTCAGCCTTCAATCTCCTCAAACAGTTGGCAAGCTTCGTCCTGGACTGGTTGAAGCCTTTGAGTCACTTCCATGACTTTGCTCTGAATGGTGTGGACCTGCTGTTGAGCAGTGCGTTGTTCTTGGGATCCTTTCAACTGCTGACATGAGCTTCAACTACGCATGTATTGTTGTTGCTTGCTACTTTTCCTCCTAGAGTTGTGACTCCAGTACCTTCAGCTCAGTATTTTCAATGAGTCACTCATAATTCTATGCGTTGCGAGCACTTAGTTGTTTGCATTCCAAAGCGAATGCTCTGATCCTCTCGACTGTGCTCTGGGCAGTGGCTTCTCTTTGATCTCGCACGTATTGTGAGGTACTTGGCACTGTTCGTAGCTCGAGGTCTATGATTCTCTGTTGAATCTATTGGATAGCTTCCACGAGCTGCTCTACTTGATGTTCCACTACATCTTCCTCCTTTTTCTCTAAGCCTATCATAGAGCGAAGTGCTCTGTTGACTGCTTCTTTTGCTCTCGTCTACTCTACAAGCAACTACTCTTTCTCTTGTTGGATTTGCGCTTTCTCTTCTTCAAACTTAGTTTGGAGGGCATCCTTCTCTTGCTGCGCAACTCGGTGTTGCTCTATAACTAATTTTTGTACTTGCTTTAGGGGCTCTTTGGCCTGTTCAGTTTCTTCTTGTGCGCGACAAAGGCGATCTTCGGTCACATCAACTAGTCTGTGAAGTTGGGCAGGCTCATCTCCCAACTCAAGTGCTTCTGATGGCAGGGGCGCAGTGGATACTCCGCGGTTGGATTGAAGGGCCTGTTGTACCCCTTTGAGTTCAACTTCAATTCTATCATACATCTCCTCTTGCTTGGCTTCATGTTTATGTAAGATGTCCTGCGAGGCATCTGCTACAGTGGCGATAATAAAGTTGAAGTCATCTACGGTGAGCACAGTCTTCATCTTAGTCAAGGTGGCTCTAGATTTCTTTCGGGAAGTGGGTTTTGTGGGAGAAACCTTCCTTTTCTTCAAGGGATCATCCTCATTAGCAGGGTCCCTAGGCGGAGTTACTTCACCTTTCTTCTGTTGCTCCTCTTTTCCATTTGTCTCTTCTACTTCGTCATCACCCCCTCATCCAAGTGATACTGAAGTAGTTCCTTCCGATGCGCTACTCAAGTTTTGGACCTGTTCAGTCTTCTTCCTTCTGTTGGGTCCAGGAAGATCCTTTGCTTCATGAGTGGTCTCAAGGTTGTCGATTAGTTCAGGGTCTGAAATTTCTGCGGGGTCCACAGGGATGAGGAGCTCCGCAGACCACTCCTTGGTGATCTCTTCAAGGTCCTCCTATGTGAGCTTGTAGTACGATTGAAGCTCTTATTTGTGCTCATCTGTGCACGCAGTGATATAAATGAAGTGTCGATCTGTGCGGAACTTCATGAGGGGTCAAAACCGATGCAGGGTGTTCGGCATCATGCGAGGGACAACTTCGATAGCCCTCTTCAATTGGAGATAATAGGTATGAAATACCTCGTTCGACTGCCATTGTTTTCCCATATCGCTCAAGTACCAGAGTGTGGTGAACTTCACAACGAGTGGCTTGAACGGTTCAATGTCCGGGAAGGTCGCACCTTTCGACATTTCCCAAGCGGTAAATTCAATGAGGATCAGGAGTCAACTAAAGTGGAACTCATAGCCCTGATCCTGAGCTTCGCGACAGTCTAATTCTAGTTGGTTGACCAAGTACTTCGCCCAGTTCATCTGGAGTCCTTCTACACATTTCTCGGCTAGGTCAACAATGAATCATGTGACTTGTGTAGGTCGGTTCTTCCTCACTAGCTTCCTTGTGATCAGCTGGGAGGCCTAGTGTAATGCACCATTCTGGATGGAAGCTACCTTGTAGCCTCGCATTCCCTTTTCTACATCGTTGTAAGTGTCCTTAATTCTCTGTGCCAGGGCGCGATCGGAATCCTTCCCTGGGTAGAAGTATTGCGGGTCAGGTCCTTGCATGCTCAATCGGTGATCATATGGATCAGCGTCGGATTGAATGTGATGCATCTATCTAGCCATAGATAGTTGCCATGGTAACATGACAACAAGAGATTAACACATGCGTTGGCCCCTTGGTGCCTTCCAAAGTGTGGGATCTTCATCACATTCAAGAGGTTGGACTGCGCAAGGTTCATAGTCCATGGCTGGGGGATTATTTTCGAGTTCTTCCCCTTTGTCCTGGTCAGATACATGTAAGGAGGAAGCATGTTGTAATTCTTGCGGTCACCTAGGTTGAAGTCCCTGAACTTCAACTTCACGATCTTATCTTATTGCGTTCTGACTTCATGTATCCCCTTCGGGAGGTACGCAATAACCATGGTGTAATCAAAGTCCCTTGGGACACTGTCACGACTCACCGCGTCGGCCAGAGGTGGGATGTAGTCGGGTAAGATGGTCGGGATTAACTTCACGTTTGCTAGATCATCTTTGTGCTTGGTTCTCTTCTCTACTGTCGGTCGGGATGGTATGGATCCACGAGCAGTCAACATAGAGGCTTGCACTCCTCGCATCGATGAAGCTTGAATTACCGTCGACATCACTCTCTCAGCCATCATATCAATTAAAACTTCCCTGACTGACTTATCGACAGCGTTGAGCTCGTCCGACATGCACGCTCTCGATCAAAAAAATCGGGTGGATGGATGAGTGCTCAAAGCAATAGAATCGGTGTCAATCTTACTAAGCACAACACGGTAGCAATGGGTTCCCTTGTTAGCTTTGATACAATTCGCAAAATTGTTTTCGGTGCAACAGTCGACGGACTAAGTAGACACGATGTAACGGATCTCTCCAATGGATAAGAAGCTTTCCATCAATGCAGTTTTGTCTGTTGCGATACAGTCCCAACAGTCCAATGACAAGATTTCTAGTCATAATTGTTGTTCTAACCGTTTTAGAACGTCGATCCAACGGTTATAATTCTTCCAACGGTCATATCGCTTCACCATGGTGAAGTGCCATGGGGCGTTGTTCTAATATCTCGGCAAAGTTCCAATTATTTATGTTCTGAGGCTTTTGCGACCATTGTTTTGATCAGAGAATTCTTTCGGATAAATCGCATAGGTTTTTTTATTTTCGACGTTTCGGACCAAGCCAGTGTGGTCCATCGTCAGGAAAACGTTTTCCTAATGATGGACCACACTAGCTTGGTCCAAAACGTCGAAAATAAAAAAACCTATGCGATTTATCCGAAAGAATTCTCTGATCAAACTTCCAATTTTGCAACTCTTCCTTCCGCGAAGTTCCCTCTGGGCCCTTCTGTAACTTTTCAACCTTTGCTCTCTTCTTACCGAGTTTTCTAGCCTTCTTCCTAGTGATCTTCGTCTCAGTATTCCTCTTTCCATTCTGATTCCTGTCTTCTTTTGGCATAGCAGCTTCGCGTTGTTCGGATTCTTTCATAGGATTAGAGAGTAATATTGCTTCTCTATCTATGGTAGGTGCTCTACTGGTCTGTGAATCTTCTTGTGTTCTTTCAGCTTCGTGATCCAATTTTTTGGTTCTAAGTAGCTTCAATATGTCCTCTTGTTCTGCAATCAAGTGTTTTATCCTCCTAGTCATGAAATCTTTTAATTCATGTTTTTGTTTTGTTTTAGGGCCTCCTCTTCTTTTCTTCTGGTCTGATATTTCTCAATCCAGTTTTTTCCTAATAACATAGTAAATGGAGTGTTGTTCTCAATGAATCTAATAACATCAAAATCTTCCTCTGTCGAAGCTCCATGAGCACTCATAGATACCTGGGTGAGTCTTCCACATAGGTTTATCAACTTTCCCCTGAATAATCCTATTCCTCCCAATGAAGGAGTCGTATCATGCTTTCCCAAAGTTTCTCAAGTTCTTTCTGTCATGATGTTTACCTGTGTTTCCTCATACAGAACACAGTCTATGTCGAAGTCTCCTATTCTTGCTTCTATGCATTCTTTTTCTTTGAGGATCTCTGATAAGTTGATATCTCTGTGATCATTTAGGGTTTCTTTCATTTGCAGTAGTATAGTCTATGATTTTGTCTGGGGTTCTTCCATGGTCTCAGTTTAGTGACCTTCCTTAAGGTTTTCTTGTCTCATATTCATTCTGTCAAGCTTAGAAATCATTCTAGGGCAATCTAAAACTTCATGGTCCATAGCTTTACAACAGAGACAACTAGGTCTTCTTCCAGGGAATTCTTTAGCAAGATGTCCCAGTCTTCTGTAACTGTAACAAAGGGTTAATCCTCTTTTTTTCTTAAATGATCCCCAGCCTTTCCTGTACTGCGCACTAACCTGCAAAAAAATCTTTCTAGGATCCTGCATCCATTTGTTAGTCCAAACATTCTTTCTATGCATAGGAATAACATATCTTTCATTATTTCTATCATATCTACTCATATCAAACCTTCTCTCTTCTAGTTGTGCCCTAGTTTTCAAACTAGGATAACATTTATCAAACATACCTAGATCCATACTCTTAAAACAAAAATTTCCACTAATCTTACTTTCAGCAGAGAACAAAGCTTCCATATCTAAAACTTTTCACTATTATTACCTTTATCATAGCACAAAGCTTCAAGATCTTACCTCTTTTTTTCGGATCTGACTTCTCTTCTTAGCACATAGCTTTACAGGTCAAGTAGAATACTATGCACTAGAGCAAAAGATCTACGCACAAAGCTTTCTTTCTTTCCTTCAGTTCCCAACAATCCCAGTTTCAGATCCCAGCAACAAAACCATTTGTTCGCACAAGGGCAGACCCAAGGTTCAACGCTACAACAGCGCACCAACAAAACAATAACTATTGGCTCTTTCGACAACACCTGTGAAGCAGATGAAGTCTCACCCGAGGTAGAGGCAGGGGTGGTTGCAGGACTCCAGTGTATGCAACCTTAGCTGGGACACATATCTGTAATTACAACACCTTAAAAAAGCACTTAGAAGTTACATTTCGTTAATATTCAGCCTTAGTTTACAGCGCAACTAAACCCCAACAACATATCAGTGCAGTATTTATACAGATCCAATAGATTCAAGTACTAAGCATACCAACATATATCATAACTAGCATTTATTCACATTATTTAGCACTAAGCTACCATATTAAATCCTCCTAAGCATACATCAGAGCACTAAGCATTCAATCACATAGACAAGAGAACAACCATAAAGCACATAGCAACCACAATGCAGGATATACGTGGTTCACCCCCACCCTAGGGCTATGTCCCCCAACTCTTCTTCTTTAGTTCTTTCTGTCAATATTCTACATGCACAAAGCCATGATATCTTACTCTGCAAAGGACAGGAGATCTGCGCACCTCGCTAGATCATCCTTCCCTGAAGTATAGCACAAAGCCTTCCACAGTCTCTAACAATCACTTGCACTTAGCTCTACAAGTCTCATACAGTGTGCACAAAGCAATTACAATTACCACTTGCACTTAGCACTCAGCATTACATACTTGTCCCTCCTTCGATCACATAGATCGAACTACTTCCTACATCGCCTAGCTTTCTATTTATACATTACAAAATAGGCCTAAACATGGGTAAACCCATGGGTCGACATCCCCATTCCCGTTACATAAGCCCAAAACACAAAAATACCTAAAAAGGGGTTGAGATCCCACGATCTCTGCTTCGACTTGCGCTCCGTCTTCAACAGCCTGTTGAAGTCCCAAAAGTAGGTCAAACATGACCATGCATCCACAAAACTTGGTCAAGGGTCAACATCTCTCATTAATACGCATTAAACCAAGATCTGCAGAGAGTTATATTATCCCTTCTGAATGTCCATCTCAAACAMGGGTCATCGTGTTGGTCCATTCACGAAATCTCCAATCCTTAATTGCTCATTGTCGTACCCGCCATGTTCGCACTTATAGGTATGCAATTACTAGTCTTTAATTCTAACAACGCATCATGCAACAGCTGTCGAAATTGCCATTAATGAGCGAAAGGATCGAGGAGATCTCTCATTCACACGCATTGGACCAAGATTTGTGCAAGGTTATATTATCCTTTCCAACTCTTCATTTCAAACATCGTCTAGAGCAAACCAACGTTCTCGTAAACTTATGGAAGCAGCTCGACAACAGTTCTGTGAATATCTTCGGACGTGAGGAGTAGAACTTCCAGTGTTCTAGGGCATACTCTTAGTATTCATCTTGTTCCGCCCAGAACGAAGTGATTTGGACCTTTGGAATCACTCGTGCAGGCTGCGTCCCTGAGGTTTTTCACTGTAAGGAGGTGGTCTTTTGGTGCATCGAAAAATATATTTCAAGCCAAAGAATTATTCCACTGCGCAACCATTCTCTCGTTTCTTTGTCACCTCAGGTCTTCCATAGGATGTTAAGATTGTCGGAGCCAACGTTGACCTTCAAAGGACAAGACTGCAAGCAGTTCCTATAAAAACATAATAATGGGTTGGATCTCTTACCCGAGTTCCTTGAAGACCCAACAACAGTTCCTGAAGATATCACAAAGTTACAGGTCAGTTCCTTTAGAAATCCATTCAAGGAAATTGTTTGGTTGTTTACAAGAATAACGGGAAATGAATCCACAACAAGCATTTCCTGTATAGCTATTTATATTTTGTACTTCACAGTCAAGGAACAATTATTTTTTTATTGGGGGAAGCTAATTTCCATTGAAATATGTTCCCAAGTGTCACGATTCAAAGAAGAGAATAAATTGTATATGCCATCCTACTTGATTTTCGCAATAGTGCATTGTTGTTCGTTTCCAAAACTATCTTTGTCCAAAAAAATAAACTATGAATTCAACCCAGTAACATTCGGGTACCAGACCTTGTGGAGGCCCAAGGCTTCCCATTGTTTTTATCAGGTTTTTAATGACTTTCTCTGAGTTTTCAAAGATTTATTGTTAGGAAAGGATGCTCCCCGGATGTCTAGCCAGGCAACGAATTTTTTCGACAGGAAGGGGACACTTGAACAAAAGGAAAATTACAGTTTAATAATGATATTTGGCTCCAAGGAAAATCTTTATTTCCTTCCATGTCACATCATGGACAAGATGTTTGTTATAGAAATAGCAAGGCAATACAACCACTGGTTGCATTTTTTCCACGGCAAGAGAAAAAAACAATTCATTTGTCAGCCCTGGAAAGTCAAGGACTTCGTGTTCAGAAATGTCAACAAGATTGATGAATTCGCAGGCCATTTCAAGAACTTGAACCTAAAATATGTTGAAAGGCTAAAAGGATTCGACCCTAATGGGATTTTTTGAGAACATTTACTATCAGTTGGCTTTAGCATCTCTTTTATCCATAGACGCCTGACCGAAGACAGAGATAGTGACAAAAACACTCATGCTTCTGATGATTGCGACGTAGAGACATTGCAAAGCACAACTAAATTGTACAGACAACAGGGAAAAGGCTCTAGTGAGAAGAGTGTCCAGTCCTCGGCCAACACTCCCAAGAGCACGACATCACGGAGCATCGCTTTAACGACCCACCCCAATAAGAAAGCAACCCATAAATCTTCAAACGAAGGAGGAGATAAGAACCCTCCTCGTAGAAAAATTGATAGTTCTCACAAGCTTCCCCTGACGAAGAAGAGAAAAAACATTGTAGGGCAGGCGGAAGAACCTGAAATTGAAAGTGAGGATATGCAACTTGAAACTTCTGTGGATGTTGTGTTCCGCAATGTTGATCCACCCGCGGACACGATGTACCATAGTTCCACAATGGAAATAGCTGAGACCGACACTTTTTACGAAGATGAATCCTTCGTATTCCAGAGCGTTGTGTTTGACAGCCAATCTAAAAATTTAATTATTGAAAAGAGAGATGTAACAAATAAGAAAGGAAAATATCATTCAGAGATTAAATTTAGGAAAATGAAGTTGTGCCAAATCTCCTGATTTCACCGCGCAACCGTTGATGCTCTTGATGATTCCATTCGAGGAATTGAAGCAAAGAATGCCAGACTGAACGACAGAATCAAGGAATTGGAGGAGGCTTTCATTGCTACCCGAATGTTTGCTAGTCCTTTAGCAAAAATTGTGCCTGCTACCCCTGTAGCTAAGTTAAAAGGATCCTCGAGCCTCCTCTCATCATGCAGATCTTATGTAGAGAAGAATATCAAGAAAAGAATGCAGCTAATTACTGAAGCCTGGGAAACATCACAAAATATAGCGTCCTTTCAAATGAGGGAAAATGATTTGCACGGACATTTGCAGACGAATATAAAAAATGAAGAACGTTTCTATGAACAGACGATGATCCCTTTTCCAACCATGCCATCAACAACTTGGATTTGAAAAGAAGACAAGAGGATCTCCCCTCCCCAAAGCGGATCAAACAATTAAAAGCATGTTGGAAAGAGAAAGTTAAGAACCTGCAACTCATTGTCGAATCATGTGAACAAGCCATATCAGAGAAAGAAGAATTATTCAGAAACCTGACCCAAATAGACTTAGCCAGAAGTACCAACAAGGTTCAAGACCCAAACTTAATCCTCAAATCTGTGTCCTTAACCAAGCAAGCCTTCGATGAAAAACTTGATATTTTAAAGGGGTTGTCTTTAGAAACGTTTTACAACATCCTTGAATATGGTGAAGATGACGTCGAGAACTGGCTAGTGGACTATTCGGCACACAATGAATAAATTGAGCAGGCTCTACATAGTATTTCTATGGATCTAAGGAAATTAGAAACAAGTTTTTTGACATAGAAATCCGGGATGAAATCAACGTGGCCCCCATGAGAAGCTACATTGAAGAATGGCTCCAAAGGAGAATGGACAAGCTCACCGACGAAGGGCAACAACCGGTTGACACGATTCCAGTGGTCGTCGACGACAGCAAAAAAAATGCATTAGCTTCATAATAAGTCTATACTGATCGCATCTTGCTTTCTTTATCAATCCAGATATTCTACCTCTTTAAATAGAAATCTCTAACCAAAGACTCATAATTTCCAATTTCTTCTTTTCAGGTCTTATTCTCTACCGTCGCGCACTTCTTCTTTCTACAGTCCTATTTCTTGTACTTATTTCTTTATGGTCCGTGGGAGCCCCAATCCCAGTCTATATGACAAATGCATTTAAATTTCCAAAAATATGGAACAGATTACAAAAATATGTAACAGACATTATTAATTTTTGATAAATTTCAAAGAAAACTAATTCAATAACATTTTTTGTGGGTTGCTTTCATAATGCTAAAAAAAAAATCTTCAACTATGTTGGATGTTAGGAAATTGTGTTTATTATATTGAATGTTTAATGTGTGTGATTCATGGTCCTTTCTTCCAAGAACCTTTATTTCAAGTCATTGAGAGAGAAATTTTCTAAGTCCCATGTTTGAACTATACACACCCCGAGAAAAAATTGCCTCGTTCGCATATTTACCACATATTAATATAATATTATGATTAACTAATTTGGGAGGTTATTTGGGGGTCATCTACCCGCCCAATGTCTTATGGCTGGCATGTGACACACTGCCATGAGTCATCCTCTGCATGGATACAACCTGTACTTCAAGCTGCTTCCCACGTGTCTCTGATGTTTCGGACTTCTATTTCTCCCTCGGTCTCGCCATAGCAGTGCATTTATTCCCATTCCAACCTAGCAGGGACTATGCTGCCATGAAATACTTGTTTTTCTTCATTCCTTTGTTTTTCATTGGGTTCCTCGATTTTTATTTCTTTTAACCATATATTTGAGATGACATTTCAAAATTTTCCCTTCATCACAAATCATTTTGCATGATTATCAAAGATATGTCACCATTCAAGAGTTTCACCATCAATGTAATTAAATATTAAATATGGATGATCACAATTTTAAAATAAATGCAATAATATTCTATATTCTATTTTCATTTTCATGTAATATTGGTAATTTTGTATATTGTAAGAAAGCAATAACTTAAAATTTTTATCAAATGACAATTGTTGTAACTTCCTCTTTAACTAAGAATTTGTGGATATATACTTCTGGATGTCTTCTTCAAAATGATTCGAAACCTAAATCAAATTGAGTTTGGAGCTATATATTATGAAGATTTGATTATAACTAATTAGAATTCTTAACAAAATTGTGGTTTTTTCCTAACACAAAAATATGAAATCTAATTTTTTTCCATAGAAAAAATCATCATTTTTATTAAGAGATTGAATGGAAATTACACTTCTCATGTGTATACTTAAGATGTTGTAAGAGCATTTGTGAAAATTCATAGACAAGAAGCATGCAAGCACATATTTACTTATGATCCAAAGCAAAAACATTGAATAAAGAGAGTCAAGAGCTAATGAGTAAAATAATCTCCAATTTAGCCTCTTTCCCTTTTTTTTGACCTCAATCCACCCACCTAGAGAAGGTTCCATAGGGATCAACTGTAGATCATAAGTTGAATGTCCAAGATGTGGATGTTATGCCAACTCCTTATTCGAATCAAAGTTGTCATATACAAGAAGTTGCTCCATTCCCATGATGGGGCTTCATTTGAAAATATCACTCTCGAGGGGAAAATCTTCGTTTTCTTGTTTTCTACTCCATCCATAGAAGATAACATCGATTCCTTGACTTGCATTATTGGACATCCATTGGTATCCTTCTCTAAGATCGTTGTCTACTGGTTTGTTGCATTCTATTTGTTGAGATTTTATGTAATTTCATAAGTTATTCTTAATTGTAATTGTATTGGTTATTCCTAAGTGTAATTGTGAAAGGTTTTATTGATAAGTCATGTCTTTTAGGTCTTTTAGAGTATAAATAGAGGTTATATCAAATTATTTTGATCACTCATTGAATACAAGTAAAAGAGAGTAGTATGCACTTATCTAGGAGGTTATTCTTGGTTTGTGTCTGGGTCTCTTTGGTCTTGATTTCGTGAAAGAGCGGTGTATGACATTGAACATGTTGGAGGAATCTATACTGAGCAAAGTTTGTAGGGTTTTCTCCCCCTTGAAGGTTTCCATGAGGAAATATGTTGTTGTTCTGTGGATATATATCTTTCAGTTGTAATATTTTTGCATATTAAATAATAATATTCATATACAATATCATCTCTTATGAAATACCAACATGGTATCAGAGAAGGACTGGGCCTAACTCCCTCACAGGAGGGCCCAAGGAAATGGAAAAGAAATGGGACCTATGAGAGTAAGAGAGTAAATATTATGAGTGAGTGAATTACTATTGTGTTTGTAGTAGTGTGTCTGTCCATCACATTGACATGATGACCACGAGTGAGAGCCATTAAGAGTAGAAATAATTGATAAGGCCTATTGGAGTCACTGGACAGTGATCTAAAAGAAGCAATACTCCTCTACGGAGATCCTAGGCAAGCCACCTACGAAGGAGATAGATTGAGAAGATTATGTCTTTCTCCTTATTGTTGTTGGTAGTGTTCGTTCGACAACACTTGCAAGGTTTCCTTGTTACAATATGTGTAGCTACAGTGAAAATCAACATAAATAACAAGTTCTCGCATGCCAACACAATCCTATAAGTGAAGTTTGAGAGGAAGAGGGCACTGTGAAAAAAAGATGGCTAAAGAGTCATCTATCAGTTCCATGCACGTGAAGGTGCAATACAATAGATGTTTAAATCTGATGGATTGGGTTGGAATACAGTTGAGAATATAGTCGTCAAGTTGGAGCATAGTGAGACGAGTGCAGGAGAAAAGGGCCTCTGAGGTAGGGCTTTCCCTTGGCAGGTAATATTTGAGAATGACCACTTCGACATTCTTCCTGGAAAGGCACTCCAACTAATTCGATATGCTTTGGGTGGTAAACTTCCACAGCAATTAATATGTGACAGTGGGACTCCACCTTGCAGTGTCATTGGTGAGACGAATGACCGTTAGATCTGAGGAATGAGACTACAATATGTTGGATATTATATTATCCAAGGTTTCCATGGAGAGGGGATCGGGTGTGGGAGGATGGAGATATCGTGGTCTCAGAAAATAGGGAGAGAGGTCCAGATTGGGCATTTCTCTGTAAAGGAATCTGCATCATTTAGAGAGGATGAAACATTGGACTACCTCTATAAAGGGGAGTTTGGAAAGGATGAGACAAAGGAGGTTGTCTGGAAGTGTAGACAATCTGTCCAAAACTATGCCCATTTATGGAATAACACCCACTCTTAAAGTACACATGCAACCACTTAAAATGTTCAAGGGAAAAATAGATGGATGATGCACCCACATAAATTTATCATAGTCTAAAAGGTCCAAAACAAAGCTAGCATGATCGAGAAGGTTGAGGGTATTATTGTATGGTTTCATTCTTCCTTCCTTTTTGATTTGGGATCCAATGATATTCTCGGTGTTACACCTACAGTGACATAATTGCAGGGATAGTAACAAAAATAACGATGATGGGGAGTACTAAAACTCTATTGTAAATAGGAATTGTAGATGAGAGTGGTGAGTTAAGGAGGGATGAAGGCATTATGCTTATGTTCCTCACCTGGGTGCTCCCAAAAATCCTTGGAAGAGGAAGAGAGGAGCATAAACACTTGTATGAGTTTTGGGATAGAGAATTTTGTATAGAACAATAACCTCATTTAGACTTTGGTTGTCATATCCCTAGACAGTGATAAAGAATTATGAATGTGGACCCGACCCTGTGTGAATGGAGGTTTCATCATCTACAGGGTTATTGAGAAATACTATCACAAGTTCGCCGCCTTGATCATTATTTGTATCATGAATAGGAAATGTGTTTTCAAGGATCACTGCAACAAACTTTAGAATGAGAAACATTCTTTTTTTGCTCTTATTTTGTTTTGGGCAGGTTACCATGGAAATGCTTATTCCATGGAGATGTTCTTTTTCTTGTTCTTGTTGTAGGAAATTTACCATGGATATCCGGTTAGTAGAGTGTAGTGCTTTTAGGCACATGACAATTTATCGAGATTCTTATATTATGTGACACTCATGGATCTTCTTCATGAAGACCAAGGATGAGGTCTTCAGTAGATTCTAAGATTTCATGGCTTGGGTAGAGAACCTGACAGAGAAGAAGATAAAGATCAACACGAGTATTTGGTGAGGAGTGATCGAGATGGACATAAGAAGCAATGACAAACCCTCTGTAGTCGATATCACATGAAGCTTGTGTCAATGTGTTGATGTGGTGGTTACCATGATGTTGTGTGTTTTGGAAAATGGAAATATTGTCACAGAGTCACAGAGGGAGCAACCAGTGAGGCAGATTGGACAATCAGGGTTTTCAATGACAAAGGGAGTTGGCCTCTGAGTTCGATATGAAGGATTTTGGTCTGATGCACTATTACTTGGGACTGGAGGTATGGAAAAAGATTAGTTAAATCTTCCTAGATTAAGGGAAGTATGTAGTGGAAATACTGAAGAGGTTGGGGATATTGGATTGCAAGGCAATGGATACACCTATGGTATCAAATCTAAAGTTGTTGCAAGATACAACTTCAGAGACAGTGGAAGTTACGTTATACAGGATTATGGTGGGTTCGTTGATGTATTTGATGAATACACGACCAAATATATGTTTTGTTGTGAATACCATGAGTCAATACATGGTTGACCCCAGACGTGTTCACCTGATTGCAATAAAACATGTGATGAGGTATCTTAAAGGTATATTGGATTATAGGATTGAGTATGTTGCAGACAATGAGATTAGTCTACTTGGATATTTGGATTCAGATTGGGCCAGTAGTGTTGCAAACTGGAAAAGTACATTAGGATGTTGCTTCACTTTGGGATCTAGTATGATTTCATGGATCTGTAAGAAGCAGTCATGTGTAGCACTTAGTATGACTGAGGCAGGGTATGTGGAAGCAAGTCACGAAGTAGTATGGCTTCGAAAATTACTGACTGGATTATTCGATATTGCTATGGAGGCGACTTGTATATTTTGTGACAACTAGAGTTTTATAAAGTTGTCAGAGAACCTTGTGTTTCATGATAATTCGAAGCATATAAAAATTAGGTATCACTATATCAGGGATATATTGCATAAGGGAGCAATGAGGATCCAGTATGTGGCTACCGATGAGCAGGTTGTGGATGTGCTGACTAGCCATTGTCAAGGACGAAGTTTGAATACTTCAAGGACAAGCTTAGCGTAGTCCCTCTTCAGAGGGAGTGATGGCTTCAGATGTTATCGCAGGGTAGTGGATGTCATGATGACATGTTGTAGCTATTGGATAGCTACCCACCGACTCTGGATGCATGTTGAAGAGACAAGGTACATATGTTAACGCGGGGTATTGGATGTCATGCATAAAGACATCTGATTTTTCTCTGAGAATCTGGATAGTTTCATGATGACATGTTGTAGTTATTGGAGAGCTACCCACCAGCCCTGGATTAATGTTGTGAAGTCATTATGGATTTCCTGTGATGTATAGACTCGTGTGTCTGACAGTCCATGGTCATGAGATCGTGTGGATGGCGACAATGTTAGAGTCTGTGTCGGATAGAATACCTTCCTCATTAAGAGGGAGTGTTGAGATTTTATGTAATTTCAGAAGTTATTCCTAAGTGTAATTGTATTGGTTATTCATAAGTGTAATTGTGAAAGGGTTTATTGATAATTCATGTCTTTTAGATCTTTTAGAGTATAAATAGTGGTTATATCGAATTATTTTGATCACTCGTTGAATATAAGTACAAGAGAGTAGTATGCACTTATCTAGGAGGTTATTCTTGGTTCGTGTCTGGGTCTCTTTGGTCTTGATTTCGTGAAAGAGCATTGTATGACATTTTACATTTTGGAGGAATCTCCACTGAGGAAAGTTTGCAAAGTTTTCTCCCCTTGAGGGTTTCCTTGAGGATATATCTTGTTGTTCTGTGGATATCTATCTTTCAAGTCTTATCCTTTTGTGTATTAGATAATAATATTCATATACAATATCATCTCTTATGAAATACCAACTCTATTCATCTTCATCATTTCACAATTGTTGCTCAAATGATTGCCATCTATTGGATTTTGGTTTGTGTCATTTTTTATTTTTTTTTGGAGTAAACGCATGCTTGAGGACATGAATCTGGGAAATGGCTTGCTTGTTAACAAATCTGACACCTGAAAGCTACATTTCCATAATATAATCCCTGAGTCCACATCGAACCTTCCTTTGATGTATCAACTTATGCAATAATCCCTTACTAATGTCAATCTCTAGACAAAACATGCATATATAAAGAGTCCAACCTTAATTCAATTTATCTCTATTTTTAAATATTTTCCCAAAGTATTCTCGATGTCTTCAAAATTTGCTAACTCCCAAAAGTATATTGGAAAATTCAGGAGGCATACCCAAATATGAATTTTAGTCACAAGCATATTGGATGGGTTAAATTTTGAGAACCATGGGATAACAAAACGACTCGCTCTTCCCTAAAAATAAGGACCCTCCTTGAAAACTTTATGATAATCAACAAGAGTGTGAAATTGTGTAATATACCTAGGGTATATTGCCACTCACATAATAATGTATAAACATTATTATGCATTATTAGTCACAGGCCAATATTGTATATTTATGGTGTAATAATGATAAGTCACCCATTTCCCAAAGGATATTACTTATCACCCCAATGTGTATTTATATATATGGCATTCTATCTCAATTCACCAATCCCATATAATATATTTATAATAATAAATAATTATTTATTTAATACGGATATTATGGGATTCTCTTTTCATAGATAAGGATTTCATGAAGTGAACTTGTTGGAAAGTTAGTTGTCGTTGATGTCAACCCTAGAAGAAGTCCAAAATCCCTAGAATCCCCTAGAAGTAATGGATGATGTCAACCCTAGAAGAAGTCCAAAATCCCTAGAATACCCTAGAAGTAATGGGTGATGTCAACCCTAGAAGAAGTTCAAAATCCCTATAATCCCCTAGAAGTAATGGGTGATGTCAACCCTAGAAGAAGTCTAGAAGCCTCTAGAAGTGATGGGTGTATTTGAAGAAGTCTCCAAAGTGGCCCCCTTATGGCATAGATTTAAGCATGGACCTCATAGGAAGACACTTTGAAGAAGTCTACAAGAATCCCTGAAAATATGACTAAGTGGTTAAGAAGCCCCGAAGTCTACAAGAAGCCCTATAAATATGGCTAAGTGGTTAAGAAGCCCTGAAGGTGTGGTCATGAAGCTTGAAGTTGATTGGAGAAAAAGAGTACTAAGGACATTATAATTGCATACAAAACCTCCATAGATTAATATTTCTCATTGTTCCATTTCCAAATGTAGGTGGCACTCCATGTGGTTCCTCACGGTTGAGAAGTTATGCCCTCTTAAAGATGAAAGGCTCGAAGTATGGTCAAATAAGTTACAAGTTGGCCCTAAAGTCAAGTAAATGAGGTACTTGGAAAAGTGTAAATAAACATTAAGAACCTCTCATTTTTATCATTCAATCTTTTGATCTCTTAGCACGATATTGGCATCAAATTTCAGAGGGAAGATGAAGTGAAGAAGGGGAAAATTCCAAGGGAAGATAAATTCTTGTGATGATGTGTTCTAAGGTATGTTTTTTAAAGGTCATCTTACCATTTTCGTTGTAAATTTTTTTTTAGAGTGATTCAGACAGTGAAACTTGGATGTTGTTGAGAAGCCATATCAAGGTACCTATGGTACCAATTTCAGCTTCTGGGTCATTGCACATTTGGAGATACACTCTATGGAAGATAGGTTTTTTTGACTAGTCCTATAACTAGTCTCAAAAAGGTGATCCGAGTAAAACAATCATGACTTTTTCATATAGGATCCAAATTCTGTGAGACCAATTACATTGGAAATAGTACAGTCTATATTACTTTGTGTGTGATTTTTATTATCAGATATCAAATATTGAGCATGTGGCATGTTGTACAAGTTCGCTCTCCAAAATGGGTCAAAATTGAGGAAGGTCTGCCATTTTCGCTATATCTCCTTTTCACTGATGAATCAAGGAGAGAAACTTGGAGGAATTTCATAGAATATATCAAATAAGATTAGGTACAAGTTTCATACCTTTATTCATTATAGGTATGAAGTTATACTTTTTGGAAGTTATGGTTTGTGACTAATCCATAAACTAGTCTCAAACGGATGTTCGAGATCAATTTAAGAAGTGATGTTGGGATTTGTATGTGGACCTAGTTTGATGATGTTGAAGTTGAGGAAGGTATGATGAGCAAAGATCTTATTCACCAGGTTGTTACATTATTAAAAGTATGTTCTTATATGTGTTTTTGAGGGTTATATCTTGATGATTATGGTATATGTTTGAGGCATATATTGGAGAGTCTTTGGCACATGGCTAGAGACATATGTTGGTGATTTTGGAAATATGATTTGAGGTATATCTTTGGTACATGTTTTATGGTTTATCGTGGATGTTATGGCACATGCTTGAGGCATATTTTGGCACATGCTTGATACATGGTTTGAGGCATATTTTGGCACATGCTTGGAACATGGTTTGAGGCATATCATGGTGATGTTGGGCATATGTTTTGAGAGATGTTCTTGGTGATGTTTTGCATATGGGTTATGTGAATGGATTTGGTATTGATGATGATGATGTATCAATATCAGTGACAGTTACAATTTTATTATTAGTGGCAGTGACAGGTTGAGTGTCCATTTATATTTCAGGGAGGAAGGAAGGGGCAAGGAAAGGGGTTGTAACCTCCTTCCAGCTAATGTTGGAGAATTCGGGGAATTCACGAAGTCACAGTTTCCTTCAGGTTGGAGCCTATAAACTAGGGGGTTGGAGCCTCCTTCTAGTTGGTGCTGGAGAATAGAGGGAGTCGTAGCTTCCTTTGAGTTGGTGCTCATAAAACTAGGGGGTTGGAACCTCCTTCCAGTTGGAGTTGGAGAATTTGGGGAGTTGTAGCTTCCTTCAGGTTGGTGCCTCCTTCCAATTGGTGCTGGAGAATTTTGGAAGTTGGTGCTTCCTATGAATGTGATCTTCTGAAATATATAAGAAAGCATTATGTGGCTTTCTCCCATTTGGGTTTCCACATAAAAATCTCCTCTGCATTGTGTATGATGTGATGCATTGTTGAATGGTAATATTTATGTTTATATTTTTATGCCATGTTAAATGAATGGAATCATTGATAAGTTAATGTTGTGATTAAAAATGGTAAAAAATTCTCAATATTGATTCACCCCCCCCCCCC
>SNQJ01S0010716.1:87137-98052 GCA_010110895.2 Picea sitchensis | reverse complement strand
CCTCTCAATATCGGTGAATATTCCAACAATTCATATAATATATTCATAATAATAAATAAATAAAATTATTTAATATGGATATTATGGTATTCTCTTTTCATAGATAAGGATTTCATGCAGTGGACCTTCAGGTTTGCTTCAAATTGGACAGTAAAAAAACCTTTGGAAACAATATATACTTCACAATCCTATGTCCAATTCATGTAGAGCCATTGGTACAAATCTTATGTATGAGACCATAAACCATTAAATTGATAGATTATCACCTTGGATTCGTAGTATGAAAGGAGGTTAGAGACTATTTCCTATGTTATCTCAAAAATTGGAACTTGCTTGATTTCTCCACAATATACACATTGGGTGGATGAGTTAGCATAACAACATAGGGTTTGTTATTAATGACATCCTTAAAATAACTACCCTTGGACGAAGAGGGTATATCCTTACCTCCTCCTCCTCCATAAAGACGAAGAACCAAGGATAACATTGAATCCTTACCAATTTCGTAATCTAAAAACAAGTAATGATCATCTAGATACTTACCAACATATAGAAGACATTGTTAGGCCATCAAAATTCCCCCCTTTTTTTATAGTTTCAGCTAAATGGATGCAACAAATTCTACTAATTATATTGCAATGTGATGGTCTTTCCCTCATGCGACCTCACAAATATTTGAAATGTCTCCACTTGATCATTGTCACCTATGAGAGACCTACCCTTTATTTGAAATTAAGCTAAATCATTAGAACCTTTTCGAATTAAGGTGACCCCAAAAGAATTATTGATATCATGGTTTGATTAAATCCTTAACTTCCAAGCAGTTCATTAAACATTTGTTGTGCATGCCACTTTACATGCAGACATTTCATTAAACTCTTCACAAGCATCCTTGTGACGAAAAGAAGATGGTACTCGAGCAATACTTGAGAGGGATAAAGAGGGATTACTCTTCTTGAAATAGTGAAAAGTTAAGCCGACACAACAGAGAAAGCCTCAACGACCCCGACCGTAGTCAGAATACATGGCAAGAAAGGGTAACTTGTAACCACATTGTTATTCCACCTTTTTAGTTCCTGCCAAAGCAGGGAATATAGCGATTGGTTAGCAGTCAAACAAGTTTGATTCAATTATGTTTTAAAAAAATTCTCCTATGTTTCATAAAGTTTTAAATTTTTTTTTATTAAAATGATTTTTTTTTAATTAATTTTTTTTTTCATAATTTTTTTAATTTCAATTTCGATTTTGTGATTGGTCACACAAGTGGAGGTGACTAAATACCCCTGCCTGGACGTGACATTTCTTAAAAAAATAAAATAAAAAATACAAAATTAAAAAAACTTAAAACTACCACGTATCACATCTGGACGCTGGTAAATCCCAAAAAAATACGCGATCTGCAATTTCCAGGTACCCCGTATCACATGCGAGCGTTGATAAATCCCAACAAATCTCACGATTTATGATTCCTGTAGTGCCCATTCTCAACATGACATTGCTTAAAAAATTAATAAAAAAAACAACAAAATTTAAAAAAACTTAAAACTACCAATATCACATACGGACGTTGGTAAATCCTCATTTCCCTTAACTGACTTCTTGTCATTCTCAAAGAATTTAGTATACTTTCTTTCATCTATAGAAATACCACATGCATCATCTTGTCCAACAGCACTAGATGTAGTTGGTTCTAGGACTAAAGCAATAGCAACCTCTTCAACACATGTAGACATAGCTTCCTGAGCCCGGTGACGTTGTTCAGAGGGAGGCAAGGCAGCTTCATCAGTCCATAAGCTACTCAAACAATCTGAAAAGAACAAGAGCAGTGGTGAGTAGTTTATGAAGTGTCAAGCTATTACATAAAGTCATTTCCTAATTGTTAGTTTCCTCATAATAGTTAGTCAACCTTTACATTGAGCTCTAAAAATTTATCATCGACTCTAGAGAATTGACATAGAAATACCTGAATCCTGTCTTTTTTCCCTGAAATGCTATCTCTCCTGGCCTAAACACCTGAATCTGACTCTAGAGAGTTGACAGAGAAATACTTGAAAAACCTGAATCTGACTCTAGAGAATTAACAGAGAAATACTTGAAAAACCTGAATCATGTCTCTTCTCCCCAAGACACTACCGCAGTAAATGGTGTACTTATCTTTGTTCGAATCCATAGGCACCAACAAAAGACCAAGAAACCACTTGTCCCCGTACAATTGTAACATATTATTGGGTTCATACGAAACAATCGTTTTCTAGCTATTTGATTTCCATAGACTTGTAATACAAGCGAAATAGAGATCCTGATCATATCTTTCTTTTGCAGATGTCTATGAAAATCAAGTAGGAAAAAGAAAAACCCGGCAAATTGTTTGTCTGCGAGGGAATTAAATGCCAGAAATATGAATTAGGTGTCAGCATACCTCACACTATAGTGCATTGTTGTGATTGAGCCACTGAAGAAGGCAATCCTGATGAACATATATGATGCTTCCATTGCATGCACACGGGTAAAACAGAGGATTCTCCGAGCCTCCTGACGTCCTACATATTTGACAAACATCTGCATCCTCCTGGACTTTTTCTTCAAAGGAATTGACCCTATGAGGGGGCAAGTTCATCATGGAGGTCGAGGGGAGTCCCATCCCATCAGGTCCCTAAGTTGCAGGTCATTCCTACTAGGGCTCTTTAGCTACAGTTTCCATGGAAGATATGCAGCGAAATAGCCCCTTCAATAATTCACCAACTCTGTATGGCTAATTCACAAAAGAGAAGACCCAAAACCGCTAGTTATTCTGATAATTGCTTATCGAATGCCATTGATTCGAAAAATAAAAGGTCTAACCCCTCCGAGAGGTAAATTCTAACTGCTTGCTTGTCTTATGGAATTCAATTCACTGCATGCTACACCTGTTTGAAAGTTATATGCTCTTACTTTTAGTACTTACACTTGTTTGAAGGTTTTGTTTTATTTTATTTTTTTTGTTAGCTTGATGCCAGGAGGATGCATAAAGAAATTCCACATTTTATTTTATTTTTACTTTGTTTTTATTAGCTTCATGCCAGGAGGACTCATCGAGAAGTTCTACTTCATCAGTGGCTAGATCTAGGGCTTTGTCCTCATCATTAGTGAAGGATTTCCCCGTAGTCCATTGTTTGCATGCTGCATTTGGTGTTCGGTTTCCTGCAAATTTTTTGTTCAAACTATGCTTCGATCCTTGGGGAACTCTGTTAAGAGTTCGTTGCTTTCAATAAAAGGTGAAGAACCCAGTTGAAAACCCATTTTATCTTCTCTATTTTTAAGCTTAAATGGTGAATGACAAGGATGGTTTAAAATGGTGGATGTCAAAGAGAACATGTGATTATTTTTGTTGATTCCTTTTTAGCTGTAAATAATTTAGGTTGACGAAGAAGCTCTGAGCAAGACTTGAAGTCAATATGTCTACAAAGTTCAAGGCATGTGATCCTTGTACCATGCAATGCATGCAAAGAATTGCGAGAGGGGATAATAACTCATGTGTCCCTTCTTTTTGTATGTTTTTGCTAGTGGATTACAAATCTCAACTGGTAATTTTCATGTTGTAAATGCATACTTTGTTGTAGGAGTTTAGTTTTTATTTGTCCATTGATCACCGATGAGCCTCTACATTTATGATGTCTAGTGTTGTAAGTTTGATGTTTTGTTTTTAATATTGAAATTAGATCTATGATGAAAATTTGTTGGCCAATAACCAGTTTCTTGTTTAGTTTGGTATAGTAATATAATTCACTTAACTTTTGTACACTAATATAATTCGCTTAACTTGTTTTATGTTATTATAAGACCAATTCTCAAAAGTTGATGTCATAGTAATCATAATAGTCTCTTTCAGGATTTCAAGCAGAAAATGCATACGGTATTTACATCAACCTGAAGCTGATGATGTTGTTGATGATGTTGAACCTGCCCAAACTGAGTATTAACCTCCCATCCAACTAGGAACAACCTGTCTGGCTCCCTAGCTCCAGGAATCCTTACGGTTTCCTATCCCTCAAGCCCATAATTCCCAGCAACAACTGTGCCCCTGTGAGAGTCCTCAACCAAAATTGTTGCAACACCCTGTGAGAGTCCTCAAGCAAAATTGTTGCAACACCCTGCGAGAGTCCTCAAGAAAAACTGTTGCAGTGAAATTGTTGTTTCCTCCCTTCCGCCTTCTTCCTCCCCAAATTTTCCTACCTTCCCATAAACCAAAAATATCCCACAACCAAAAATATCCCCCTCCTCGAGTTCTCCCCTCTCCCTTATCTTCCTCCCTCGAATCCATTTCTCCAACCACCTTCTCCCCCATTAATTCCTCAACCACCTTATCTCTCCCATTAATTACTTCATCTACCAATGTTAATAATATTATAATAAAGTCTCTATAGAGTCATTTTAATAATTAATAAAATTAATATTAATTATTCATGATAATTACATATTTAATTAGGGTTGTTACATACACCCACCCTTCAAGAAACTTCATCCCGAAGTTAGAGTAATTTACAATACAAGGGTAATGACACATGGTTCATACATCCACATCAAATAAACAACATTATCAGTAAGCAAAAAAAAACGTATACATATTAGTGTACATGTGCAAGAAATGCATGTGTAGCTAGCACATACAAGGCGCGTGCATGTACTAATGACAATAATTATGACACCTATAGTAATTCTTGTATGCGTCCAATCCAATCAATAAGACCATTCATTTCATAAAAGATAACAAACCAATTAAAATGTTCTCAAAATCCCTTAACTACAATAATTTAGCACAACAACGTTCATTTAGACAATTGTAGTTCAGTTAAGTAATTATGAATATACATATATACATATTTTATTTTCAAGAGGGGAAAACAATAAATTCCACTATAAGGCAAAATCCCCATACACTCTCAACTATTTCTATTCATCCTTCCTCCCTAACTTACTTTTGTCTTCCATCTGTATCCTTCCTCTGTTGGACTATCTTGGAGTGTCAACTATATTGACCTAACTCTAGATAGAACCCGTAAGCGGAAGTGTCACTCTCTTGACCAAGCTTCCCCAACAGGCAACTGACAGTCATCATCACACGTCTAGAGGAGCATGAGCTAACACCGTCCTCCCATGACTCCAGGTTTCAGAGGATACACGGTGGGAAATGCCTCCACCCCTCCTAATAGGACTAGGGTCCACACCCTACCATGGAATATACAATGGCATTGTGTTGTTGGGAATTTTGTCATCGTATATTCAGTTTTAGGCAGTCTCACCACCTGAAAAACCTGCACTAGTCCATATATCATAGCAGTGCATTCGAACCAACATAATTTCACATATAAAGATTCATACCGTATTGTTTCTCGGTCGGTGTTCATGACATCCACTTTTATTATCATTATACTTTGGCTATTTCATAGCCCATTAACCTGCAGATTAGTCTATAACACAAACTCATACATATCTATGCATTATCATCATGTAAATGCATTCAACCATAATCTCAATTCGGTATCCATGTACCAACAACTTTAAATGTCAAAATTTTCAAGTTAGAAATAGATCGCATAATATCCCCATAATTCAATTAACGTTAATCATTCATAGAATTGGTATTCACATAATAGATTGCATCATATCCATCGTCATTCAAGTAACGTTAAACATTCATAGAATTGACATTCACATAGGTTCATACGTCTTAAAAGTTCAAGTGTATCATTAATAGTTTCACAGTGAATAGAAAATAAAGGTGATTAGGCCTTAAGTAGTTCTAGTTGTCTAAGTCAAAAGGTGGCATTACATACACCCAACCTTCAGGAAACATATTCTCGAGGTGGTCAAAAAAGTCAGGGATGATCTCGTTGTAATGTCTCGGCATCCTCCCAAGTAGCAAATCATGGGCTATACTTGTCCCACTGGACCTTAACTTGGTCTACCAGACGGTTCCTAAGTTGTCGGACTCTACAGTCCAATATGCGTAACAGTTCTATCGTGAGGGTTCCCGCATCCAATACCTGCAATTTCTTCCAATTCAGTTTATGATATTCGTCAGCAACATAATGACGTAGAACAGATACATGAAAAACATTATGATTTTTATGCAAAAGGGGTGGCAATATGAGACGATAGGCAATGGGTCCAATTCTCTCTTGGATTTTGAACGGTCCTATAAATCGAGGTGACAACTTTTTCCCCTTCCTGAATCAAATGGTACTCTTATTAGGCCTGATATGAATGAAAACTTGATCTCCCACTTTATAACTTCGGTCAGTCCTATGTGCATCAACATAACTTTTATGTCTATCACGTGCTTCCTTTAGTCTCTACCTAATCTGAATCACATGTTTCTCCATCTATTGTATCAATTCTGACCCAATTGTCACTCGGTCTTCTCACCTTTCCCAACTCAATGATGTTCTACATGGCCTTCCATACAGAGCTTCCTAGGGTGGCATTCCAATGGAGTTATGAAAACTGTTATTGTAGGAGAACTCTACCAAAGGTAGGTACTTCTCCCAATGGGTTTGATCATCCATAACATACATCCTAAGCATGTCCTCCATAACCTGATTTACTCTCTTAGTTTGCCCATCTGTTTCAAGATGATAAGTTGTGCTTAAGTTCAACTGAGTCCTCAACGCTGACTGCAAACTTGTCCAAAACCTAGAAGTGAATCTAGAGTCCCTATCTAAAATGATCTTCTTGGGTATCTTGAGCAAACGGATGACCTCGCTTACAAACACGCATGCCACATCAGTGACATCGTATGTGTCTCTAACCAGAATAAAATGAGCACTCTTTGTCAACTTATCAACTATCACAAGAATGGCATTGTGTCTATGCGATGTGAGCGGCAATCCCACAACAAAATCCATAGAAATGACTTCCCACTTGGACATAGGGACATCATGCGGTTGTAGGAGACCTGTCGGGTGGTGGTGGCCAGCTTTCACTTGTTGACACTCTAGGCACTTGGCGACAAAATGGACTACATTGCGGTTCATGCCTACCCAAAAGAAAATCTTTTTCATGTCTGCGTACATTTTCTTCACACTCGGATGCACACAATAAAGTAATTTATGGGCTTCCTTCAGTATGATGCTTTGAATATCCCCACCTTCGGGGATGTACATCCTTCCTTGATATCTTAATAGTCCATCTGCTTCCAGGATATACCCTTCATACTTTGGATCTAATTGCCTCCCACTCTAGAGGGTTGAAGTAACCTTTAAATACCAACTATCTCCAAGGAGTTGTGTCAACACACGCTCCCTTAGATTAACTTTTAAGGGTACCAAAGAGAAGACATGTGGTCTCCTACTCAAGGAATCCACGACCACATTCTCATTTCCCTTCATGTAGGAAATTCCAAAATCGTACTCACTCATAAACTCACTCCATCGCCTCTGCCTGGCATTAAGATCCCTTTGAGTGAAGAGATGTTTTAAACTTTCATGGTCCGTTTTGAGCACAAAATTTCACCCCACTAGATAGTGCCTCCAAAGATTCAGAGCTAGCATTACAACTGCCAACTTTAAATCATGAGTAGCGTAAAGCTCCTCATGTTGCTTCAACTTCCTTGACGCATACACTATCACTCCTCCATCCTATATTAGCATGGCCCCCAACCCTTTCTTCGAGGCATCCGTGCAGATTGTGAAGTCTTTTTCCATATCCGACACTCGTAGAATTGGTGCACGGGTTAGTAACCTCTTAAGCTCGATGAATGGACTATTGCATTCTTTTGTCCATTCATACCTGACCCCCTTATGCTGCAAAGTGGTGATGGGTTTCGCTATTTTAGATAACCCTTCCACAAATATCCAGTAATAAACTGTTAGCCCCATGAAGCTTCTTACCTCATGAGCATTTTTCGGCACCGGCCATTCCATAATGGCCTTTACCTTTTCTGGGTCCACGGAGATTCCTTCACCGGAAATGATATGACCTAAATAGTGAATTTCTTTCTAGAAGAAAGAACACTTCGACAACTTTCCATACAATTTGTTCTCTCTAAGGCAGGACAACACCACACGCAAGTGTTCCTCATGTTCTCTTCGTTCTTGGAATAGATGAGGATATCATCTAGAAAGACCTGTACAAAGCGGTCTAAGTGCTTCCGGAATACACCATCCATGAGGCTCATGAATACTGTTGATGCATTGGTCAAACCAAAAGGTACTACAACGAACTCGTAATGCCCAAACCGAGTTCGAAATGTAGTTTTAGGAATATTGCCTTCCTTAATCCTGAACTGGTGATACCCTTATCGCAAATCAATTTTTGAGAACACCATTGATCCTTTCATCTGATCAAAGAGATCATCGATCCATGGCATTGGGTACCTATTTTTCACTGTAGCACAGTTCAAGTCCCTGTAATCTATACACAGTCGTAAGGAACCATCCTTCTTCTTCATAAAAAATACTGGTGCACCCCAAGATGAGACACTAGGCCTTATTAACCCTAAGTCAAGTAGTTCTTTCAACTGCATCTGCAACTCACAAAGTTCCCGCGTTGTCATCCTATATGGAGTCTTGGAAATTGGCTCTGCACCAGGTTTTATCTCAATGGTAAAATCAAGCTCCCACTCAAGAGGTAACCCTAACAACTCTTTCAGAAAAACATCCTTAAACTTTGACAATACTGGGTATTAATCCAAGGAGGGTCCTTTCCTTTCATTGACTGCTTCCACTACATATAGTCGACAACCTTGTCTCATGCAACGTTTAACCTTCATGGTCGAGATAAAGCATAGAGACACCTTCCTCTGTACACTGTGGATCTCTATTGACCTTCCTTCATCATCAACATAAAGCACCCTTTTCACGAAACAATCTACCATAGCTCGATGGGCTTTTAACCAATCCATTCCAATGATTAGGTCATACGTCCCCAGAGCAGTGACATATACTTTCAACCTAGTAGTACACACTCCCAGGTTTACTGGACAATTATCAACGCTAGGTCCTACCGCTTGTTTTTCCCCCGAAGCCATTTTGACTTGTTTAAAGTCATCGTGCTTGTAGGCTGCCAACCCACACTTTTCTAATGCAATAGGTGAAATGAAACTATCTGTAGCACCAGAATCAAATAAAATTTTAACATTGACATGATTTAGTGTACGTGACGACTCCACCACCGTGGATTGATGTTCTGCCTGGCGATTATTAACCATTGCATAAATCTGGTGGCTACTACTTACTCTTCCCATCGGGGCCTTTCCTTCTCTATGCACAAATCCTGCTTGCAACTCTGGGCAATCAAGTTGGTAATGGGGTCCTCCACGTCCCCAACATGTAACACGAGATGGAACCTGCACATTGCCCTGTGACGGTCTCAGAAATGAGTTCTTTCCCCTGGAGCCCCTACCCCTACTTGCTGCCCCCTGAGAAGGTTGTGGACCTACCTGCATTGTTGGTGATGAGTGGGATGTTGCACTCGCTGCCATTGAAATACATGTAGAAATTGTCCTAGGTGTGACTCTTTTACCATAACGAGGCGACCTAGAGCTCCCTCCCCTGAAGAAGGTCCTTGGGGCCTTCCCCACGAATCCAAGATGTTGCGGAAAGGTCGATCGCATACCTTTGATTAAGCTCATATGCTCCTCTGCATAATGTGAATTTTCAACTGCTTCCGCTACTGACGACGGTTTCCACATCCATACCATGGCCCTTATCTTAGGGTTTAACCCATAGACAAAACGTTATGCTGTCGTTGATCGGGATCCATGTATGAGACATATTTTACCAACTCCATGAACCTGATCTCGTACTCTTCCATGGTCCTGTTTCCCTGAACTAGAGCATGAAATGCTCCCACCTGTTGTTCCTCGTAGTAAGCTGACAAATATTTCCTCCAGAACCTTTCCTCAAAAAGTTCCCATGAGACGGTGTCTAGGGTGAGGTGCAACTGCCTCTCCAGGTTACCCCACCAGTTCAAGGCACCGTCCCTCAACTAAAAGATCGTTATTTTTGCCTTTGATGTGGAAGCATAGTCTCTTAACGCAAAACATTGTGTCATTCCTTCCAACCATGCCTTTGTACGTTCACTGGCATGACCCCCGGCAAACTCTGGGAGTTTGAACTTCTGTAGTTCTCTAGTGATGTCCCCGGGTGTAGGCCCTCCCTCTAAATCCCTCGATGCTTCACGGTTACCCACTCTATATGATGGGGGTTCCACTTCGACATCTTCTAGTCTCATTAATAGCCTCTAAAGAGCGCAAAATGAGAGCTAATTCAGGCAATGGTGGTGGCAGCACCGGCGTTGGCGGTCCTTGCGACGATGCCCCTCGACCTTTATTTCCCTGAGTCCTAACCATCTTGAATAATTGAATCTGCATCAAACCTAATTCTTGTCAGGGAGGAGTCTAAGGCAGTTCACATTCGCTCAACTTATACTTGTAAAGATAAGGTTAGGCATAAGTTTTTTTTTACTTGTCTATAAACATACATTATTCTCTTTAGGGTAAGTGGCTAAAGGTCGGGGTTGAAAGCATCTAAGCTTGGTATCTTGGTAGGCATCCTTTTATCTTTCTTACCTTGCTAGTTGCGCTAGCACTGTAGTATCCTCGCCCCTTACTCTAACTGGCTTTCTTATTTAAGTGTCTAACCTTTCTAGGTTGTAGAGCCCTCTTTATTAAATTTATTTTAAATAATTTATATATATATATATATATAATTTAAAACTTTAGTAAATAAATAAATATTTTAAAATATTTTTTTTTTNAACCATCTTGAATAATTGAATCTGCATCAAACCTAATTCTTGTCAGGGAGGAGTCTAAGGCAGTTCACATTCGCTCAACTTATACTTGTAAAGATAAGGTTAGGCATAAGTTTTTTTTTACTTGTCTATAAACATACATTATTTTCTTTAGGGTAAGTGGCTAAAGGTCGGGGTTGAA
>SNQJ01S0010716.1:70643-87127 GCA_010110895.2 Picea sitchensis | reverse complement strand
AGCCACCCCCGAGCTTAGACCACGATGCTGTGAGACTGAGCCTCTGTTCGTCAGAGGTCGAGAACGAAGGTTACTCTCCTTCTCTACTTATCACTCTGTATATTTTTCCAGAGTCCTTCCGAATTTCTCCCCTCTTGCGATCTTTGTCGCGACTGCCCCCTTCCACACCTCTTTCCCGCCTTTTCTTTTCCGGCGAGGTTGCGTGTGGCACGAACTTCCCCGTGGTGGTCAGGTCTGAGGCTTCCACAGATGGGCGGTTCACCCCCATCCCTCATTAACTCATGAGGAGCCTCTTCACCTACTAACCTGGCGAGTAATTCATTTCGGGGCCAGTAAGTTGCTCTTGATCTTCGGGCCAGTGAAGACCAAATATGGTATTTGTTTCAGTGGAAGTTAACGCCACCATTCCAGGTGCCTTCCACCACCTTTCATCCGCCATCGTGGTCTATTTTCAGCACACCCCCCTCCCAGCAGTCCTGCAACATATATTCATAACATTATTTACATTCGTTGACCTTTTATACTAAGGTCCATTCAAAATCACACATTCACATCTTTGAGTCTGCCATAGTTCTTGGCTAGTATAGTTATTTTTACAGACTGGGGGAAACAGGGTGTTGCAACTATCGACAGTGTTGAAAATGATTATCAACTAGATGGATGATCAATGGACAGAGATTTCCCAGACGAAAAATGGTTCGGGACATTTATTTTTCTAGGACATATATCCAGATTAGAAGAATGGCTCTTGTGTCACTTTTGGTGTGAGTGACTTATCCAAAATCATGTCTAAATTACTCAGATAGAGTATGGTTTCAAGAGATGATGCAGCTGATGACAATGATGGTGATGATGGTGCTCATGATCTAGTCTATACAACTATGTTGATGCTACCGGGTGAATGGTATGTTTCTGCTCAACACCATTACCTGTAATACCTCCCTAGCTAAGAGGGAGTGTTAATATTATGGTAGTCGCGAGAGGTATTTACCTCCACGTGTAAACCCAATGAGAATAGAATATTCTGGGAAACAAGAAGAAACCCTAATGAGTTGGATAATAACCCTAGAAGACAAGTCGACTCAAAAGGATAATTGGTATTAGGTTATTAGCCTACAAGAGAAGAAGTCGGCCAGAAGAAATATTATATACTAAGTAAATAGACACCCAGAATCAGAAGTCGGCCCAGGCAGTTAGCCAAAATTAGTATAAATATAGGAGGCCAGTCTTCATTTTGGCAGGAATTCTCAGAATTGCAGAGCAGCACTTATGCACTGCAGTCGCCTAGTTTGTGCACAAGTTTGGAGGAGAGTTGTTGTTGCAGCTACTACAGCTAGCAGATTGCGTTTTGGCTTGGACTATCTCTTGGATATGGTTTGGACTATCTGATCAGCTCTTGTTTGGTGCGCTACCCTTGGGGAAAGGTGCGTTGCCCTTTATTTGGCTATCTAGCCTAGGGTTTGCTTCCAAAGTGATTCTTTGTCAAGGTTAAGGTGCTCGGAGGGTGGCTTTGGCCTATGGTTGGGTGACAATAGTGATATTGTCGATGGTAAAAAGAGCACATCCATTATATTCTAACAATAACAACAATATAATAATTAACAACAATATAATGATTAACAACAATATAATGATAACAACAAGAAGAAAATGCATACAATATTTACCTCAACCTTAAGATGATGATGTTGTTGATGATGTTGAACCTGCCCAAACTGAGTATTAACCTCCCAACCAACTAAGAATAGACTCTCTAGCTCCCTAGCTCCAGGAATCCTTACGGTTTCCTAGCTCCCTAGCTCCAGGAATCCTTACGGTTTCCTAGCTCCCTAGCTCCAGGAATCCTTACGGTTTCTTGGCCCCCGAGCCCAAAATTCCCAGTAACAACTGTGCCCCTGTGAGAGTCCTCAAGCAAAACCGTTGCAACACCTTGTGAGAGTCCTCAAGCAAAATTGTTGCAGCAACACTGTTGTTTCCTCCCTTCCTCCTTCTTCCTCCCCAAATTTTCTTACCTTCCCATAAACCAAAAATATCCCACAACCAAAAAGACCCCCCTCCCCGAGTTCTCCACTCTCCCTTATCTTCCTCCCTCGAATCCATTTCTCCAACCGCCTTCTCCCCCATTAATTCCTCAACCACCTTATCTCTCCCATTAATTACTTCATCTACCAATGTTAATAATATTATAATAAAGTCTCCATAAAATCATTTTAATAATTAATCAAATTAATATTAATTATTCATGATAATTACATAATAAATAATAATAAATTTTAATTCACATAGTTAATTAGGGTTGTTACAATATATATATATATATATATAGTAATGAGGATGGCTGAGTCCATTCCTTCCATCTACTCTCTCCTCTTTTAATTTATAATCTACATTTATATTTAGATTTTAGGTTGTGGCCCAATGTTTCTTTTAATTTATAAATTAGACATTTATATTTAAAGTTTAAAGAGTGGATCAATGGTCTATCACCATGATTTTCGATGATGTCTTTGATTGTAGATGCATACTTTTATTATTGACTATAAACAGGCCTTAAAAAAAGTTTAAAAATCTAATTTTATTTTTTAATAAATAAAGTATAACAATGTGAAAAATGTAAATAAAGTTATAATAATGTTAATTTTTTTTATTAGATATAAAGATTTTAAATGTCTAATTTAATTTTTTTATGGTAATAATAATTTTTTTTATAATAAAGTAATTATAAATCAAAATTTGTGAGGATTAAATTTTTATAATCTATTTATTTAAGTATTGATAATGATTGTTTTTATTAATTTTATAAGTAAGAAATAGAACCATGTTGTATAATATGTTAATATATCATAATCTTGATGCTACAAAAATTGACGATGAAGGTATGTTACTTGATTATCGATAACCTGTTTTATTCACCTACATGTACACTTAAAAATTTGGGAGATATTTTTAGACTCTAAATGTTGTTGTGAGAGGCGGTTTATCACAACTTGAAAGTGTTAATGCTAGATTTATTGTAAAAATAAAGGACATTTACTTCAAATTTTCAATATCAATTTTCATTAGGTATTATACTTCAAGGATTGTATGTACAATATTATTGTTGTCAATGAGATGAAACTAAGCATGAGAACTATGCCAAGTTTTTCATGGCTAGCTCTGGAGCAAATGGAGATGCATTTGGAACAATGGGCTCTAGAGCAAATGGAGATGCATTTGGAACAATGGGCTATCGATTTTAAGGATTTAATTCTTTATGGTAGTAGCATATGTTGTCAATGGAAATTATATGGTCATCATAATAGGAAGATGAATAACTTTGATACTCAAAATCCTTGTATATCGAAGTAAAGATCACATCAACGCTACATCAAAAAATCACATCCTTAATGTGAAGGAGAAAATTGCAAACAATTAGGTTTATGTATGATTTTCTTGAAAAGTTGTAATAAAACAAATTATGATGGCAAGACTAGAGTCATAATTCTGTCAAGTATTGTCTCAAAGTCAATGGATTTGTGTGAGTATTTGGTTTTTTCTCTCTCAACTACGAACATGTTAGCTTAGATTGGCTGAGTGAAGTAGGTTTTGTGTTAGTGCATAATAACTTGGTTGTAAATTTTGCTTGAATTGGGTATTGTTATTATAGTAACAATTGTTTATTTTTAGCCTCTTACTGCAACGGTGTGCATGAGCTAGGGTTTGGAGATGAGCAACAATGGCAGGAGCGTCCAAAGCAAGGCCGCTATGAGTGCGCCTTGGGGTGGGGAGTCGGCTTCCCCCCCTTCGACTTCTGTTAATGAAGCCTTTAGGAAGCTCATCAACAACCAAGGTAAGAAAATTTCCCCTCTCGAAGTCGCAAAATTCATCAAGAAATTAGATGCCATTCCAGAAATAGCATTACCATAGGAACAACCCATTAAGATCGCCCTGGCATTGGCAGAAAGAGGGTTAGTAGGCCATTTTATGGGGCTATGGCCTTCGTAAAAAACTACGGACGACTGGATCCAGAGGAACTGGAGGCCCCAACTTCAACACAACGTAACCTGCTACCCAGTGGGAAGGGGATTCTTCATCTTTGAATTTATCTCGAAAGAAGATCACAATCTGATCTTCAGAAGTGGACCCTACTTCATGGGGTCTCAGGGCCTGTATCTTAACAGATGGACGCCTGACTTCGATCCCTCTGTGGACATCCCCAAATAGGTCACGGTCTGGGTAAGATTACCAAACCTCCCTATCCATTGCTGGAACTATCAATCCTTGCAGAAGATTGGAAACGACCTAGAGTGGTTCATAGACAAAGCGGATAATAAAGCCCAATATTCCTGTGCAAGAATATGTTTGGAGGTCGATCTTGAAGGTGGACTCCCAAAAGCGGTAAAGTTAACAGTAGGATCTTGGTAACACTATCAAAAACTTGATTATGAGCAACTTTCATTCAAGTGCAGGAGTTGCCACGAACATGGACATTTCCAGAGGAATTGTCCCAAAGCTCAAGCCGCAGAGAAAGAGAATGTAGAAGGATGGCAGAAGGTGAAGAACGACAAGGCACCCCCTAAGTCAAAGGAGAAAAAACCTTCAGAACCAGTGAAGAAAAGCCAACCTATCCCAGAAGTCACGAAAGGCCCAAAGGAAGCTTCAACCTCAGCAAAAACTCCCGAAATAGCAAAATCCCAAGAAAAAGATCTGAAGGGCACTGTTGAACCTAGGTCATTACCTGAGCCAGCAGATACAGAAGAGCCCTCCAAAACGCAAGAAGATCATGTCAGTTTGAGCTCTGAGTCCAGAGGGGATTCGGATGGCGGAGCCACGGAAACAAGCATCTCTCACGGAACCCCTAAAAGGCCCTCGAGAGGAAGGAAACCCAAGAAAAATAAACGAGAAGAGAAGTCCTACCGGGACGTCGTGCAAGGATCCCAGCAAACCATCCCATAAATGATAAGCACCAGATCCACAAGGAAGCAAGGTAAGGCTCTGAAAGGAGCTACCACCCACCAAACTGTTAAATAATGCAGTACGTCTCCTGGAATTATGGAGGGCTCGGAAGCAAACTAAAAGAAGAAGCCCTGAGAGATTTAGTCCGCATAACTTTGCTCGAGGTCCTCCTAATCCAGGAGACAAAACTGGAGGAAGCAGATCTCCTCCGTGCTAGTAACTCATTTTGGAAAAAGGGTTCAGGAAAAGTCGTAAGCGCAAGAGGGGCCTCAGGAGGAATAGGCACCTTCTGGGACACCTCAAAACTAGACTTGACCGAAGAAGAAAGAAACACTCATTGGATCTTCACCAAGCTGCTTCATAAATAATCTGGTCACCATGTAAATCTGTTTAATTTTTATGTTCCAGTTTTTCTTTTAGAAAAGAAGACCTGCTGGGACTCCCTAAAGTCCTTCCTTAGCGTGCAAAATACTGGAAATATTGTAATCGTTGGAGATCTCAATGTAACCCTCTCGCTTTCTGAGAAAAAAGGGGGTTCACTAATCTGAGATCCAGCAAGAGAATGGGTAGAAGACCTCATCCTAGACTGGGATCTGGAAGACATCAAGCCAGCCCGAGGGAAGTATACTTGATCAAACAAAATATTAGGTCTCGGCCATATTGCAACCCGACTGGATAGATTCCTTGTCTAAACCTCTTTTCCGACCCTTGGCCTAATGGATAGCTCAAAAATCCTTCCGAACTATACCTCAGATCACAAACCCATAATGTTAACTCTTGCTCCTGGGAAAAACTTGGGCCCTATCCCTTTCTGATTCAGCCCCCTGTGGATCAACCAGGAAGGATTCTAGGAGGTAGTTTCTGAGTCATGGAAAAGAAAGGTGATGGGTTCCCCCTTTTTCATTTGGGAAGAAAAACTTTGAGGACTCAAAAAGGATCTCAAATCTTGGGCCAAAAACCTCACCTCCCCCACTTTTGAGAAGAAATGAATCCATATGGCCCTGGACCTCCATCAACTTGCTTTAGAAGACTATCTAGTGAACCAGAACTTACTCTCCCGAGAGGATGATCTCCAAAAATCACTCCATCAAGCTTGCAGAACAAAAGAAGAATACTCGAGAGTGAAATCAAGAAGTCTCTGGATCCAAGCAGGGGATAAGAACACTACCTATTTCCACGAGAAAGTGGAGGCCCAGAAGAACTACAATATGGTCACTGAAATCCATTTTCAAGGGCAAGATATCAAAGCATTTGAAGGAATCAAAGAAGCAACCCACTCCTTCTTCAAGGACCTGTTCTCTGCCCCGGAAGCTGGCCTTATTNAGAAAGTGGAGGCCCAGAAGAACTACAATATGGTCACTGAAATCCATTTTCAAGGGCAAGATATCAAAGCATTTGAAGGAATCAAAGAAGCAACCCACTCCTTCTTCAAGGACCTGTTCTCTGCCCCGGAAGCTGGCCTTATTGATTCGTTGTGCTACCCGCTCTCTACGGTGATGGAGCTAGTGGGGAATGAGGAAAATCAAAGGTTGATAGCCCCGGTAATCATTCAAGAGATTAAAAAATCCTTAAACCACATGGAGCCTGACAAAGCCCTTGGTCTGGATGGATTCACAGCTCGGTTCTACAACTCCTACTGGCCCATTATTAAGAAGGACCTCTTGAGAATGGTCAAGAAATCACAGAACTGTGCTAACTGGGAGGAAGCACCAACTCGTCCTTTCTAGCCTTAATCCCCAAAGAAAAAGGAGCTAACAATTTTAGTAGATTCTGACCCATCTCTCCCTGCAACACAGGCTACAAGATCATCACCAAAATAATAGCTAACAGACTAAAGAAGATGCTCCCAAGAATTATCCTTGAAAACCAAGGAGGATTCATAAAAGGGAGGCAAATTCTGGATAATATCATCCTGGTCCAAGAGTCCATTAATTCAAGCTACCGGAGGAAAGAGAAAGGTATGATAGTTAAACTTGATCTCGCTAATGCTTTTGATAAAGTTTGCCATGACTTCCTTTTTGTTGTTATGAATAAGTTAGGGTTTGAAAAAAGATTCATAAGTTGGGTTAAGGCCTGCATCTCCATTCCTTGGATTGCTCCACTGGTAAACGGTTGCCCAGCTGACTTCTTCCAAGACTCAAGGGGGTTGAGACAAGGTTGCCCCATGTCTCCTTTGCTCTACGCTATCCAAGCATCTGTGCTCGGCTTCCAATTAGACAACTGCCTTCAGAGCAGGTCTTTGTTGGGACTAAGAATGGTCTCTAATGTTAAGGATATCAACCATGCRCAGTTCGTTGATGACACCTTGTTACTAGGAGGAGCCAACAACAACACTGCARGGCGCTTTAAAATAGAGCTAGATGTGTATAAAGAAGTTTTAGGTAGTGAAATCAGTCTTCATAAAAGCAAGATCTTTGGCTAGAACTACTCACCCYGAGAAATGCTTGACATATCTGGAATCCTCGAAATGGAAGGCACCATCACCTGGGACTTGATTAAGTACCTAAGCATCCCCTTATTCAAATCATCCCCTAGAGTGAGCCACTGGTTACCTCTCCTAGACAAGTTGAAGATCATAATCCAGTCCTGGGGGGCAAATTGGTTAAATCTTGTAGGAAAAGTGGTGTTGATGAAGTCCGTCCTCTCTAGCCTCCCTATTTACAAGAATTCCGTTCTCCTAGCTCCTAAAACAATAACACTCAAGATCGACGGGATGATGCGTTGTTTCCTTTGGGAAGGAGGCAAGAACTGTGAAAGGAAACTCCACCTAGTCAACTGGGACAAGATTAAAAAGCCTCTCCTTGAAGGTGGCCTGCAAATCCGAGATGTGGACACCCAAAATCTTGCGATGGGGGCTAAAATCCCGTGGCATCTAGTTTCAGGTAAAGTCTCCTGGAGCAAGCAAGCCCTCTGCAAAAAATACTTCTCAGGACACAGGGACAGATGCCTGGATCGCCCACCAAAAGTCTTGAGAGGCTCTCCGATCTTCTCTCTCTGTCTAAGAGCGCTTGATCACTTCAAAGCAAAGCTGACTTGGATCCCTGGAAACAGAAATAAAATAAATATTTGGGAGGATTCTATCCTCAGCTCCACGCCATTGGATCAGATTGAAGGCCTTGAAAATATCAAAAGCTAGCTTCAGAACAACAACTACAGAACGCTCTGGGATATTTATGAATGGGGTCTAGATGAGGATTCTTCTTGGAAGAAGTGGACACTTGGGGCTTACCCAAAAAGGTTGGAGGCAGAAGCCAAGATCCTTCTTGAAGCCCTCCAAGGGAAATCACCTTACCAGGCCTGCATAAAAGACAAAAGAGGTTGGGGTGACTCCACTGGGAAATACTCAACAACTGTTGGGTATAAGGCCATCTAAGCAATTCCTAATGTTCCTCCCGACCCAACTCCATGGAGAGCCTTATGGCATCACCCCTCTGTCCCCAAAATTGACATGTTCATTTGGACACCGGTACACAAAAGTGTCCTGACGAGTCAAAACTTAAAGAGGAAAGGCTGGGAAGGGCTCTCTCGATGCCTGTTGTGTATGGAGGCAGAAGAAACAACACATCATATTTTCCTTGCTTGTGTGTTTTCAAGAGAGGTCTGGACTCACTTCATAAACTCCTTGAACATCCTCTTGCCCCCCTTTGTGACCGAGCTAATAAGAAAATGGATGGTGTTGTCCCCGTTTTCTTTAAGAAATAAGAACCTCCTTAAAATTTGTTGGATGTGGCTCCCTAAGTTCCTCTTCTAGAAATTATGGCTTGAAAGAAACAATAGAATCTTTCGTGAGGAAAGTAGAACACCGCCTCAAGTTTCCATAAAAATAAAAGCCATGATGGGTGAAGACCTAAACACTAAGCACTCTATCAAGAACTCATAACCTCTAAATCCAAAAGAAGATCAATGGCTTAAAGAGTATGTTCCAAACCACCTTAGTAGAGGATCCCTCAAGATCCCTCAAAAAGCAAGTTGGGAAATTAGAATGGACGAGCAAGAGTTTATCAAATGGCGTTCGTCCCTGGAAGAGCACTGCCTCTTCTTCGACGGGGCCTCGAAGGAGAACCCTAGAAAGGCAGGTGGGGGTGGGGTCCTGCTCGATCCCTCGGGCAAGATAGACCTGACCTATGCCTGGGGCCTCAGAACAGACACCAATAATCAAGCAGAAATCCTAGCCCTATGGCAGGGGCTAAATTTAGTAGCTGATAGGAATGTTCAGAATCTGGTGATTTTTGGAGCTTCTAGGATCATTATTCAGGCCATCATCTCGAAAGAAAAAACTAAGCATGTCCTTATAGCCCAAGTCTACTCGAAGGTTGCTCTCCTTCTTTCCAAATTCAGGAAAATTAAAATCTATCATGTCCTCGGAGCTTTAAACTCTCTAGCGGATGCCGAGGCCAACAGAGGCTTACTCTTCAAGTGAATGGAGAAGATAAAATTTCACCCATCCCGTGACTTCCATTCATTCTCGCCGATCATGATTTATCAGGTACACGAATCTGCCATTTCTGAACAGACTCTGAAGTACAGCAAAGAGAATCATCCTCCAAATCCTTTAGAGAAGCTTCCCATCACTCGCTGGCAGCAGACAAATATTCATTCAGAGATTTGTGGTACAGGGTAGGTATGGGGGCAAACACGTGATCCTTGTGACTGCGCAGGGATTGAAGGCTATATCTGGCAAATGGAAACTCGGCTAAGCATCATTCATTTGCTCCTCCACCACAGTCATTGCTCTGCCTCCCTCAAGTCGTTGATCTCTTCGTGGAAGGAAAAGGAAGGAAGCTATGGCCTCGTCCTCAACCCCAGAACTCTCGTTGGAGGAAAGGATTACAGAAATGCAGAATGAACTCGACAGGGTCAAGGAACTGGTCAAGGAGCAAACCAAGCTAATGTTAAGTTTGGACAACATGGGAGCAAATCGCTAGGAATCACTGAACTAGGAGCTCAAATCCATCAGAGAGGATCTCACAAGCGAAGTTGAAGTAAACGTCAAAGACATTGCAAACGCGATAGGAGGAATGCGTCATCAGATCAACAAGTTAGAAGTTCAGGTCGGAAAGTTAACCAAAGCGTGGCCCAAAGACTCAAAGCTCCTGGAGAAATCCGAAGACGATTAGGCCCCTCAACCACCCTGTTCTGTCTCCTCAAGGGTTCTCTTTGGTTCTCGGATCTTTGTTTCAAGTTACCTGATCCATTATCGACAGCTAAGTCAAGATATATTGGTACCCCTTGAGCTTTCCAGAATAGTGAACATTGGATTTTTGTAACAAAGCTATTGAGGCAAATGTTTGAACAACACATTAAGTTTGTTGTCTTGTTTACTATTTGTAAAGTACCCGGCAGCTTATTTGTCGGCCCATAATCTATGAAAAAAACTTAATCGTTTCTGTAAAAAAAAAACAATTGTTTATTTTTAGCAATGTTCATACATTAATTGGTTGCAAACTTTGCTTGAATTGGGTATTGTTATTATAGTAACAATTGTTTATTTTTAGCAATGTTCATACATTAATGATGGTGTATGATGAATTTTGGTTATTGTGGATTAGATTTTCATGAAGATATGTTCTTGATGTCACTGGCATGAAGCTTTTTTGGTTCAAACTATGCACAAAAAGCATTAATGCTATCCTGAGATCTTGGATTAATTGTCTATTCATTGATCATTTCATTAGCTTGTTTCATCATTGTCTCGTGTCTTAAATTATGCATGTTGTTTTATAATTCCAAGGCCAAATCCAATTGCACTTTATAAATCAAATAATGATTAAATTGGTTTATATTGCTATGGTTTTTCTAGTCATATTGCCTCCCTGATTTTGGGCCTGAAAGGTCTTATAAGGTCATGGGTCAACCCAACCAACTAGTATTTCTAGTCATATTGCCTTTGTAAAAGGATTTTGAAGATATATTTTAATATTTCATGACTCACTATCATATTCCTTTCAAATGGATTTTGAAAATATGTTTTAATATTTCATGACTAACTATCTTGAAAATATGTTTTAATATTTCATGACTAACTATCTTGAAAATATGTTTTAATATTTCATGACTAACTATCATATTCTTTTTAACTTAAATAATGTAAAAACATGTCTTTGCCTATTATCATATTCCTTTCAACTCCATAATACTTTTAAAAATACGTTTTTTCTCACTATCATATTCCTTTGGACTCGTTTAAAATATTTAAAGATATTATGTTTCTTTGATAATTTAAACATTCCAATCAACTTCTTAAACATTTCAATTAACTTCATAAACATTTCAATTAACTTCATAATACAAAAGTAAAAATATTTTTACATGGACATGATAATGTATTATGATAAAATGGTAAGAGTAATGTTTTATAGAAAATATTATACCTAATTAAATCAAAATATAAATAAAAAAGATAAAAGAAAGGTTTGAATCAATCTTAATTACAAAAATGCAACATCGATTTGGTGTAAAATATGTAAAAAAATAAAATAAAACAATTAATATGAAGATAAACATGTTAGAATTTAATAATATGGGACTTACGAGAATTGTAGATCTGAGGGTGCTTTGGTTTTCGATGTAATTGTAGATATGTGGGTGTTTTGGTTTTCAATGTTTCAGAAAATGTTTTTGATTTTTTTCAAAGCAGAAAACATAATACATGTGAGAAAGTTATTTCTTCACTCAAAGGATAAAGAGTGTTGTTAGATATTGATGTCTCACAAATTCTCTTTGCCACTAAAAAGAATAATAATACAACTAATTATACAACACAATTAAAAATTTATAATAAGACATTTAAAAAATTTGATCTCACTATAGTAAAATAATAATTTAATTTATTATGCCCGCAGGGGTGTAGACCGACTGACAAGTGCCGTGTAAATGGAAGGAAATATGTAAAGGAGGTCTCAAGTTCGATTCTCACCCTGATTTACCCGTGCCCCATGCTTGCGGGCTGTGTGGACGCACCTGGAGGTTATAGTGGTAGCAATCGAGAATCGACCCCGTGTCACGCGAGTACGAGAACCACCAAAGTTGTTGATTCCGCCAATATAAAAAAATAATAATCTAACTTATTATAAGTTTAAAAATTGACATTACTCTAAATTAAAGAGTGGAAATGTAAGTTTTAGTTTTACCTATTATGTCAATTTCTCAAATTTTAACATCTTTTTATTTACATATTATGCCAATTTCTTAAATTTTAACATTTTTTTTATTTCAATAAATGAAAATAAACTCATTGGGCGGGGGCAACTCATGACAATATGACACAATAATAAGTTTAATGGGCCTAATTTTATTTGCTCAATGTGTCAAAAATTGAAAATAATATTATGTCATTTTTAATTATAAGATGTTTTTGGTGTCATTGGTATTCTAGTCTTTAGCTAAGGGATAGTGTCATTTTTAATTGAGTAATGTGTTGGAGATTGCAAGTGATATTATATCATTTTTAATTGTGCAATGTGATGGAGATTGCAAATGTCATTGTGATTTGGACTCCTACACATTATGGTTTGAACAAATGTTATCAAATTGTTTGTTTCCTTTATCAATTTAATAAAACTACAAAACATACTTTTAAGACAGGGACTAACTGCTTTGAAACTATTATTCTTATTTGATATTCTAGGATATCTAAAAGATTATTTGAATACAAACCTCCATGTAGAAAAGAGTAGAAAAAAAACATTCTTTTGAAAGTGGATAATACTTGCGCCAACCATTTCTTTTGCTATGTTATGCTTCCCATGAAATCACTTAACATTTCTTAATCCTTGACTTCCACCTTCTTAGATCTCGAATACTTCAAGGTATCCGAGAGAATATTTGAAACCACAACTCAATGCATGTAAAAGGTAGTTTGTTGAAGGCTCCCACTGCTTTTGACAATTCATTTCTCATGCTCCTCCGCACTCCTCATCAATTCATTCTTGAGTTTCATTCCCCAAAACTTTTATATATATTCCATAAGCTAAATCTCTATATAACCTTTAGTCAAAATAATCCAAAGTTTTGATTAAATAGTTAAAATAGTTTTTAGCCTTCTTTGAAACTAATTTAGATATTGACTCTACACACTATAACTACCCAACACACTATAACTACCCAAATTTTGCTCCAAACTTTATAAAATCTCAACCAATGAAATTCTAAATTTTCTCTCTTTAAAAAATACAATTGCATTGAAATTCTAAATTTTCTCTCTTTAAAAAATATAATTGCATTGAATTTGGATATATTTAAAAATATTATAATTTTGAAAATAAAAGATGCTTATTTAAAAATTAGTCTTAAATTAACTATTTACTCTAATTTAACCCCAAAAAAAAACATGAAAATATTTTCAATTTTTTTTTTAAATATTATAAAATAATCATAGTATTATGAATAATATATAAGATGCGTTACTTGCAAGTGATAGACCTTTCACCATCTACACTCACATTGAGAATGAGGATATAATTGTTCAATTATTATTTAATGTTGGTGTTTTTTTTTTCCGCGTAGTTTAAATGTTCTATTTTTTTGTTTTTTTCCTGAGCATATTTTCCAATCGATTTTATCCAAAATTTAGTCATAAATTGTTAGAACTCTGAATTTAAGTGGTTGAGATTGTATAATTCGAGCACCCCAAGGGTTTTTCAGGACGTTGAATCCATTGATGTATTTAAAAATGCAATTTAAAAAACGGAAATGGGTGATTTCATCCAAATTTATATCACCGAATTCCGTTGAAAAATGCCAAAACGCATGACGTTTTTAGACAACGCCCTTTCTTTTTTTTCTTAAAAAAACTTTGTTTATAGGATTAAAGTGATAAAACCTAATCCTAATCCGGATTTGACATGACTTACATATAAAGTAAGTATTATAGCAAAGTTATAAAGTATGTTATTGGGAGACTAGCAAATAAATGATCGCATGGAGTGACCTTAATAAACAATTAATATAAATTTATATACATAAATTAAGCATTAACCTCCTACATGCAAGCAACAATTGAAGTGGCTATAATGGGTCTGGGGTCACAATGCCCCCACTGCTCTTGTTGGTGCCCTCAATGTTCTTTCGGGTGTAACTTAGTCATTGTAGCAGATGTCAGTGGTGGAGTAGGTGTCACAAGTGATGGGAAATTGAGATGTGGTATTGGGAAAAAGACTAAGTTTGTGGAGTTGTACAAAATATCAGGGAAGGGAGAGGAAAGATACCAAATTCGTAGCCCAAGGATGAGCCCTATAAGGGATAACGTAGCCATGACAAGGATCCCAGCTATGCCAAGGGGTGGAAAGATAAAAGGGATTTGGTTGATGAGGGTCTCTTATGGACATACTTCAAAGGTGGAATCCATTCAGGGGTTGGGTTGCTCTCACCTAATGATGACGTGGGAGAAAATAATGTTATGATCTCTTCAAGTGTGGGAAGCATAATATAGTGGATGGGTGGTGCATTAGATGTAGTTGAGGATGGTGGTTCATCAAATGAAATGATGGTGCGCACAGGGGAGGAGACTCCCAAGGGAAGGATTTTGTGTGGTGTGCCTTGGTATGCCCTAAGAAAGGAAAAATATTTAAAGACAAGAGGGCCTATCTTGGTGTAATATGGGATTTGCTAATGAGACTCGAGGGTGGCCAAGATGTTTCCCATATTGCGACAAGCATCTAGGGTTCATAGTACATAAGTTGATATAAGAAAATGGACTTTCCCTCACAGGGAAACATCATAGTGCAGAAGATTAAGGAGAGAATCACCTTCATGGCATACATATAACAACACCCAGGGATAATGTTATAGTCCAATGGGCTATCTACAACTTCTAGGTCAATTAAGACCATCTTTCCCCCCAGTCCATTGAGGACATTTTGAAAGAGACCTTTAGGGTGGGATGAGTGGTCATCATAGGCCAAAAGGGTAATTGTGGAAGGGAATAGCTTGGGTGAGCCTAAGTTCCACCAAGCCATTATGGACATGATGCAAGTAGATGCACCTTTGATCCAAAAATGAAAGGTATTATAAACAAAATGACGTTAACTTGATGCTCATGAATGATTAAAGTGTTCAACCATCATTAACCATGTTGCAAATAAGAGAAGATAGCAACAATAAGAAAGAGAAATAGACACAAAGAACTTGTTAACGGAGTTCACCAATGTGTGGCTACGTCTCTGGGCCCACTTCCAAGTGGAGGACCACTTTATTGATCTTTAATGCTCAAGTTCTCTTTACAATTGTTCTTTGTTGTTACAAATAGGCTTTTGATCTGTTGTACAATACCTCCTTGTGCAGATGCACACGTCCCTCAACTATCTCCTCTTAAAACATGACTCAATGCTCCTCGAAACATGAGAAATGGGCCATTAGCTCAAGTTGCTCTTCACATTCCCCGCAATACAAAAGTACCCTCATAATCTCAAAGGGCCTGGTTTATATAGTTTTTAGGCCTAGTTATGGAAGCCCAACTTCCCACAAAGATCTGGCCTCTTTTTGGGGTCAAATCCTCCTCCATATGGCCAAGAATTTTCCAAAAAGGCCCAATCTCGACAAAAACTATAACAAAATAACCATTTTGATATCAAAAATCAAATTAGGTCCCCAAGGCTGGGTGCGCGCCCCTTTTTCAGGGTCGTATTAGTCCATATGGCCAAGCGCCAACCCACAAGGGTGCTATGTGATGGCCCCTCCTCCGTTATCTCTTGATCGCATGGTGCCAACAATGCAACCGAGGGATCGATCGAACGGATAGGCCCCCCCGCCGGTCGGCCCTGGTTGCGATCACCGCCCCTGGTCTTATGGTGGTTCTTCCTTGTCTGGTGGTCCCACTCTTTACCCATGTTGCATGAGTTTATACACTCTCGGGTGCTATGTTGTGGGTGTATGGATGTAACAAGACCGCAGGCTGGGGCTAGACCCTAGCCCTTTCCGCCTCCGTCCAAACCTTCAACACACTTTAAATAATAAAACACGCCCATACATGTTCAATTCCACCACGAGCGGGTTGGTAGCCCAGCCTCGCCCAAAATGCTCCCCCAGGCCCGAAGGTCGTGGATTCAACTCCGGTGGAGTCCATAAACTTTTACAACAGCAACCAATGAAGGGGTGCCATGTGGCGGCCCATGACTGGGCCATGTGGCACCATTTAATTTGCCCACGATGGTGACACTTGTCAAGCAATCATTCACCCACGTCTGCCACACCTACCCAGTCAGCAATCCAATCCTCTGCCACATCACTATACGATCAGTTGCCACGTGTCACCTCCAGGTAATGCCACGTCAACATGATGATGGCATCGTTAACTTTTGCTTGTTTGATCTGAATTATTTTCGACACGAAATGAGAGCGGAGATATAATAAGGAAATGCACAGAGATATCACGTATATCCAATAATATAACATAAATGTATCAGAGATGCAACCATAAACACAGATATACAATAATACATGATTTCTATTAATGAAAGAAATGTACAAAGACTGTAAAAATATAGAATGAAAGACTCGCTAGAATGGCAGCAACTTATCTCTTAGAAGAGATGTGATGGCTACTCGCATTC
>SNQJ01S0010716.1:42745-68357 GCA_010110895.2 Picea sitchensis | reverse complement strand
AGACTGTAAAAATACAGAGTGAAAGACTCGTTAGAATGGTGGCAGCTTATCTCTGAGAAGAGATGTGACGGCTACTCGCATTCGCAAGAAGATTATTACAATGAGGCTCTGAAGGCCTTTTTAAAATAAACCGGAATGCCAAAAACCCTAGACATCCAAAAACCTAACCCTAGGAAATGAAGCGCCAAAAGCCATGTGGGCTCTGTTTGGGTAAGTGAGTACATCAACTTCCCGGGGTTGTGACTTTTGCATACGATCTCCGTTTTAGGCGTGTGATAGCTCGTTGGAAAGGTATTGTCGAGGAGATTCATTTTGGGGGCTAAATTATTCCTTTATTTATTATTGATAACCTCGATCTCGAAAAACCTTCATTTGGGCCCTCAAAATGGCCCCGGAAGTTAAAAACTGCTAAAAATAGTAAACTGCCAAAATTGCCAGAAAGTTGTTTTGAGCCAGTCGAAAAAGGTGGGTGGCCACTGATATCCACCTAAATCACTGTTTGGGAATTTAATCAGAGCACGATAACTTCCGCATACGATCTATGTTTGAGGAAGTAAATATATGGCCGAAAGTAGCGCGACGAGATGGACGCGATGGAATTGGTTTCATCTGATTCCAATAACTTTTATTTTTGAGCATTTTCTGGACCTGAGGATCCTCCTGCATCAATCCTCTCCACTTGGAAGCTTTTGGACCACCAAAAGTTTAGTAGTAGTTGGTAAATAAGTGAGGATAATGTGCCCTCACTTTTTCGATATCCATCCACTTGGCCTGACTTGGATTTGTGCCCTTCAATCCCACTCAAAGATACTCCACATCACCCCTGTGAGAAGTACAAACTCTTTTTTCCAAAATGGTGTCATCCTGCAACTCATTCATATACTCAGGAGAAAAATATTCTATGGAAGGAATCTGAACATTCTCTCCTTGATCCTCGATCATAGGAGGCTCATACAATCTCAAGTTCTCCACATTTACAACTGAATAAATTTGCATATATGGAGGCAATTCTAACCAGAAAGCATTAGAACCAATCTTGTCTAAAATTTTGAAAGGACCATAATGAATTGGTTTTAGCTTTTTACCTTCCCCTTGCAATCTTTCCTTGTTGATGTATAACCAGACTTGATCGCCCACTTTGAACTGATGGTCAACTCGATGCATGTCATGTCTCGCCTTGTATTTGGCTTGGCTTTTCTCCAACTATTCTTGTACTGCGTGATGAATAAACTGGATCCGTTCAATGAACTTTATAGCCTTGTCCACATCACTATGTTTGTTTGTTGCAATGTCTTTCCCAAAGACAAAATCCAAAGGAGATTTTGGCAAGTATCCGAAACATGTTTCAAATGGAGACCTCTGAGTAGAAGAATGTTTGGCTCGATTATACGCATGTTGCACATAACACAAATGTTCATCCCAAAGCTTAGGATGTTTGTTACAATATGCCCGAAGTAGATGCCCTATTGTTCTGTTCACCACCTCTATCTACCCATCCATCTGTGGATGAAATGTTGTGCTCTTCTTTAGTTTGGTGTCCATAAGTTCCCACAAGCTTGACCAAAATTTCCCCATGAACCTGGAGTCTCGATCAGATACAATAGAAGTAGGTAACCCAAAATGAACCCATACATTTTCAAAGAACATTTGCGTTGTTTGTTCAGTTGTGACTTGCTTTTTACAAGGAATTAGAACACACATCTTGTTGAGCCTATCCACAACTACATACAAGTAATCATGACCTTTCCTAGACATAGGCAATCGCCCCACAAAATCCATAGATACACTTTCCCATGGTATAGAAGGAATAGGAAGTGGAGTGTACAATCCTAGCTTTTTGTTACTTGGTTTTCTTATTGCACACATAGTACATCCTTTTACATACTTAGACACAGTTTCATGCATTTGAGGCCAATAACAAAACCTTTGTATCTGAGCAACTGTTTTGTCTACACCAAAATGTCCTGTTATAAGAGAAGTATGTGCCTCCTTGATTACATGGACTCTTTCACTTTCTAGAATACATAACTTGCCCAAATGATGCAAAATTTTGTCTTTAATATGATAATTCAATTCTTCTGCTCTTTTACCATGACTTAAAATTGCATAGACTTCTTTAAAATCTTTGTCCTCGGCATATTGTTTAATGTAACTTTCATGAGTAATTGAATTGTGCTTAAGGATTGTAGCAATTGTGCTAGGAGGTCTTGATAACATATCAACAACCTTATTATGAATGCCCTTTTTATATATGATGACCAAATGAAATTGATGTAAAAACCCCATCCATCTAAAATGCCTTAATTGTTGTAGCTTAGTTTGTGGTTGTAGATATTGTAATGGTTGATGATCAATATGTATTATTGTTTCTTTTCCTATTAACAATGTTTCCACTTTTTAACACTTTGTACTAAAGCATACAATTCTTTATCATAGGTTGGATAATTAATTACTATTGTAGTGAAGGTCTCAGAATGATAGCATATGGGCTTTCTGTGTTGCATCAGCACTGCCCCCATGGCATAGTCACTTGCATCGGTTTCAATTTCAAAATACTATTGGAGATCTGGCAATGCTAGAAGTTGAGTTGTACTAATCTTCACTTTGAAAGTGTCAAAAGCCTTTTGTTGGCTTCCTCCCCACTGGAATCCCCTTTTCACACTTGTCAAAGCAAGTAAAGGAGTTGCAATTAGAGAGAAGTTTGAAATAAACTTTCTCCAATATTGTGTTTCCCCCATGAAGCTTCTTACTTCAGTTACATTTGTAGGCTTTGGCCAATTTACAATGACCTCAACTTTAGAGGGATCGATCTTGAGTTCTCCACCCCCTACAATGTAGCCCAAATATACAAGAGATGTTTTGCCAAATTCACATTTTGACAACTTTACAAAACGTTTCTCTCTCTGCAACACTGAAAGTATTTGCCTAACATGTTGGACATGCTCTTCCCTAGTCCTACTGAAAATAAGAATATCATCTAAGTAGACTATTACAAAATCATCAATGAATGGCTTGAATACATCGTTCATAACCTGCATAAAAGTAGCAGCTGCATTAGTAATCCCAAATAGCATCACTAACCATTCAAATAATCCTTGTTTTGTTTTAAAAGCAGTTTTCCATATATCATGTTCAACAACTCTGATTTGATGGTAACCACTTCTTAAGTCTAACTTAGTAAAATAAACCGCATTTTTCAATTGATCTAATAAGTCATCAATGTGAGGAAGAGGGTAACGATTTTTTACCGTGATCTTGTTCAAGGCTTGGAAGTCCATGCACATGCGCCATGTGCCATCTTTCTTTGGCACCAGGATGATAGGTGACCCACATGAAGGTCTGATGACCCCTTGTTCAATCAACTCTTGTACCTATTTCTTTATCTCTGCATTTTCCAAAACTGATAACCTGTACATTCCAATGTTAGGAAGAGGAACATCCTGTTGCAACTGTATCTCATGTTCAATTTGTCGTTTTGGAGGTAATCCTTTCGGGACTTGAAATATATCATCATAGTCATAAACAATTCTAACTAAGTCATCTTTCAACTTTGTATCACAATCTTGAAAAGTATTAATTCCGAAAGTTTCCTTTGCTCTTACAAACATTAGTAAATATCTTTTACTGACATTTACAATTCTCTTCATTTGCCCTGAGTTGATTAGTGATAGATTCAATTTCTTCTGATGAGCCCTTGCAACATATTGTTTTCATCTTTAGTTAATTGATACTTATTGTCTTCACGATAGAATATTGTCTTTCTATAATACAGATATGGACTCCCAAGTACAATACCACATATATCCAGTGGAACCACATCTAACTCAACCTCATCTATAAATTGTGAATTGATAGCAAACTTTAGAACACATTACATATTCACTTGCAATTGATTATCATTATGAATCCACCCTAATGGATATGGTTTCTTATGAGGTTTAGTAGTTAATCCCAACTTTTTAACAATTGTCTCTGATATCAAGTTTACTTGTGAGCCACTGTCAAATAGAGTATCAATTTTTGTATGTTTGGAAATTACTCTTATATGAAAAAGTTCAATTCGTTTTATCTCATCAACTTCATTATCAACTTTTAAAGACTGAACTGAAGAACTTGTACTAGCTTCAGAATTTTTACCTTTGATTCTCATGACTGTGACCTTGGTCTCATCTCCTAAATCAGACCCTAAGTTTGTTTGAGCTGTTGCAGTAGTCTTTGGCTTCCCTTTATTTCCGAACTTTGTTGGTTTCAATTATGGGTGAAGGATCCAACAACGATCCTTACTATGGCCTTCTTTCTTACAATGAGTGCATGTAGGTTTTTCCTTCTTCACTGTATTAGTCTTCTTCCCTTTAAACTTCTATTAATTCTTGCCTTTGTATTTTCCTTCAGTAGGTTTAAATGGTTTTACAAAATCAACATTTACATTATTGCCTCTAGATTCAAGATGAGTCACTTGCACACACACCTCATCTAAGCTAGTTGGATTAAACATAAGAATGGTATGTTGTAAATAGCTATGCAAACCACCTATCTACTTAAGCAATGTCTCTTGAGTATCCAATGGTATTCCCAACAATAAAGCTCTTTTTCGAAACTCTTGTGTATAACTTTGAACAGTTTGTCCTTTTAACTGCCTAAAGTTCTGCCATGAGATAATAGCTTATTGCATATAATCTAGGGGATAAAATTGCTTTCGTAATGTAGATGTAAAATCAAGCCATGAAGAGAGAGTATTACCGAACTTTTTAAGAACCTGTTTTATCCTGCTTTCCCACCACACAAGGGCGATTCCTCCCATCTTGAGACTATTAAGCTGGATCATAGTCTCCTCATCTATGATTTTCTGTATCCTGCAATATACTTCAATTTGTCTTATCCAATTATCTAACTTTTCTGCATTTAGTTCCCCATCATACAAAGGCAACTCGAACTTAACATCAAGCTTTAACAAAGGCATGTTAGACTTATGCTTATGTGTATGCTTTTGTATAGTATGTGTAGTAGAATGAGAACTAGCAATTGAAGAAGAACTTGAAGAAGGAGGAGAAGAAGGTGGTGAAGGAGGAGGCTTTGAAGATTCTCCTTTCCCTTCACTTTTCTCCTTCGTAAGAGGTTCTCCTAGAACAAGTTTCTTTCTCTCCGAGAAATCATCATATAACACTTTGACCATTTCAGACATGGAGAAAAATGCTTTTTCGAATTCTCTAGTTCGTGGAGAAGTTTCTCCTTCTGTCGCCATTCTTTTCTTCCTCAACACTCGTTCTATCTCTGAAATGAATTCAGCCAAAGATCCTTCTCCTCTTAGAGATTTGGATCTTGTGAGCATCCAATCTTGCACTTGTTAAACCTTCCAACACAACCAAAGCTCCCATACCAAAATACTTGATCCAAAAATGAAAGGTATTATAAACAAAATGACATTAACTTGATGCTCATGAATGATTAAAGAGTTCAACCATCAGTAACCATGCTGCAAATAAGAGAAGATAACAGCAATAAGAAAGAGAAATAGACACAAATAACTTGCTAACGGAGTTCACCAATGTGTGGCTACGTCTCTGGGCCCGCTTCCAAGTGGAGGACCGCTTTATGGATCTTTAATGCTCAAGTTCTCTTTACAATTGTTCTTTGTTGTTACAAACATGCTTTTGATCTGTTGTACAAGACCTCATTGTGCATATGCACACATACCTCAACTATCTCCTCTAAAAACATGACTCAATGCCCCTCAAAACATGAGAAACGGGCCATTACCTCAAGTTGCTCTTCACATTCCCTGTAATACAAAAGTACTCTCACAAGCTCAAAGGGCCCGATTTATATAGTTTTTAGGCTCAGTTATGGAAGCCCAACTTCCCACAAAGATCTGGCCTCTTTTGAGGGTCAAATACCCCTCCATATGGCCAAGAAATATCCAAAAACGCCCAATCTTGGCAAAAACTATAACAAAATAACCATTTTGATATAAAAAATCAAATTAGGCTCCCAAGGCTGGACACGCGCCCCTTTTTCAGGATCGTATGAGTCCATATGGCCAAGCGCCAACCCACAAGGGTGCTACGCGCTGGCCCCTCCTCCATTATCTCATGGTCGCATGGCGCCAACAATGGAACTGAGGGCCCGATCGGACGGATAAGATCCCCCATCGATCGGCCCTAGCTGCGGTCACCACCCCTGGTCTTATGGTGGTTGTTCCCTGTCTGGTGGTCCCACGCTTTACCCACGTCGCATGAGTGTATACAATCTCAGGTGATATGTTATGGGTGTATGGATGTAACAAGATCGCGGGCTAGGGCTAGACCCCAACCCTTTTTGCCTCTGCCCAAACCTTCAACACACTTTAAATAATAAAACGTGCCCATACATGTTAAGTTCCATCGCGGGCAGGTTGGTAGCCCGGCCCTGCCTAAAATGCTCCCCCACGCCTGGAGGTCGCGGGTTTGATTCCGCTGGAGTCCATCAACTTTTACAACAACAACCAATGAAGGGGTGCCAAGTGGTAGCCCATGATTGGGCCACGTGACAACATTTAATTCGCCCACGATGGTGACACTTGTCAAGCGATCATTCGCCCACGTCTTCCACACCTACCCAGTCAGCAAGCCAATCCTTTGGCACGTCATTGTACAATGATCTGCCACGTGTCACCTCCATACGATGCCACGTCAACATGATGACGTCAACGTTGACTTTTACCTATTTGGGAATTTGATCAGAGCGCGATAACTTTCACATACGGTGTCCGTTTGAGGAAGTAAATATATGGCCAGAATCAATGCGACAAGACGGACACAATGGAATTGGTTTCATCTAATTCTGAGAAATTTTATTTTTTAGCATTTTCTGGACCTAAGGATCCTCCTCGATCAACCTTCATCAATGATGCACCGATGGAGATAAAGTTCTTGACTGTGACAGGGATAAAAAATGCAACAAATAGGGGGACCCTTACCTCAACTTTGTCTAAGTTAAAGGTCATCAAGCATGAATCTAATGGATCGATAGTGCCTAATGATAATAGTAAGACCTTCCATTGGGAAGGATGAGTTTGGAGGACATCAAGGGCTGGCATGGTGACAAGTGATTGGGTCAAGTCATCAATGATACTAACAATTGGGTTATGAGCACTATAACGTAAAAGTTCCTTTGTTACACAAGGCATAGGGTCACCATTAGGTTGTGAAATCTACAAGGGACTACTAGTGGAGGGTTAAGCATCATCACATGGTACTAGATTAGGTTTTGGCATGCCATGTGCATTGTTGCATGTCTAAAGGTGTATATCTACATTGTTCATTTATATATTCTAAATATGATGGATCTCTTGGCTTAAAAGAACTAGGTGGTTGATGAGAGATAGCTAGATGAGAGGTAGTGAGGGGATCCTACTAATGGGAGACTATTACTTGGTAGGATAAATGATTTTCTATCACTTTTGGTTGAGAAGAAATAGGGTGTCCTTATTGGGTTGTATTATTTCCTTGTGGAGGATTAGGGTTTGGACTACTTGTTCACATCATTCTATGAAATTCAACAATTTGGGGGCAATGATAAGTGTAATGTGCATATACATCACAAAAAGACCTGATGGATCCTTATCCCATCAAGTTTATAGGAAGAAAACCCACACTGAACAATACCTTCATGCCGATTCCCATCATCACCCCTCCCAAAAACTAGGTGTTCTAAACACCTTAGCCACTAGAGCCTTCAGAGAATTCACGATGATGAACACCTGAAGGAAGAAAAATCCACCTCCTCCGATATTTTTAAAAATAATGGCTATAAAAAACATCAGGTGATGAAGCCTTTCAAAATGCCACCAAACACACAGGAATAAAGAACAAACAAAATAATGATGCATCCAAGGTTTTCTTACCCTACATACAAACGACAACAGACAATATTGATAGGATTTTAAAGAAGAAAAACATTGGGGCAACTTTCAAACCCTTAAACATTATTAGGAATTCCCTTAGGTCGGTCGAAGACTTTTATGATCCCATCGAACATAAAAGGCGTCTATATGATCTCGTGTTCATGTGGTAAACAATACATGGTAGAAGCGAATTCGTGTCAGCGCTTTAGCATTAGGATTCAGGTGACATCAAACACAATCACACTTGTCCCTCGGCTCTCGCCTTTCGAGGATAAAACTAAACACCACATTTGTATTGAAGAGACCAAAATCCTTGCCAAGATAGATCACTATCACGATAGAAAATTTGAAAGCCGTCGAAATTGAAAAACAACCCTAATAATCTAAGCAGAGATGATGGATGGAAAATTGGTCAAAATTGGATCCCTACCCTAGCAAATATGAATAATTCTAAATATTGATATTTATAAAGCATTTTCGATTGACTCTTATTAATAAAATTAATAAACAAACAAATAATTAATTATTAAACAAACAAATAATTAATTATTTAAACAAACAATTATAATTTCTTAAATTTTATAATTCTTGAATTCATTTTCAATAAGTCGGCTTCTTATAAAAACTTTTCAAGTATCTATATACCTGTTATATCCTTTTTCCTTCATTTCTCACAAATTCTTTCGATGATGGACCACCACTAGTTTGTGTTAGAATATATAGAAGATGGTGTGCTCGTTTACCATTGGCGATACCCTTGTCTTTCACTAACCACTTGAGTCGAAGCCTCCCTCAAGCACCTTAACCTTGGTGAGAAATTCCTCTAGAAGCGAACCCTAAGCTAGATAGCCAAACAAAGAGCGTTACATCTCTCTCTCAAAGGATAGTGCAACACAAAGCCCGTCCAGTCCCAAACCCTAGCCAAGAGATATCGGACCAATCTTGAAACTAGGCTGATGTAGCTTTTGTAAGAGCGCACACGCAACCCTCCTCCAAACTGCGCTTTGATTTTAAGCTGCGGTCATAGTAGAAGGAAGCTGCAGATACGAGATCTTTGTCCAGATGAGAGCTGGCACCCACAGCTATTTATAGTAGTTACTTTCGGTCGCCTCCCATGTTAACTACAATGGGAAGTCATTGTCAGTCAGAAATCTCAATCCACTTTCGAACAAAGAAAGCATCTGTCCAATCTGGACTATTTTTTCAATTACCAAGATAAATGATATTTTCAATGCTCCTCCTAATGAGTTATTTCAATCACAAAAATAAATTTGCGTTACCTTCTTCTAGTTTGGAGAGTCTTCCCCGCTCCGACTAAAGTCATTTTCCGCGAGCTCTGGCAGGTATTCAAGTTCTTTCATCTTGAATAGGGCTTTACCAAAATGTATGCTTATGCGCTCATCTGTGGAGATATGTATTGGAGAAATCATTTTCTCCTTTCTAGACTTCATCATGGATAATGTAATGCATGCTTGTGATGCGGAACAGGCTTCATGTAGATATGAATAGTAAATTATATCATAGTTGGAGGCTGAACATATCCATGTGTACTTCTTCTATCATGAGAGATGCGATCTTACGTGTAGTCATCTTGATGTTATAGAAATCTTCACCATTAACCCGTTGTCCTTTGGAGGTTCTCCACCAAGTTGTCTTCTTCTTATCTGCATACGCTGAGTCTCTTTCTAGTATGGCTCAAAGTCTTGAGATTGCTCACTATACTTTCTCTATTCAATTTCTCTGAAGAACAATCTTTGCATTAAGTAAAATTTAGATTCCCAAATCATGGATGTTGGATGATATAATGACTTATATAGGAATGATATAATGCAGTTACTAACTGGAACAATCAATCATCCGCAGTCCTCCTCCTCCATGCGAGAACCTGCAGTTGCGGATCTCTAATGCTTTCATTTCATAAGTCTTTTCGTGCTGCCGGTTTCATTACGACTTTCAATTCTTCTACTTGATTGATTTTAGTGAGTTCTTATCGGTTTGGTAATCTTGTGATTCTTATTCTGCTTGGCCGGTTGTTACGATTCTTCTTTTCTTTCTTGGAATCTTTATGTTCTTATTCATGTTTTACTTTAGCTCTTAGGTCCATGGAGTTTCTTATAGATTCCATGCTCTAGAGGTCCACTTCTTACCTTCATCATCGGTTCCCGGATACGGATGGACAACGAGGAATACTTTAAGGCTTCTCTTGAAAAGGTCTTCTTCTATAGTTGAGTTGAACACGTCTTGTCTTTCATGGACGCTACCATGGATATATATATTTTCATCATCTTCAATGGATCATAGGATTAGCTCCTCTAATCCTTGCTTCATGTGCCAAAGTGCATATAATCTTCTCCTTCGTCTGACTAAATCCATACTTCCATCTACGTCCTTATTGTCTTCTACATTAGAGTCCCGCGCTTCCATCGCAACCTTATTGTCTTACGCAATATATAATTGGCTCTTGTCTAACAGAGTCCCGCGCGCTTCCATCTTGTCTTTATAGAATTTCCATGCGGAGTCTTTTCGGACTTACTTCGTTGTTGGCTTCTTCTGTCTTTGCTTCTTCCAAGTCTCTTCAAGATTGATTTTTTGATTTGGTCTTATCTTGTAATGTCTTCCACATGATTTGTATTTCATCCTTTCATATGTATTAACTAATGATATTCATCCTTGTCTTATTGTTCTTTCATAGGTATAGTTCTTCTTGGAACACATTATCTTCAAAGAGATAGATATCTGAATGCATTACAAAGGCGATGTGAACAAAAGATAATAATACAAGAAATAAGAAGAGTGTTGTTACCTTTTAGTGAAAAAAATCTCTTCCATCACCTTTTTTTTTTTTTTAAATAAAATCTTTTTTTTTTTGACAATCGATGCTTCGTGTTTCTCCCTTCTTTTCTTTAGCTTCGAGACGATTCTGTAGTAGCCAGTACTTTTGGCCAGTTGAAGCATTGTATTTACGAAATGTCTTTACCATGATTTGGCTTCCTCCTTAGACCAAACTTTCTTTTGTCCCGAAGTTCTTGAATCTTCTTAGCACGTGAAGGCTTGATCATCATACTTCTTTGAGGTTTCTCTTTTGCATTGATCCTTGATTCTTCTTGAGCATATGAGTCCGAGTTCTTCAGTTTGGTGCTCCTTCCTTGTGTTCATGCTTGTGGCAAATGCATCCCATGTCTTGGAAGTATTTAGACTATGTTCACCAATTCAGCACTTTTTTAGTGATCTTCAATAGCTTGTAGTTGATCTGTAGGGAGATCGCACAAAGTATGATGTTATGTTGTCGTCATCATTCATCTTCATGTCATGGAGCTCATTCTTAGACTCGCATAATTTGTCCAAATGTTTACATTTGAGAAGAGATTTGTTAGAATACTGCATCTTCTTTGATGGAGTCAAGATGGGAGATGTAGGGTATCAAGTGTGCTTTTATGGAATCCACTTCCATACGATACTCATGGCATTGATCCAACATCTTTGAACTTCTCCATAGGCTGCAACGATGCGGTTCCTTCTCTTCTCCTTCTTTTAAGCTACGGCTTCATGATCTTTCCTTTCACAATATCAAAACTTTATTCTTAACAGGGATGAAAGGGTCAGTCCTTGTCTTCCATGCTCTGAAGTTAGAGGCTCATCTAGCTTGTTCGGACTTCATAGAGTTAGTCATGGCTTGCTTGACTTGGTCAAACCTAGATTTGACGAAAAAATCAAACTTCACGGCCCAGTCTTGAGTACCAAGAGATGCGTTTGGCTAGGGCGCACTGATCTATCGGAGATTAGGTCAATCTCGTCACTTGAGGTGCCTCAACAGAGGTTTAGGGTTTTACGCGAAAACATACCTTTGGTAACCCTAGTTTCAGTGCTTTTGGAAGCTGCTCTGCTAGTAACCCTAATGACATTACCTCAACGAGCTCAATATCTAGCGGCTATGTTTTCCTTCAGTTTTAGAGGCCCGAGAATTAATGGAGCCCATACCTCAACGAGCTCAATATCTAGCGGCTATGTTTCCTTCCAGCGTTTTAGGCTGACTGAAGGGGTGTGGGCCCATAACCTGTTAGAATATAGAAGATGGTGTGCTCGTTTTACCATTGACGATACCCTCGTCACCCAACCACATGCCGAAGCCTCCATCCGAGCACCTTAACCTTGACTAAGAAATTCCTCCGGAAGCAAACCCTAGGCTAGATAGCCAAACAAAGGGCAACGCATCTCTCCTCAAGGATAGCGCAACACAAAAGACTGATCAGATAGTCCCAAACCCTAGCGAAGAGATATCCAAGCCAATACTGAAACTAGATGTTGTTGTAGTTGCACCTGCAACCCTCCTCCAAACCTGCGCACCAGACTGCAACTGCAGTGCGCACCAACTGGGAAACTGCAATTCTGAGATGTTGTCAAATGAGAACTGACGCCCTGTATTTATAGTAATCCTGCCAGTTTGTTGGGGCCGACTTCGCCTTCTGGGTATGTGTCTGTTCAGTATATTATTATTATTTATGGTCTGCTTCTTCTCTTGGAGGCTAATAGCCTAATATAAATTATCTTCTTGAGCCGACAAGGCTTCTAGGGTTATTAGCCAACTCATTAGGGTTTCTCTTTCTTCTCGAAGTCTTCTATTCTCATCAGGTTCACACGTGGAGGTAAATACCTCCCGCAGCTACCATAATATTAACAGTTTGGTCCGAAAACGTCGAAAATAAAAAAACCTATGCGATTAATCCGAAAGAATTCTCTGAGTGTTAGGTTCATTTGACCCAATTGATTGGAAGTATTTCCAAGGGATATGATAATACAATTGGCCGGATGAGATGCCTCTAACTATGTTGTTCAACGGAGGGGCATTGGGGATAACTAAATATGAATACCCTAACTATGTATATATGAGGTCAAAGTGTTATGCTTTTAAGGGCTCATTCTTCCGACTGCAACATGGTTGTGGCCATGTCTTCGATGATGACAGGGTGGAGAGATTCCAAGCACCAATTTAACAAGAGGTTTTCTTAGTCTCTATTTTAAACAATCTATGTCTTATATGCCACTCATGGATGTGATTTGTGATACCTATGGCAATAGTCTAATGAAAATTGGTAAGAATTTATACTCCACTAGGAAATACTTAGCAACTGTTGGGTATAAGGCCATCCAAGCAATTCCCAATGTTCCTCCCGACCCAACTCCATCTGAGTTGATGTTTCATTGCCATTTTTATTAACAACAATAAGGGTTATAAGTATCTCCACTTGTTCGACTTCAATTGAAACATTACCTTTATCCAACATAAGAACTTTAGGATCAATATTATATGGACTAGACGGAGCTACAGTATGGGGAATTGCTTCGTCTTTGATCTTTGGTGCTAACTCAAGATAACGTTGCGTACCTTGCATTGTGTCTTGAATTTCTTCCCAACTATCTTTATGGGCTAGCCTTTCTAACTCCAAATTATCACGATGAAGCTAGGAAGCACATTTATTTGAAACTCCTTGCTTTGAGATCACATGATGAGGATCATAATGCCAAATCTTACTCAATTTGAATTTTAAAGAACTTAAATTATTTTATACATTGGCTAAGGCTTAGCCTTGAGGGTTAGCTCAAGTGGTCATCAGCCAGATGCGAGACCTCTTATCTCTCCACCAAAGTTGGGGAGGTCGTGAGTTGAACTATCTTGATCCCCTCGGGGTTAGGGTTGACAATTTGCCCCATTTACCATCCACGTATCATGGGAAGTACTCAAAGGTTTTTTCGTTTCCTTGAAATAAAAAAAAAAGAAACATTGGCTAGAACTTACTTATTCTTGATTTTAAAAGAAGCTTCAATGGGTAGGGTAAAAGATGTTTTCTGATGTTTAGTTTTCAAAAGAAAAATTTCTCTTTGTATTAAAATTGGAATGATTCCAAGTTGATACAAAATAGTGTCCAATCAAAGTTTCCAGCTTATCAAAGCTACAAGAGAATAGTCTAAAAAATACAAGATGTAGATGTATTCGACTGTGCTGAATTATAATGTGGACACTCACATGAAAAGCAAGCAACAACTGTAAAAATAGCAGTAAAAAAACTAGAATATAGAAATACCGTGAGAAGAGGCCTCAAGACCATTTTCTCCGAGATGGTAAATTAAGATGTCGGGAGGTTCCATGAAAGATTTTTTGGATAGTAAGTCAGCATTAGTATTCTACTCCATGTAGATGTGTGAGAATTTGATCTGAGAGAAGGTCCGGGATAGTTCTAGAATTTTGTCTTTCCAACATTCCAGATCCAAGACACGAAGCTGCCCTCTATTCCTTAACCAGTCAATAATAATTTTTGAATCACCTCTTAGATGAAGATCCAAAATGTTATGCCGAGTTGCCAGGTAGATGGATGCCCATGCTCCAAGTAGCTTCGCTTTTGTGTTAGTCCCAAAGCCACAATTTAGTGTCCAAGTGATCCAAGAGCCATTGCAATTAATAAAATATCCCCCAACCCCACAAAGTGAACCTGAGTTTTGTGAGGCTCCATCGAACCAAGCGCAGTTCCCATCTAGTTGAGTAATAGGTTGAATAGGTCGAGTGGCTGACAGTTTTGGAGGTCTTTCGGATTTCAGATCCCTCAAGATTAAAAAACAGATCAAGTTAATGTTGATGGGAGAGTCCTAAAAAATTGCCTTGTTGCGGGAAGTCCAAATAAACCAGCAGATAATAACTGGTAAATGAGGATAAATAGTGTCCTGTTGAGACCAATTTTCCAGACATTCTTGCAAATCAGAACCTGTCCACCTCAGATTTAGTTGGAGAAATGAAAGAATTTTAATCCAGGTCAATTTTGTGATGGGACAATCACAGAATAAGTGGTTGACAGATTCAGAATTTTGCCGACAGAGGATACAAAAGTTTGGGCCAATCCATCCCTAACGAAGAAGCAAATCCCAAGTTGATAATTTTCCATCTGCTGCAAGCCAAATAAAAACTTTGTGTTTAAGTGCTAGAGGCCAATGCCATATCTTTTTGTTCTGGAACATCCATGCGCCCAGTATGTTGTTGTGATATCACGGTAAGCGTTCTTCACAGTCAGAATCCCTGATTTATCTTCGCCAGTCTAGAGATATGTGTCATCCTTGCACCTCTGAGAGCCGTGCAGTAAGAAGACCATTCATGGGCCAGGGGGGATGATAATCCCAAGTCAGAGCTACAAAGCCACCGTGTACAATCGGATGTAATTGCAGGACACACTTGGGCTTGATAGAGATATTTTATGTTAGATAAGGATAACTGATAAAGTAAACCCTGAGATAGAAATGCCTGTGATCCGAGGCCAGCGATAGCATCCCTGCCAACAATGATTTCAAGTCCAGAGCCTGGCTTCTAGCAGATCCACTGGTGTATAAATTTAAGATTTCTCAATAGTGATCGCCAGATGGGGGATGCGTTGGAAGTATGGAAAACCGGTTGCCTAAGCCAACGAATGATAAAGAGCGGAAAAATGTATTTGCCAATGATGATACGGTGCCAGATACCGTCTTGTGTTAAAACACGCCACAATGACTTGGTAGCTAGAGATTGGTTGAAAATTGTGATATTGTGAAGACCCCAGCCACCAACCGAATTCGACCTTGCAATAAGATCCCATCGACAAGGATGGAAGGAATTGATTTTGGTAGTTCCAGACCAAAGGAATGAAAACATCATTCTCCTGATCCTGAGTAAAATAAAGGATGGAATTTTGGCAAGAGCCAACCAGTAAACAACCATTCCTTCAAGAACCGATTTCAGAAGGACGTACCTCCCACCAAGCATGAGCCAATGATTGCACCATTGGGCGATACAGCTTTCAAATCTAGTCAATAGCCAGGTCCAATCAATTGTTTTGTAGTTATCCGGCCTGAGAAAGTAGCCAAGATAGCGGAAGCCCAAAGAGAGCTCTTGATAGCCAAAAGGAAAATAAGGTTTGTAAGCATCCAGATCCGTCAAAAGGATGCCGAAGAAGTGGAAGGTAGATTTATCATTGTTGATATGGAGACCCGAGGCTCCATAAAAGAGATTTAAAATGCCTTTTATTTCTAGCCATTCTTTTAGATTTGCTTTGGTGGCAATGATGATGTCGTCCACGAAGAAAAAATGCAGCACAATTGTCAGTCTGGATACCTAGATGCCAGAAATAAATCCCTCTTAAAGTTTCGATTTAAGGAGGATGTTTAGACCTTCCAATGCCAGAATGAACAAGAGCAAGGAGAGGGGGCATCCCTGACGCAATCCCCTTTCATTTTCGAAGAAAGAGGTGGCTTCTTCATTGACCAGGACAACAATGGATGCATTGTTCACGCAACCCTTAATCCAGCTTGTGAAGTGGTAACCAAAACCATATTTTAAAAGAATCAATCTAATGTAGTCCCAATCAATACAGTCAAAAGCTTTTTTCAGATCAAGTTTTAGAACCAAAGCTATAAGTACAGGAGCTTTAGAAGGAACTCCAAGCATATTGTAATATACCATATATAAAATGTATGTAGAACAGAAATAAAATGCTAGTAATGCCAGAATAACAACAATATAACCAGAACTTTCACCACAATAACACTGAAATGATATAAGAATAACAACAGAAATAACACTTTGAATCTGAAAGCAATGTTCACGGGCCTCTTCGAGGGGGCAACCTCCAATTGAGTAGAGCTCTATTACAATAATATCCAAGCCAGGGTTCTCATACCCTCAACTCCTATTTATACTAAAAAGAAGCATCTAGTGGAAGATCCTTCTAGAAGCAGAAGCTTCTATTAGGTCTTCTTACATCTGCCTTATTCTATTTTATTGAAAGGCCTTATTAATATTGACCTTTATTACATCTGAATATATTGTTCTACCTATGTGCAGGTTAGGACCCTAACACATATTTGGTCGCTAAAATTTGCTGACGAGACCCCCATTACTGGATAGGAAAATCTCCTTGATTTGGCTTTCACTCACTACAAATCTGCCTACAACGCAACTATTTCCTCCAATATCACTGAACAAGTTAATCTCACAGGTCTCTACCCCAGAGTCGTAAATGACAGCGAGGCAGAACAACTTTACTCATCCTGTACAAAAGAGGAAATCTGGAAGGTGCTTAACTCTTTCAAAAAAGACAAAATTTCAGGCCCGGATGGCTGGACTGTAGAATTTTACCTCCATTTTTTTGATTTGATCAGTGATGACCTTTGGAATCTCATTCAAAACTACAGGTGCAGAGGTTTTGTTCATCGAGCTCTAAATTCCACATTTCTGACATTGATCCCAAAATCAAATCATCCTTCTTCATTCCGTGATTTTCGTCCTATCGCTCTCTGCAATCTCTGCTACAAACTCATCACCAGAATTATTGCAGATAGAATGAAACCCTTCATGTCTCGTCTAGTATCGGAGGAACAACTAGGTTTCATCAAAGGCCGACAAATTCATGATGCTATTGGATCGGTACAAGAGGTAATACACAACATAAAGCGCAAAAGATTACAAGCTCTGATGTTTAGTTGAGAAATGAAGATGATTAGATTTTAATATTTGCCTAATGTATTATAATGCAAATTTTATAAGGGTGAGATAAAATGGCAACATGTAAGGTTCTGCGTCTAATCCATAAATCCTAAGAATGGTGGGATATTCCTAAACATACCAATCACCTACCCTTACATATGGACTTAATTGAAACATCTTTATAAACGTGAGATGCATGGGAGGGTGATCTCCATGAAAACCTATCTAGGTAGAGTACATGAATTTATGAATAAAGTCCTCAAAACCCTCTTTTTGGACATGTTTTCTTACAATTGGAGACCATTGAGTTGTTGGGAATAATAATAATAATCTATTTTTAAGGTCACGGCCAAGCCACACCAAATTGGTGTAAGAGACCCCCTCCGCCAAACGATTTTGACTGGTAAAGTCTACAAAGGGATACATACCCTACCCCCTTTGAATTTGAACTTGTAACCTCTTACAAAGAAACACATGTTCTTAACCATTAGGCCCATTCACGCTGTATAAATATTAAAATTAAAAAAAGTATAAATACCTTTCAAATTTAATCATTGTTACTAGGTAAATTAAACCCGGACGAATATCGCGAGAGCGGTAGTGAAGCCACGCGGCATCTTCTTTGACGAAGTTTTGAAATTATTTAGCACCGAGGGAGTTAATCCAAACTTGAAGAGACCGCGTACATTCTAGTCGGCGGATATTTGTCCATTTACGTGTCAACATGCCATCCGTTGGATCAAATCTAACGTGTCCAAAAGTTCTACGATTCCAGCGAAGCCGAAGAAACCCTAGGGTTTTGGTATTTGAAACCCTGGCCTCTATTTTATCTTCCCTTTCCCCATACCGTGCAGCGATAGCCTCAATCGCCCACTCCCCAACCGACATAACTTCGACATAATTTCCATTGAAAATCCATAGCTGAAGTTTTCGCTGTCCGATTTCGTGGTTTTAAGGAGGGTTTAGAAGAAATTTCAGCAGTCGGTGTTTTTGTCGTTAATGGGTATGGAGGTCCAAGTTCCAGAAGTTAATCTATCTACAGGGATGGGCGCTGCCTCTGACAAAGAGGTGCTCTCTGTTGCCAGATTGTGGATTCGCCAGTCTCTTACCTCTGTTTTACAGGTATGCCATTGCTGTTTTATGATGTAAAATATGAAGTATTTTGTTAAAATCGTTTGAGATCAGTTAATCTAAAAATTATGTGTAAGCCAAATACGAAAACAATCTTCGTTGAAGTATTCAATCCAACGTAGAAGAGAGCATCAATATAAGTGAAAGTAGATGATAGATTCGCCTCTTAGGCGCAAAAACACCTTTAAATCTGTACAATGATCTCATTTTCCTGGCCTACACCATGTGCTTATGATAATCAGATAACATTATTTTATTATGTGAAATCAGACCACAGGAACAGGATAAGATCAGCTTATACTCCACACAGACAGCAGAACTCAGAAAATAGACAGAAAACTCAAGCAGAATGAGAGAAATACAAATCTATTATTTCTGCTGTGCTGAAATACAAAGAGAGGCCCTCTATTTATAGCAATTTTGGAGGGGTCTTTTTCTTGAATTGCTTCAAGCTGAATGTGGTTTACTTCTATTATCTTTGAGTATAATCACCATTGATGTTTGTGAACCAGATGGTATCTAGGTCAATATGTCACTTCCATACTTTCCTTAGCAAGTGTTTATATCCATGCATTCCTTAGATTAATACATCTTTTATATTCTTTACTTTTCATTGGGCAGATCTGTACTTATGGTGTTAAGTTCATTGACCAACTTTGTTTTCTTTGACTGAACAACATTAAGGATATGTATATCAAAAGAGCATATTAACTTATATGCACAAAAGTTTTGTTTATCGTGGAGAAGTCAAGCTTAAAATTGTGTGTGATTTGCTGCATTTGTAAACTATGCAATGATCACTCTTCCAAAGGTTTTTGATTGTGAAATATGATTTGCTGCTGGTCAAACTGCATAGTCTAGGCAAATATTTCAATCTGATCTTTGCCTGCTAGGCAATTTTTGTTGAAGATAGACTTGTGACTTGCTCTGCTATTTCAAAAGGTTGAAGATGTAAAACAATTATAGAATAAATTCATAGGCAAACACAGTAAATTTCAGATCTAGTTAACTGGCCGAAAACACATTTTATGCAATAACCATTAACAGTAAAATATTTAGAGCAGCCACTCAAAAGATGTCAACACAAATATCTGGAAACCCCACTCCTCTGGGGAAAACCTTATTGGATTTGTCTCAGCCTAGGATACATACAGAAAACACCACAATGATGTTGCTTTGGGAGCCCGTACCTGTTCCGTACAGTCGCTAGTCCTTTGCTGGGCGGCCCTACAGCTGTACGGTGCCCCTGTTATAGCTCGGGTTCTCTTTTGTCTGCCTTGCTAGGCTGTTACAAAGCTTATCAGCTACTGTAAACACCCATACAATACCGTTCCGACCCTACTCGATCAATCTGTACCAGTCGTACGTTCTTCTTTGTACTTAGTACGATTTCTGGATAACTTGTCTTCTACCTTGCAGCTTGTATCTTCTCTTTCTTCTGTTGATCTCTTGCACTCGGAGAGTCCATGGACCCTTACTCTCCCTCTACCCTTTCCTCACATGACCCAACTTGGTCTTCCCTTGGCCCTACTCGACCCTTCTTGACTGGTTCGACTCAACCAGATGTCCAATCTCTCCTAGAAGAGCCACTTTTCTGCAGATGGTTGTCTTCACTTGAGATGATAAGAAATGAGTCTCTCTTGGTCTTTTAAGAACCCTAGCCATTCTCTCATTCAATCCTGGCCCTTAGATCTTCACCTCAAGATCTAGATTTGACGGTGGGGACTTGATCAAGCATTGAGACAACTTAATTCATTTCCAACAGTTGTAACTTGTGGCTTAGTCTCATGTTGACTTAAGTGATCCCCATCATCACTAAATTGTCTAGACATCACGGGGGCCCCTTCCACACTACTAGACACCCCTAGTGTGGAAGTACATGTCCGAGTTACATACTCTAACACTCCCTCTTAGTGAGGGAGGTACTGCCACTGGAGCTGCCCCCTCCATGGTCCACATCACTGTGAGTCTCTCCCTCTGAATCTGAGAGACCCATCCTCTCTAAGTTTGGATACTCAACTTGCTCTGCTTTGTAGCTGTTGTGGCCACCTGCATTGAGACCATCTGGGTATCCCCACTCCAACTAAGTCCACTCCCACCATGTGGGCTTGTTGAGGAGAGCCTCCTACTCTTTCAAATGCGATCCAACTGTCCCATCACTTCCACCCATGAAGTTGTAGATGGGTTGCCCCCACAACTTGTACAAGCGATCCTCACTAATGCCTATCATTGCAGGTGGTCCTGGAGCTTGACCTCTGATAGAGCGAATATGCACACGACAACCAAAGAAGCAAATGCCGTAGCCTTGTTCCTGCAAGGCTGAGATTGAGAGTACACTAACTCTTATATCTGGTACATAAAGTACCCTTGGCACTCTTAGAATCTTGCCCGACTCTCTGTAGTGACACCGTCTCTCGTCCTCAGACTGCCACCATACTAGAGTGCACACCACATCTTACATAGCTCAAGTCTTTGAGCTGAGAACTTTTGAAATGCATATCTTTCCCCAGTCACGTGGCAAGTGGCACCACTGTCTAGGTACCACCCATCTCTAGATCTTCCCTTCGAGTCAAGGAAGAGTGTATACTCATACTTGAACATCCTGGAAAACTGGCGAGCTGTGGCAGCTAATTGCTACTCCTCCTCCTCCTCCTCTTCTGTTGAAGCAACCACTTGCTGCTTCCTATCCTTAGCTCCCTTTCCCTTCTTGGTTTGAGAGCACTCGTTGGCAAAATGCCCAAATCTCCACACACATAACATTGAATGTGCGAGAGAGCCTTCTTTGGTCTACCACTTGTGGTTCCTTCTCTAGAAGTTGGTCCTTTCTTGCCTTTGGCTCCCCTCTTGGAGGTGAGGGTGAGATTCTCCTCTTCTTCATCCTCATCTACATCCCTACCTCTTTTGATCTCTTCTTGGCAGCAGTCATCCCACAACCTGTCTTAGTCTGGCAGGTTTTCTCTAGCTACCATTCCTGCAATAAAGGGTCCCACTCCTTTGGGAAGCCTCTCAAGGCTGGTTTAACCATCTCAATTGGTGAGAGCTTTACTCCTACTGCAAGAAGCTCATCTAACAACTGTTTCACCTTGGTGAGATAAGTTGCAACACCTTTCCCCTTTGTCATCCATGTATGCTGAAGTCTCTCCTTGAGAGCCATGATCCTGCTCTCATGCTTAGCTTCAAACAGTCCCTTTAAATGTGACCACATCTCATGGGTTGTTTGTTTCTTACCAATATTAGGTACTAGGTGATCCTTAACCCCATCTAGGAGAATCCTTTGAGCTCTAATGTCTAGAGCATTATGTACTTCTTTATCCTTTGGATCAGTGGGGATTGTGGCAGCCTTCTCAACAATACTCCATACCTTACTTTCTTGAAGTGCATTCCTCACCCGGTATTTCCACTGTACATAGTTGGAAGCACCATCTAATCTGTCTTCATATCTCAGATTTATAGCCATATTGCTACACAATTGTTTCCTCCCTGCAACTCTTCTTAACTCATCACTTCTGAGTAGATCTGCTTCTAGGTTCCCTCACTTGGAATCTAGTCAGTCTCAACCAGCTCCCTCTTAGACTGCACAAATCGGCCCCCTTTTTACCCACCCTTCTTCCTTAGCTTGATAAGGCCGTACACTTTACGACATTCTTCCACGAGGTCCAGTCTTTTGACCAATCTGTTGAAGAAAGTATGAATCAACCTACTCAAGGTTTTTTGGAAGTTGGGTCGAAATCCTCTTCTCTGTCACTAGAGCACAGAATCTTAACAAATCTTTTGGGGCTGTTAGAGATTCAGCTCTGATACCGTGTAAAACAATTATAGTATAAATTCATAGGCAAACACAGTAAGTTTTAGATCTAGTTAACTGGCTGAAAACACACATTTTATGCAATAACCATTAACAGTAAAATATTTAGAGCAGCCACACAAAAGATATCAACACAAATATATGGAAACTTCACTCCTTTGAGGAAAACCTTATTGGATTTGTCTCAGCCAAGGATACATACAGAAAACACCACACTGATGTTGCTTTGGGAGCCTGTATCAGTTGTATGGTTTCGTACAGTTGCTAGTGCTTTGTTGGGCGACTGTATAGCTGTACGGTATCCCTGTTAGAGTTCGGGTTCTCCTTTGTCTACCTTGCTAGGCTGTTACAAAGCTTATCAGCTACTGTAAACACCCATACAATACCCTTCTGACCCTACTCTATCAATCCGTACCAGTCGTATGGTCTGCTTGGTACTTAGTATGATTTCTGGATAACTTGTCTTCTACCTTGCAGCTTATATCTTCTCTTTATTCTGTTGATCTCTTGCATTGGGAGAGTCTATGGACCCTTACTCTCCCTCTTCCCTTTCCTCGCGCGACCCAACTTGGTCTTCTCTTGGCCCTACTCGACCCTCCTTGACTGGTTCGACTCAACCAGATGTCCAATCTCTCCTAGAAGAGCCACTCTCTCTCAGATGGTTGTCTTCACTTGAGATGATAAGAAATTAGGCTCGCTTGGTCTTTTAAGAACCCTAGCCATTCTCTCATTCAATCCTGGCCCGTAGATCTTCACCTCAAGATCTAGATTTGACGGTGGGGACTTAATCAAGCATTGAGACAACTTAAGTCACATCCAACGGCTGTGACTTAATCTCATGTTGACTTAAGTGATCCCCACCATCACTAAGTTGTCTAGACATCATGGGGGCCCCTTCAACACTACTAGACACCCCTAGTGTGGAAGTACCTGCCCGAGCAACATACTCTAATAGAAGATGATCAATTTGTCCTTAGGTTCAAAATTTAAAGGGTGGTAAAGCAAGTTGTTGATATTTAACTATTACTCTATTAGCCATTTATGTAGATGGTCTGATGAAATGCTTCAGTCAATTTCAATAAATTTTGTCCTCTAGTTTTTTGTTCAAATCCTTTCGTTTATGTTAACACTTCTAGTTGCAGGGGGATGCAACATGTTATAACCAACTCCTTCAAGATCTTAATGATATTGAATCTGGATATCCTGCTCAAGAGGGAACATTGGTGGTAAGCATTTCAGCATTTCAACATGAGTGTTGTTTTGACACTGGCTGTCTCTTTGGAAGTTGTTCAGTTCTGTATTGTTAGTTGCTTTGTTTTGTTTATGTTTTTTTTTGAATCTAGGAGTACTATCAGTGCACATAATTGTAACTGATGGGAAGGTCTTGCAGTTGAGAATGATCACTGATAATTTAATGTTGCGTTGGTTGGTAGATGACATTGAAGGCTCTTTCTCAGGCAGTTTCCTCTATTAATGAGTATCACCATGGTTCTCTTCTTAGTTGTGTAAGTTTGTTTGCTTCATCATACATAAGGGAGATGATCTTGGTATACCGAGATTGTATTTTAGGGGTGTAGAAGTGCAGGCTTTGCTGTGTTATGTATTTATCAAATTGGGATTCAGTGCATGTTCATTACAGTGATACTAACGGTTATGTATATTATATATGCCAGATTCTTGGTATGAGCTTTTGGAATTATAGTTTGGATGTAGCAGATGGGTTGACGGAATTTATTATCAATTTGGTATGTCACATGTCACAAGTTCTCTGCTAGGTAGATCGTGGATATCCTTAAGATGGTTTCTCTGATGATAAGGAAGGTCTTACTTTGGGCTAAAGCTCAACTTGTTATTGATTGCAATGCAGGCGACATCGAATGGAGGGTTTGTAGATAGGTGCTTAGACATGCTTGTCAGGAATTTCCTGCCACCTTCATGTGGATTGCCACTGTTTATGGATTCCCTTACTAGGCGGTTGATTTTAGGTGGGCTAACTACAGATCAACTCTTCCAGAAAAAATCAGAACACCTAGCAAGGAAAAATGAAATTCTAGACCGTGTGCATTTGGCAATACAACAAATTGCAGAACTTGTGCCCACCGCTGCATTGAGACTGCAACCAATAATTCTTCGAAGGATGCCACACAGAGTTATTCAGAAAGACGTGAGTATATATATATTATAAATTAAACACGTGTTACTTATATTTCCAAATGAATATTTATTATAGACAATGGTAGTTCCGTACGATACTGATGAAAGATTTTGTTCATAGGAAATGTGACAAATTTCTCACTGAGAAGATGTTCTTTACAGAGTTGGTTTTGAGGGACAAGTCTGCACTTTTTTTTTCATTTAGTCATTGTCAATGTTTTCATCCTAGGAAGACATGTTTAGATTGTGGATAGCCTTTGTCATCTCTCATTGCATGACCAATTTAGCCTGCAAATTTCCACTTCAAGGTGTTCAAGGAAAGGTAATGTATGATGGCTAAAGCAGCTGGTATTAAGTTTGATTCATAAATTTCTCACTTACTTTTTCTGCTTTCTTCTTTGTGATTTATTTTTATCTCTCTACGTGTTTTGTCTTCCTTCCGTTGATTTTCCCAGTGTGCAATGGAAATTACTTGCTTATGTATACAATTTTATTTGTGTGTTTGATTTTTTTATAATTCTTTTTCTTGATGTTACATGCTAGATCATTATTTGTTTGTTTTATACATAATTTAAAATAATNTCCGTTGATTTTCCCAGTGTGCAATGGAAATTACTTGCTTATGTATACAATTTTATTTGTGTGTTTGATTTTTTTATAATTCTTTTTCTTGATGTTACATGCTAGATCATTATTTGTTTGTTTTATACATAATTTAAAATAATGCACTTAGATTCTAAACATGGTGTGAATTTACCTGTTGTGTTAGGTTCAGAAAGTGGTCCTGGATGTACGGGCACTGTCTAGAGTATTCCCTGTGATTCGATGATGTGGTGCAGCCCAGACTGCCTTGTGTTTACATGACAATATTTGTAATCTTTTACATTATGTTTTGCAGCAGTGGTGGTTGGTCTTAAACGTTAACTGATATATTAAGTGAAATAGGTCTAGCTACATATATTTAAATTAATTTTTGTTCTACTAGGAATGTTGAACTCATGAAGCTATTGATTGTATTTATGGCCTTTGAAATTTTTTCATGTTAGCATTACACTTGGATTCAATGTTTGAAAGGTTTTCCACTATGCATAAGAGAAGAAAACTTGGTCTTATAGTTTTAATTTGCTTCTCTTGTGCTTTA
>SNQJ01S0010716.1:0-22536 GCA_010110895.2 Picea sitchensis | reverse complement strand
CGTGGCTTAACACCCGATTGGTCCATGATCTCTATTTAAAGAGCATGGAGGGTCATTTGCCGATGATCGATTGTGAGAAACTCTTTTGTAAAATCTCTCTGTAATCTTTTTCTTTGCATTAGTAAACTGCTCCAAGTGGCCGCGTTGGCTGGGCCCGTGGATGTTTCCCCGTAGGGGTTTTACCACATGAAAACATCGGTGTGTTGATCTTTGATCTTGTTATGTGAGTGGTTACTGAAGGTGTTCGTCCTCTGTTGGAATACCTGTGTTGTCGAACAGACACCTACCTTGGTCATTGGTATACTCCAAAACAACATTTCTTCTTCATTCCATCTAAGGTTTCTCTGTTGGTTTCTCTTTTGCCCTCGACAACAAAATGACAAACTTCACATGCAAACATAATTTGGAATTAACATTGCATAACTGTAACTGAAATACTAAAGGAAACCTAAATGGAATCACATTCATGCTTATAAATGGGAACTTCTATGTTGAGTTTTGTTGTACCTTGGGAAGTGGTCCCCTTGTGGTTGTGGGTCTCTAACCACAAGAGGGAATTATTTGACCCATTGTGCCTTATACTTTATTTTTAATTTCACTTTGACATTTTCCCAAGTCAAAAGGGTGAAATTTGTCACTTGAGTGAAAAGTGACTATTAATTCACTTTGTGGGTGAATTGGGGGACATAAAGTGAACTATGGAAACTTAACCCAAAGTGGGTTTTCAGTTGAGATTCTTTTTGAGAGATCTCAACCATGGATTAGATATGACTTGGAGTGATCCTAGCCATTGATTTTTTAGGTTTCTTTATGATTCCTTAAGAGGGGCAGATAGGGCAAAAGGAGGCTCATTCCTTCATTTATTCACTTGGAGAGTTTGGAGAGGAGCAAGAGGATGAGAATGGAAGCATTGGGAGAGGAGAGGAGAGGAGAGGAGAGCTTGGGCACTATTTTTCATGGAGGGCGTAAGGAGGGCCGAGGCTTAGGGCCTATTTATTTTGTGGTGAGGGTTCTTGCTTGGTGGAGGGTGCACTCCTGGAGGAGGGTGCAAGCTTAGCAGGTACTAGTAGTTGTTGAGCTTTTGCAGATTTGATTGTTGGAGGTTTGGGACAGCATACAAACAGAGATTTGCATGCAAGGGTTTCTCAAACAGCGTAGAGAAAATCAAGGGCACATCAGTTCAGTGGAAGAGGCAACAAAGGAAGGGGGCACACTTGTTTGAGCTCATGCTTCTTGGAACTTCTAGCAAAGCTTGAGAGGAGCTTGCTATTTGTACAGGTTCCATTGTATTTGCTTACTTGTTTTCCATGCTTGAAACATCACATATATATACTTTCATTCTAAACTGGTTTTCTCCAGGGGGGTTTTATCCAGGGTCATGTTGACTAAAAATACTTGTGTTCATTTATCATGTATGCTTAGTGTTTAAATCAGCAGTAGGAGCTTGTAAAGATCCTAGAGGAGTGCTATATGTTTTTAAGGTTTGCATGTGATAACATTCAGTGACTAAAACACTTGCAGGGGCACCTTAAATGAGCATATAACCATCAGTTTGAAGGCAGATTTCTTGGCAGAAAATTTTAGACCTGTTTGCTGTCCTAAAACTGTTGATTTTTCTCAGTGTTTTCTCACTTCTGCAATTTATCCCAATCCCGGTTTCAATCACTCCTTATCACTCCAAATGTTTAATGCCCATTTCCAATATTAATGAAATTTGCAGACATTAATATGCATTAAATATTAAATGAAATTTGGTAGAAACATGAAATAAATGATCTTTTCAATGGCTGTCTTAAAACTCAGAAATTAAACCAGCAAACAAACATTTAATGACACAATGATATTTGGTCAATTGACCTGGAAAAACCCAATGTGGGGAAAACCCGATTGGGAGAGAGGAGTTCTTCTTATTTCTTCAATTTTGGAAATTACATATCAGCAAAAATAAAACCAGCAGAATGTACTTATCTCTTCCCACGTTTTCCGTGCTTGAAATTTACAGGAAGAAACCCAACAAAACCACCCTCGAAATCTGTACACAGGGCAAATTCGTGCAATGCCAATTTTGTCCTAGGCATTTTAACATGCGATTTGTCTAAAATCAGCCAGTATTCTTTGTTGTCGGTAGATGCAGTTGTGCGAATCTAATTAAATCGCCTTTCTTCCTCGATTTGCATCTTTGGTATGCGAGACCCAGGCAGTGCAATAGGGCACGGCCATTACCAAATCGAAATTAACATGCAGTTCTTCATGGCGCTGATTTGCATAAATCCGTTGCACAACTTTGCCTTGATTAGTGCCACTTCAACAACATCTTTCTTCTTGGAAAATGGAAACTTCTCTTTCTTGCTCTCTCTCAATCTCCTCAATCTCTCTTGGAAAGAACGACTTCTCATTTGGCCTTTTCCTCCTTTAGAATCCCCTAATCTTAGGTTACCCTTTTTGATCCAAGGGCTCACATTGCCAAGATCAATGGTGAGAATTAAACGCTCCATTAAATTCACTTTATTGTTCTCTTAACTTAAATAAAAACCACTTGGTGCATTAAGTTCTAAGTCACTTTTCACTTTCTAAAGTTCCACTTTACCATATGATGACTTTATGAAAAGATCCACTTTTAAGTTGTGGACCCACATTCCTAGGTAAAGGTTTAAAAACCCATAGGAACCAACATCCAGGTACAAATCTTCATTAAATTCAACAAAACAGCAGCAAGGACAGATTTGATTGAGTAAACTTAGGCCCAACAAGAGGTCAAAGACAGACCTCTCTTGTTGGAGCGTAGATCCTCAAAAATATACATTCTATTCCATTGACCATTCCGTTGAGTGAAAATCACATGAATACTTTGACTTTCAAAGGATTTTCACATAACTGCCCTATCAAACAGAGATAAAACCATTCAAGGTAAAGGACAATTCTTCTCTTTTCCATGAGTTTTTCCACCAAACTGGTTGCCGAACCAAAGATCAACGGTGAGAATTAAATGCTCCATTAATATTCACTTTATTTAATTTCACTCACCCAACTTAAATAAAAACCCACTTGGTGCATTAAGTTCCTAAGTCACTTTTCACTTTCTAATTTAAAGTTCACTTTACCACTTATGAAGTGACTTTATGAAAAAGATCCACTTTTAAGTTGTGGACCACATTCCTAGGTAAAAGTTTAAAAACCCATAGGAACCACTTGTCCAAGGTACAAATCTTCATTAAAATTCAACAAAAACAGCAGCAAGGACAGATTTGATTGAGTAAACTTAGAGCCCAACAAGAGGTCAAAGACAGACCTCTTGTTGGGCAGCCTTCTAGATCCTCAAAAATATACATTCTATTCCATTGACCATTCCGTTGATGAAAATCACATGAATAACGACTTTCAAGGATTTTCACATAACTGCCTATAAAACAGAGATAAACCATTCAAGGTAAAGGACAATTCTTCTCTTTTCCATGAGTTTTTCCACCAAACTGGTTGCCGAACCACATTCATGCTTATAAACGGGAACATCCATTCCATTGATGAAATCACATGAATAAGGGCTTCCGAGGATTTTTACATAACTGCATATAAAAAGAGATAAACCGTTCACGTTAAAGAACAATTCTTCTTATTTTCATGACTATTTCCACCAAACTGGTTGCAAGGGAGTGATTAACACCTCTCAACTGTAGGAATTAACTATGGATTCCACCCCGAAGTCTGGCCGTGATACCACCAAGGCGAAGAAAGCACCTATTGGGCTCTAATTTCTTTCATTCCAACCAACAGTGCCCAAGAATTCAGACAAATGAGATGTCTACCATCAAATCCATCAAGGATACTACTACAGGCTTCTCACCTATTTTTCAATCAGTCTTGGTCTTCTTCCCTAGAGTGAAACACAACACAACGGAAGGTCTTTCTCTTCCCTGGAGCCAAACACAACACAATGGAAGTTATTTCCATTGACCAAAATCACACGAGTAACAGCTTTCAAGGATTTTCAGATAACTGCATACAAAACAGAGATAAACCATTCAAGATAAAGATCAATTCTCTTATTTTTCATGAATTTTTCCACCAAACCTGTTGTAAGGGAGTTATTAACACCTCTCAACTGTGGGAATTAGCTATGGATCCCACCCCCAAGCTGGGCCTTGATACCACCAAGGTGAAGAAAGCACCGATGGGGCTCTAATCTCTCTCATTCCAACCAATGGTGCCCAAGAATTCAGACAAACGAGACATCTACCATCAAATCCATCAAGGATACACTCCAGGCATCTTGCCTATTTTCAATCACTTCGGGTCTTCTTCCTTGGAGCGAAACGAACACAATGGAAGGTGTTTCTCTTCTTTGCTCAAAGGTTCTTAAGGAATTGTTCTCCTCCAGTGCAGGAAAAATAATCTGATCCACTGAGTGTTCTTTGGGAATCCTGGAGTGGTAACCCACTGGTTCAGCTAAACATAACTCTTGGTACAGACATGGGGTTGCAGGCTTACCGTTGTTCCAGTGTTTGTGGACATTACATTGTTACAACCATGGCACTTCCCACCCCCAAGCCGGGCCATGAGGCCATGAAGGTGAAGAAAGCACCTATGGGGATCTAATATCTCTCATTCCAACCAACAGTGCCCGAGAATTCAGACAAACAAGACATCTACCATCAAATCCATTAAGGATACACTTCTCCAGGCATCTTGCCTATTTTTCAATCAGTCTGGGTTGTCTTTCTTGGAGCAAAACACCACACAACAGAAGGTCTTTCTCTTCTTTGCCCAAAGTTTCGTAAGGACGACTCCTTCAGTGCAGGCAAAATAATCCGATCCACTGAATGTTCTTTGGGAATCCTGAGTGGTAAACCATTGGTTTAACTAAACGTAACTCTTGGTACAGACACGGGGTTGCAGGTTTACCATTGTTCCGGAGCTTGTGGACATTACATAGTTACAACCATGGCACTTCGTCCAGAACAAACCCATTTCCTCTCTCGATAGCAGCAATCCCTCAACTTATCTTAGGGTCTCACTGGCCTTGTGCTTAAGGGTTTTCTGTTGCAGGTTTACTGATATGGTAGCCATGGGTCTGTACCAATTACTCCATAGCTAAGGACAGGAAAGTCAAGATGGGAGGAGAATAATGGAGAGTGGAATATTTCCATGGCTGAATGATGAATAAAAGGCAAAAAGAGACCTTGTCTTTGCATGATGCCTATGTGCCCTCCGCTCAAGGATGTGACAATCTTGTGCTTTACACACAAGTCAAGCGTCGATGTGAGAGATTTTAAGGAAGCATGGGTAGTTAAGGAAGCGTTGATGTGAGATTTTAAGGTAGTTAAGGAAGCACATCAACTATTTAGGCTTTAGAAGGATGGATGTACTAAAATCAATTCTATTTTATGGAAAAGATAACCCTGCTAGGATAAAAGATTTGCTAAATGTGCACCTAGCATGTTGGGGCTAAGGTGAATTTTCATTCATAGGGTAGTGCACGCTAAATTCTTATGGCCCTCTCCTTTTGTGGGAGGGTTTGGTGTGTCAGGGTGTGTATATGTGTGGACCATAAACTCTTGATTTTTTTGGTGTACATAGCGCTAGGATAATCCAGTCATAATGTTGCCAAGATTAATTTTCATTTAAGTCTTAACATTCTGGAAATCACTGCAAGATTATCTGATCTCGATTTTATGAATCTAATAATCTTGAGGATAATTGTAATGCATCCAGACATAAATTTCCAAATGGTCAAATGAAGCACAAATGAAGACCAGAGTTGCATGGGTCTTTCCTTTTCTTTCTGTCTTTCCCTTTTGGTTCTGTGCACCTTATCAGTGTAGCATTATGTAACACTGACTGTTACTAGAATTGTGGTTACATAGAAAATCAAGAATTATAAGGATGAGACATTAAAAATTAATTCTTTAACGAGATACACAAAATTGAGATTATTAGAATGTGGCATTATATTAGTTAAAGAATTAAAGTGGTTACCCTCACCCTAACAAAGCTGGTGTGCCTAATCATCATTTTAACTAGATTGTAATCTTTATTTACAGTACTATTTATGTTTGTGCAATATGTCAGCACAATTTGTTGGTCTCCAAGAACATAACAGATTCTCCCAGTACATAACACGTTTCTTTTGCCTTTCTCGGATTTTGCATGTAGACTCACCTGGAAAATAAGGTTATTTGTATGCAACTTCTCCAAGGTCATGTAAAAGGTTGTGGCTGTCCTTGTTGATTTGTATGGGGTCTCGACTCTCTACCACTTGAATTCATTTTTGTTGTAAACATTGTAAACATACATTTACAACAAATGAAAACATGTATTGGTAATTATACTTGCTTACATTTGAATGGAGAAGTCTTGATGGGCTGTGTTGTTTCAGCATGAGGTTTCGCAGAGTATAGGAAGCTTTCTCGCATTTAAAGAGTGGTGCATATTTTCATTTTGCATTCTGTTGGCCTATCTTATTCTTTTAATAACAATAATAATAATCTAATTTTAAGGTCATGACTTAGCCAAACACCAAATTGATGTATGAGACCTAGGAACCCTCTCTATGCGGTGATTTGACTGCTTAGTCTATGGAGGTGTACATACTTTACCTCTCCAGATTCGATCCTGTGACCTCTAATGAAAAACACATGTTCTCAACTGTTAGGTCCACTCAAGTTGTGCAACCTGGTGGACATCATAGGCCTCTTGGATTTTTGTAATTTTATCAGATAATGGTCCATGTGATCTCTGTTCTTGACTGATCTTGCAGTTTCAACATTTCTTACGTGATTAAAGCTTGTTTTAAATTTGTTAATTTCTTTTTGGTGTTTGTTCTTTTGCAGGATGACTGCAGCTGCTTATCTAGCTAGTTATTTATCTCGTGCTAAATACCTGCCTTTATCTGTTGTTTCTGCATCACTAAAAAGGTTTGTGAGCTGTAATTGTTTTTTATTTATTCATATTGTCAGCTTATGATGTTCTAATTGTGGATACATGATTCACAGGTTGGTAGATTGGTGCTTGCAATACTTGCCTTATCATAATGAGGATTTTAAGGCTATGAATCCAGGAGTGCATGGTGTCTTCTATTCAGCATGTCAGGTAAAACCCTTTTTCGTTGTTCTAGAGCCATAGAACAGTTACTATTTCAAAACAAGGTCATGGTATGGAATAGTTATGGAAGGGAGGAATACTATAAATGCTAATTAATTTAATCATATCATCGTGCTTGAAGTTAAATATGGCGATTGAATGGTGTTACAAAAGTGATGTGTTCTGATGTTTAATGTATGAGATTATCATTGGATATGCGGTCATTATCGTTTATATGATGAATCGGTGTAACCTTTTATATTGACTGTTCTGTTTTCCTAAATTGTAGAATATAAAATTTTTCTAGTCGTGAATTGAATGCTTGTTTGAATGCGTCTCCAGTAGACGTGGGTGTGACTTGATGAAGTTCCTCGTCTGCCTATAACTTTGGTTTTTGTCGTCCTTGAATTGCAGGCTGTCATGTATATTCTTTGTTTCCGAATGAAGATGCTAATGGATGATCCTCAACAGAGATTACTATTAGAACAGTTGCCACTGAAAAACATCATTGAGCACACACTGAATCCACTAAAGGTATGGGAATAACAGAACAGTGAACTCAGATTTTGCCCAGCACCTGTTCCAGATTTTTGTTTGTTTGTCATCTCTTACCTATAAAACGTTTGTTTGGTGCTTGACAGATTTGTTTGCCGTCAGTGGTAGAAGAATTTCTAAGGCAGGTTAAAGCATTTCATCTATTTAATGTTTTAGAATTTATGAGTTCAAAGAATACACTGGAGATGGAGGAATCTAAGGCCTTTGGGGGTGTTGAGAGGCTTGATATGTTCTTTCCATTTGACCCATACTTGCTAAAACGATCAGACAGGTAGTTTTGGATTTCTTCATTTGATAATGAACCTCATTTATCTGAATATGTACTTCTATATGATTTTCTTTAAGCATGCAACATGTTTATTTCCAGGTTTGTCAGACCAACCTTTACTTTCTGGTCAGTGGGTCAGACTCCAGTTGAGGAGGACGAATTTGAGGACACCATAATGGATGAAAGAGATTCCGAGCCTTGGGATGATGATGTAGAGAGGAATACTTATTCTGAAGATTTTATGGCTGTTAACAAAGGGACCTATAGATCGAACAAGGGATACCGAGAAAGTCAAAGTGACGATGAAGAGTTTGATTCATTCGAGTGTTCTATGGACATGATGTCCATTACCCCAAAACATAAAGCATTTAGAATGCCTCCAAATTTGCTTGTCCCATCAGCAATGACATCAGATAAGCCAGTCTCAGCAAAACTGATGCCAGCCAGATTGTTGCCCCACATCAATTCAGAGTTGTAAGTTTTGGTTGGGTCAGGTAATTCTAGTCATCGGTGCTTCCAAGATCCGGAATTATGCGAGGAAAATGTAAAATTTGGAAATTATTTTGATCATAAGAAGTAACTTTCAAAGCGTCATCGATCTTCGTTATTTTTTTGACGTTAAATTATTATTTAATGCCAGCCGGGTTTCAAAATGTGAAACTGGTTTGGGGGACCTTTAGAGGTCCACGGTGAGTAATGTATTTACAGATGCCTTTTAAGGGCTCTTAAAGTTCCTGAGCATTTTGATGCTTGCGAGATGAGTGAGAACATGTAAGCTTTTTTGTATCGTGGGAATTTGTTAAGCTGTTTTCAGTCACACTAAACTGATCTTGAATTTTGTATTTGTTAATTAAAGTCCACACTGAAAGACCAGTCTTCGGTGAGACACTTCATTGAAGATCTTCATCTCTATTTACAAATTATAATGTATTGTTGTTTAGTGTCATCAATATTACAGAATAAATATAATAATACGTGGGTAATTTTCTCGGGTGGAATTTTTATTATAATCCCATTAGTCTTTTTATCTGGTTGAAGCTTTGGTATATTTTATGTTCTCTTTGTCTTTTTAAAATTTGTTTTGTATGAACTTTTTAGATGATACTTAAATTTAGAATTTACAGTAATTGCTGACATTAGATTGCTTGCACTTTTGATGATATAAATTAATCAGGTCATTACTGGCGGTTTCAAAGATATAGAAACGCGAATCAATCCAATGCCCTTAAGGTCAAAGTTAAAAGTATCGGGCATAACACGTCCTTGAATTTAAAATTAGATGCGAAATAAATTTTAATCGATAAAACAGGGTTTACCGGTGTTTTTCATGGGATGTAATTGACAGGTTTGGGATCAGTCCATAATTGAGAATTTGCAATAACTTTAAAGTTTATTATTATGTCCGTATACCATTAGGAAGGCAACATGGGCTGGCTCTCTTATTCAAATGTTTTACTTTAGGTATTTACGGCCTTTCAAGGGAGTGGTTATCTCGAACGTTAGAAGACTTGCCATTTGTCCTTGTCTATTGGTCAACCTGATCTGTTATCTGTTAAACCCTTCTCATCCGGTTGCCACCCGCTGCCTCCATCCATTGCATTGCAGGTTTCGAACAGGTACAGTTTAATTTCTGTTGAATAGATTCGGCCTGTTTTCGAACAGGTATAGTTTAATTTCTGTTGAATAGATCCGGCTTGTTGCAACACTATCATGTATTTTAACTTCTTTGCCAACTTTATCTTGTTGATTCAAGGATTTTTAGTACACAATCAAGGTTGGTCACCCAAATATTTTAAATACAACACTATCATGGATTTTAACTTCTTTGCCAACTTTATCTTGTTGATTCATGGATTTTTAGTACACAATCAAGGTTGGTCACCCAAATACTTTAAATAATTTGGTCAACCCAAATGTTTTAGGGAAGTACGGTCTATTGTATTAATGCAAAGTACTTTTTAACAAATTTTCTGGCGCTTTTTCTGTGCTATTTCTAATAAAATTGGGTGATTAATCTCTCTTGCTTCACGCTGTTAGGAATATTTTGAATCAAGTTCGTTCGTGGGAAAGGTGGAAAAATATTGAGATAAATTTAAAAATATATATAGATATTTTTAATACTACTATGGCAATATATTTATTATAAATTGCAATTCAGAAGTAAAGGTGAAAAAGTGTAGCAATATATTTATTATAAATTACAATTTAGTGGTAAAGGTGATAAAATAGTGAAACAAATTAAAAAAAATATATTGATGATATTTTTAATACTTAGGTGGTAATATATTTAAATATATTGCAATTTAGTGGTTAGAGTGAAGTATATTTGAAGTTAATAATGTAATTAAGTGATTATGAAGTGAAATGTTTAATATATATTTGAAGTTAATAATGTAATTAAGGATTATGAAGTGAAATGTTTTATAAATTACGGTAATGTGATAAAATATTAATAACAAATTAATAATTAATAACAATTTACTTTTAAGGTCACAGGCCAAGCCAGCACATCAAATTGGTGTATGAGACCCCTTTGTGGACAAGGGATCCTCCTCATTCAGTCAACCATTTGACTGCTAAAGTCTATGATTTGAACCTGTGACCTCTTAGGAGGAAACACATGTTCTTAAAAAAATAATATTGATGATATTTTTAATACTTAAGTGGTAATATATTTAAATATATTGTAATTTAATGGTTATAGTGAAGTATATTTGAATTTAATAATATAATTAAGTGATTAAGAAGTGAAATGGCTTGAGAAGTATATTTGAATTTAATAATGTAATTAAGTGATTGTTAATAAGTGAAATGGCTTGGGACATTCTTATAAATGAGGAGTTTTACCTTTTTTTTAAGATTTTTATGGGTTTTGGTTTTTCATAGATTTTGGTTTGGGTTAGTGTTAAAATTAGATTTTTATTAGTTTTGGTTAATGATAAAATTCAAATTTGATTTTTATTAGTCTTGATTAATGATAAAATTCAAATTTATCTAACATCTTTCCTCGAAGTCCATACACTGATACAGTAAACTGAATTAATAAAACTTTATTTTGTATTTATTTCATCAATATACATATTTTAATCATTTATAGGAGTTTGTTTCTAAATAAAAGCAAAATACATTTTCTTAATACTCTTATTTTATGAAATCTTCTTTTCAAAACATCTTTAACTGTTTTTCAACAATCTTTTTACTTTAACAAGTAAATAACCATTTTTTCCCACTCAGAAATAACAGGTCTTTCCAATTCAATTTTGAATCAAAGGAAGTTTTCCAATACATATGGAGTCAACATTACAATAATACTCATTATGAGTTCATCATGTAGTTTATGAGAATTGAAAGCGGGGCAACTATCCAAGCTAAACCCAATTGACAACAATTGACAATAAGTAAATAACCATATTGCAAAAACAGTTGTTTTTCTTAATGTAAGAAATAAATAACAAATTTTAAAAATTATCCTATTATTTTGGTTTTGATTTTATTTAATATTAATATATGATGTAGAGTTAATAATGACTTTGAGAATTATATCAAATAAATATTTGTTTATACATTTAGATTATGATTCAAATTAATTTTAATGTTATTGTTTTTTTTTCAAACTTAAAGAAACAGGTTAATCAATCAAAATCTAAAGATATTTTACAAAGTGAAAGTCTACTTCCTTTTGGATCATAAGGAGTTATTTTAAGTATTGTTGTTTTTCTTGAAGTCATTTTTCCCAAAATCCGGTAAGAAATTGTTGTATCTGCAGATTTGAGTGGTTAAGTTTGTATACTTTGAGTGTCTCATTTATGTTGCCGGATTCTGATGAAAAAAGCCAAAACTTAGAACTAAGCGAGTCAACATTCACCAATAATAACTATTCTAATTCATAGCTGATAAATAAATTATGATAAATTTGCCAAAACAATTATGATATATATATATATATATATTTTTTTTTCCCCTCATATATATATATATATATATTGATTAAACCAACCTAAATCCATCTTAACCCTAGATCTATCAAGTACCAAGAGGGATCAAATTTTTATAGGTGCAGATCTTTTCTCAAGTTTTGCACTCTAAAAGAGTTTTGCATCTGGAAATATTTGATTTGATCTATCAAGTATCAAGAGGGATCAAATTTTTATAGGTGCAAATCTTTTCTCAAGTTTTGCACTCTAAAAGAGTTTTGCATCTTGAAATATTTGATTTGATTCCTCTCGATCCTCGATCCAAAATTAAGATGTATTTACGCTAGTAGATGTAAGTTAAGATTAACCAATATCATCTTTTTAGGGGTTTAATAGATCTAAGATGAATTTAATAGACCCAAGTCAAAATGTTTCAATTTAGAGAAAGTCTCCTTGAAATGGATTTAGAAATAATAATAAATGTTAAACATGTTTTGAATGTGGATTGATCTCATATTGAAATGGCCCAAGTCACCAAACATGGGCAATGTATTTTGGTTTGTCTTCGACCCCTAACCACTTGATTTTGAGTTGTCTTTGACTCCCAACCACGTGAAAGTAGGCTTCCAATTCTCCACAATATGAGTCTATTAAAGAAATGAGATTGGAAATTATAAGTGTTGCTACTTGTTAATATTTTCTTCAAAGCACATGTAAGACTTGTGCGAAGTAATTATTTACCTTTTTTGCGAGATTCAATGATGAGAGGATGTTTGCAATGTTGTATAATCACCTTAATTTGGCAACATAAATGAGATGGAAAATGGAGTAAAATAATTGGGTTTAATCGTTTGAAAACTTATAAGTAATAAACTGGAAGAAGAGCTCATGGATCTTTTACTTTTTAACTTTGTTGATTCTTTGCATTCGCCTAGCAACGACTTGGAAACATCTTCCAATTATACTACTTGAGCCTGCACAAAAGAAAGACCCAAGACCTTAAATTAATAATGGTAAAAAATAAAAACTATGAAAATTTAGGTTTCATAATGAGATTAAATATGAGGGAAAACAAGTAGAGCTTAGCACATGCTTTACGAGAAAGAGCCACACTAACTTATGCATGAGAAGGCATAGAGATTTCTCATGCTTGGAATATGCATATTGATGCAATAATTTAAGATAATTCTTATAGTGTCTATAAAAATTATAGAGATTATTGTCTATGTAGAGATTTCTCGCGTAAAATCTATAGATTGATCCATTTTTTTTTCATATAGTGTGATGTTGTGCTCCATCCAATGGATAGAGTGGCTTGACATGTATAGGGTGTTTATGACACTCAATGTATTTTTGGATCAATCCATGCCATATGTAACGATTAATTTGTGCTGGATTGTTACATTAGATCACATGATAACATACTCTAATAAGATATACAACATTTTGATTAAACGCTACCTTGCCATGTCACAACAACTGCTAATCAAGAGTATAATATCAAACTATTTCTAAATTGGTCGTCTTAGCTCTCCGCAACTAGTGAATTGGTCATTCTAGCTTGTATCGATTTTGTTTCTTAATTAAGGTATAGACAGTGTCACTGATCCCACAAATTTTTGGGTTGTACTCGTCACTTTATCTTTAAAACAATGGTATTGAAGAGAAATGGTAATTCAATCTTGAACTCATTCACAAATGAATAATTTTAGTCTAGATAATAAATTGTAGAGCAAATATTTTATTTTAAGAAGGGATCTTAATTTTTGCACTTTTTACATCTCTTTGGCCTATATACTTCAAATTTGAGTGTCAATTTATGGATTTGGTGTTCAATTAGTTATGTCAAATGTGTCTTTTAAGGGACACATCTGTTGAAATTTTGGTATGCTCGTTTAACCATAGACAATGTCACATCATTGTCACCCAATCATAGGCATTCACATATGCCACCCCCGAGCACATTAACCTTTACTTAGAATAATTCCGGCAAGCCTACTCCATAACCAACATATAAGCCCTAGCTACTAACTGCGACAACAACTCAAGACAACTATAGGACGCCTTCTCCAAGGGTAGCGCACAAGAGAGAGAGAGAGAGTCTCTATATCCACATAAAAAGTACCATACACAACTGATATTCTTTCTGAGAGTCTCTATATCAAGTGATATTCTTAGTGATTCTCTTGGTGATTATCTTGGTGATATTTTTTCTAAGTATGGCGCAAGTTTGAGAGAGTAGTGCAACTGCAACAGTTGCAGCTGCACTACTCTCTCAGACTTGCGCCATACTTAGAAAGAATATCACCAAGATAATCACCAAGAGAATCACTAAGAATATCACTTGATAGCACTAGAGAGAGACCAAGACCAAGATATGACCATACTCCCTTATTCCTCCTTGCAGCTGCAACTGCAACTCTCCACAAGATTTGTGCTCTGACTGTGTGTCCAAATGAGCTAAAACGTCCTCTATTTATATTAATCTATCCAGTGACTTTTCTGGCTGGGCCGACCCGACTTTCTGGTAATTATATTCTTAATATTATTTATTCTGCTAGGCCAACTTGTCTTCTATGGTTTCCACACATGTTTAATGGTTCACTTGCTTCAAGAATATTCTATTCTAAGTCATAGGTTACACGTGGAGGTTAATACCTCCCGCAACTGCCAAAACATCAACACTCCCTCTTAGCTACGGGGGTATTAACTAAGATGTTCTTCATGTAGTGGTCTCAAACACATCCATCCATCTCACATGGCATGGGCAAGACTCACATGGTCTTGCAAACTAGTCTATAGGTAGCATCACCATAGCCACACAAGCTATCATATGATCAAACAAATCATGTAACAAGTATCGCCATCATAGCCGCACATTAGCCATCTAGTTGGAAAACATCTCCAACACTACTGGTTGGCCCTCTAGCTAGTAACCTCCGATGCTATTGACCAACACTCTAATTGGGAATAATTTCCGACACTATAGGTCAACATCTAGTTCATACAAAACTAGTAACTCGTCATCTCACACAAAATCTGACTAAAAAATTTAACACTCCCTCTCAACGAAGAAGGTATTCCTCTTGGCACGATCATCATCATTGCTTTTGTGCTTCTGCACACCTCGGCCATTGTCTTGTTGAATTTCACGAATCCATACATCATAAGAAGTTTTGCACTTTTACCAGCCTTTCGTACGAGAGTAACATACCAACCTGCACTGGGGTCACATACCAGCCTACGTTGGAGTACCAACATGCACTGGGGTAGCATACCAGCCTGCGTTTGAGTACCAACCTGCGTTGGGGTAGCATACCAGCATGCGTTGGAGTACCAACCTGCGTTGGGGTAGCTCCCACTACTGGGGATCTCATCACTTCCCTCTACTAGGGATCTCTTCCCACTACTGGGGAACACATCTCACCACTGGAGAAAACTATTTGGACTACTCCAAGCTTGTCCCTGACAGAGGCTTGGTCAACATATCTGCTACATGTTTGTCGATAGCAATAAACTGGAGCAAGTGTCTTGTCATAGTCTTCTCCCTCTTGCTAGGAGAATCCTTTGGACACAAATCAGTCTTTGTACATCTCTAGGCTATTTATCTGCAACATGCTTGATGTTTGTAGATCAACTTGGAAGTCACCACTGACTTCCCTTATAGTCTCAGAACCAAGGAAAAGATATATATCCTAGTCCTTTTGTTGATATTATGGTAGCTGCGGGAGGTATTAACCTCCACGTGTAACCTTGACAAGAATAAAATATTCCGAAAATCAAGAAGAAACCCTAAAGCCTTGGACATAACCCTAGAAGACAAGTCGACTAAAGAAATTAATTAATATTGAGTCTTTAGCCTCCATAAAGAGAAGTCAGCCCAGACAACTAAGAAAGAGCAGTATAAATACAGGATGCCAGAGCTCATTTGTACACACACAAATCGCAACTGCAACAATTCAGTAAGTGCACAAGTCTGGAGAGTAGCTGGAGCTGCAGCTACTGCAACTGGTATTTTTAGTTTTAGGCTTGGAATTTCTCTTGGTTATGGTTTGGACTTTCTGATGGGTATGCTAGCTCTGGAGAGTGGTACGCTACTTTGATTGGATTTTGGACCTAGGGTTTGCTTATGGAATTATTCTCTTTGTCAAGGTTAAGGTGCTCGGGGGTGGCTTCGGCCTATGGTTGGGTGACAATATTGCTCTATTGTCTATGGTTAAACAAGCACACCCATTATTTCTAACAGGTTATGGGCCCAGACTATCTTCAAACAGTCTAACCACTGGAAGATTGATTGGGAGGATTTGCTCAGTTACAGTTGCAGTTGCAGTCAAAGTTTTTGCTCCAGCAATGAAACCCTAACCCTCTTGTTAAGGCACCTTAAGTGAAGAGATTTACTTAATTTCTGGATAGCCTAGTGCGCCCTAACCTAGCGCACCTCCTGGTACTCTCAACAAGCTAAGATGTCAAGTTTGAGTTCTTGGTCAAAGTCAAAGCTTGACCAAGTCAAAGCAGTCATGTCTTGCTCTATGAAGTCAGAAAACAAGTTAGAAGGGGCTTCTAACTTTAGAGCATGGAAGACAAGGATTGACCTCATCCTTGCCAAGAATAAAGTGTTGGATATCGTGAAAGGAAATATCGTGGACCACAGTTTGAAGAAGGAAAAGAGAAGGAACCTTAGAATGTTGTAGTTATGGAGAAGTTCAAAGACAATGACATCAATGCCATGAGTATCATAGTGTACTTTGTAAAATACCCCTTGATACCCTACATCTCTCATCTTGACTCGTCTAAGAAGATGTACAATGCCCTAACTAATCTCTTCTCAATCAGAAACATTGGACAAGTAATGAGTCTGAAGAATGAGCTCCATGACATGAAAATAAATGATGATGACATCATAACATCATACTTGGTAAGAATCTCTCAGTTAAGAGATCAACTACAAGCTATTGAAGAAATCATTTCAGAAATGGAACTGGTAAATATAGTACTCAATGGCCTTCCCAAGACATGGGATGCATTTTCCGCAAGAATGAACACAAGAAAGGAGTATCCCACATTTGAAGAACTTTGGACTTGCTGTGCACAAGAATAATAAAGGATTAACACAAAAGAGAAATTCCAAAGGAAAGATGATAATCAAGACTACACAACAAAGTTCAAGAAATTCAGGAATAAGAAGAAGTTTGAGTCAAGGAAGAAACCAAATCAAGAGAAGGATATGTCAAAAATACAATGCTTTAACTGTTGAAAATATGGTCACTACAAGAATCACTGTCCCGAGTTAAAGAAAATGAAGGAAACACACGAAGCAACAGTTGCCGAAGAAAAGGAACCCTCAAAGAAAGCCAAACAAGATGAAGCAGATTTCTTCTTCTAAGTCAAGGTAACAATATTCTTCAAAAGTTCTTGTACATACCATGTTTACATAGTTTCTGTACATATCATGTATATCTATTTCTTAGAAGATAAGATGTTCAAGTAAAACAACACCTATGGAAGAACAACAAGATAAGGATTTCTATCACGATGACTATAAGTCAAAGCAATACACATGAAAAGATGAAGTACGTTGACAATCTTTGGAAACAATTCCCGTGGAAGCTATTATATAAGTAACAACTATCAGATAAGTTGAAATCAAAATCAAACTTGAAGAGACCTAGAACAAGTCAAAACATAAAGAAGTCAACAATCAAGAGGAAATTAGAAAAAGACTTGTGACACTTTGCAGAAGGCAATAAGAATGCAGACGAAAGCGTGGAATCTCTTAGATGGAGGGAGCTTATTACAAAATTCCAAAAGAAGAGCATGCATTCATGCATGAAGCAAGAATTAGGAGGGAGCCAATCCTAAATGATATGATCCATTGAGGATTATGAAGTATCTGTCCATGTTCCAATTGAAAGTAGCAACCATGAAAAACAATATGTGTTCAATTTGACTCTAGAAGAAGTCTTCTTCGAAAATAATCCTTAAAGTATCCTTAGTTGTCCATCTAGATCCATGATCCTATGATGAAAGGAATAAGTTGGAATCTTTAGGGCATATAGAAGATCCCATGGACCCAAGAGCTAAAGAGAGACATGAGGAAGAACATGAAGATTTCAAGAAAGAGAGAAAAGCAAGAACAACCAGTTATTATATCGAGAATCACAAGACTGCCAACTTGGTTTGAACCCACTAAGAAACAATCGAGCAAAACAAATGGAAGTTATGATAAAGAACATCGTATAGAAAATATGAAAAAGACTTATGAATGGAAGCATTACAAGATTCAGAGGTTCTTCCAAAAGGAGGGAGAAGACTATGACAACAACTTGTTCTAGATACACCTCTTGTAGTATCCATGGATTGGAATTTACATGTAAAAGACTGTTCTTCCCAATAAAGAAACTGAGAAAGAAGCTTATGCTAGAAAGAGACCCATCTATGCAGATATAAGAAGACCTTGTATGGATTCAAACAATTTGATGCAGAGTATCTCATATACAACAAAAGCGTGGTGAAAACTTTCCATGACAGAGCTAGTGTATCATAATAGTTACTCAGAAGTCTGGGATGATGGATTGCTAATCCATGGAAAAATCTCATGATGACAGTAGAAGTGATACTTGGATATGTTTCAGTTTGAGCCTTACCACGATGTCATGAGCTACCAGGAAACAAAAGTGCTGAATCCGACCATGATATATTGTAATGATCAGAGCTATATGAAGCCTTCAGAGAAAACCAGTGTTCCATGACAGATTGAAGCACATTGAGATCACGCATTATATTCTCCGTGATGAAGTCCAAAAAAGGGAAGTGGTTCTCCAATATATCTCCACAGATGAACAAATAACAAATATTTTGGTAAATCCTCTGTCCAAGATGAAAAGTTTGCGTACTCAAGAAACAAGCTGGGGCTCATGGAGACGAATCCATTATTGAAAAAAAAGGAAGAGATTACTCTGAGGTTGGGAGGGAGCACTAATATGTTATTGATTTATGGACAGTCATTTCTCAGTTTGAAAAATGGTCCAGGGTGAGCAGTTCCTTTCCAGTTCAGAAAGTGGTTTGAGACTTTTGATGGACATGCATTTTCCAGTTCGAAAAATGGTCCAGATCGGATAGTCTATTTCGTAATGAAAATGGTCCGATATATTGCTGATGTACCATAGACATCGATTCCCCTTGTGGCCAGTGTGGGGCAATGGTATAGGACAATCATTCTTCTTGTCAATCACTCTGAGTAGTGGTCAAGTAGAATGGTTTGCCTCGCCAGGAAATCATTCTTTCGAAGTTCATAATTGTGAGCAGTTTCAAAGAATGGTCCGTTTTGGAGGTTGGTGCAGGACAATCATTTCCATTAGGCAATGGTGCAGACAGTCATTCCCTAGGGCATAATCATTCTCTCCAGGTTGCACTATGATTAGTGTCGGAGGAATGGACCAGTTAGGTGAATGGTCTAGGTTCAACAATCAGGGATAGACATTCCCTAGGGCAGACTCATTCTCTCCAGGTTGCACTATGATTAGTGGCAGAGGAATGGTTTAGTTAGGTGAATGGTCCAGGTTCAACAATCAGGGACCTGTATTCCCTAGGGAAGACTCATTCTCTCTAGGTTTCACTATGATTAGTGCCGGAGGAATGGCCCAGTTAGGTGAATGGTACAGGCTAAAAAATAAGGGACAATTATTCTTCTATGCTTGAGAAGAATAGTCTAGATAGCCCATGGATGATATTTTACCTTCTGAGGGTAGATGCTCTTCCAGATCTCACAGATGTGAGTGGAAGAATGGCCCAGATGACTCAGTTTATATCATGATATTGTTTCATGTAGGTTGATATTAGATGGAGACTGTATGTCTCTAGACAACATATGTATGCTACTGTGGTGGATGTGTTCCACTGGTTGTGACTACACATCATTGATTAAGTAGGCGTGTGCTATTTGGTGTGGTTGTGTACCACTAGATAGTAGTTTTGTACTACTATTTATAGACACAGTTGTGTTCTATTGAATGACATTGTTCTGATTGCCATGAAGACTATCAATAGTGTTGGAAATGATTATCAACTATAAGGATAGTCAATGTGCTGGTGGACATACATTCTCCAGGTGGAAAATGGTCCAGGACATTTATTCTTCTAGGACGTATGTCTGGATTAGAAGAATAATCCTTGTAGCCCATGGTGTGGCTTCCAACATCTGTTGGAACAATTATTCTTCTAGGACATATGTCTGTATTATAAGAATAGTTATTGTATCACTCTATGGAGTGAGTGAATTATTCAACATCATGCCTAATTACTCAGATGGAGTATGGATTCGAGAGATGATGCAATTGATGCTATTAGATGATACTGATAGTGATGATCGTGCTCGTGATTGGATCATGAGATAACATGTGTTGCTATGATGATGCTACCAGTTGAATGGTATGTTTGTGCTCAAGACCATTGTTTTCAATACCTCCCTAGCTAGGAGGGAGTGTTGATATTATGGTAGTTGCGAGAGGTATTAACCTCCACCTGTAACCCTGACAAGAATAGAATATTCCGAAAAGCAAGAAGAAACCCTAAAGCCTTGGACATAACCCTAGAAGACAAGTCGGCTAAAGAAAATAATTAATATTGAGTCTTTAGCCTCCAGAAAGAGAATTCGGCCTAGACAACTAAGAAAGAGCAGTATAAATACAGGATAGAAGAGCTCATTTGTACACACACATCTCACAACTGCAAAAATTCAGTAAGTGCACAAGTCTAGAGAGTAGCTACAACTGCAACTAATGCAACTAGTATTTTTGGTTTTAGGCTTGGAATTTCTCTTGGTTATGGTTTGGACTTTTTGATTGGTACGCTAGCTCTAGAGAGTGGTATGCTACCTTTATTGGATTTTGGACCTAGGGTTTTCTTCCATAATTATTCTCTCTATCAAGGTTAAGGTGCTCGGGGGTGGCTTCGGCCTATGGTTTGGTGACAATATTGCTATATTGTCTATGGCTAAACGAGCACACCTATTATTTATAACACGACGTCCTCCTCGTTCACTGTAGCAAAGTCCAAGGGAATCTTCCCATAAGATCTCATATCTCCTCGAAGCCTCTGAAGCTTCGATCTATCCTTCTCAACCCATGACATCTATCTGTCATTCCCGGAAGACGTCTCTCTCTTCCATATGATTATGAAAGTCTTTGAGTCTCCATTCTTCCTCTGAAGTTTGATTTCCTATGATTTTGTATAATCTTCGGAGCCATTTTATCCCTCTGTGTGTGATGATTTCCCCTGAAGTCTCATGTGAAAGGTCATGGGGAGGCTTCCCCTCCCTACTGGATCGTGAGGGTTGACTCCCTCTGAACTCTATCTCTTTCTGAGCTGGTACTCAGTGGGGCCGCCTGCCTCACCACCTGTGGAGCCATATGCTCCTCATGATATGGCTCATCAATGCTATATGGATTTGCATCCTGCAAAGTGTCACAAGACCATGATGGTATCTTCCTAGTTATTGCGATGATTCTGGGTAGACCCTTTTGGCTCTACTAACTCTTCCTGATCTAAGGAGTGATCAACTGCACTAGAGGGATTTGTTCGGTTATCCTTGGAGCCTTCTGCTCCTTGCAATCAATCTCTATATGAGATACTCAATATCCCACAAAAGTACCCTTCTTCGTCTTCTTCTTCTTCTTCTTCGGTACATGGATGTATACGGTCGTGTATACAACTTTTTATCTGGATAGTTTGCTCCATGTCTCAAACTAGAGACCATCTAATATGTTGCCTCCTACAACCGTCACTATATCTCCCCTCAGAGTTATCACCTGTGACCTACCCGGAACAAGGACAACAAAGGGGAAAAAAATAGACAAGAATAATACTCTTATAATAAAAACAAGAACGAGAACAATAATCACAATAGCTCCTTCTTAGAGCTATTGCTTGTGACCTGCCTGGAACAAGAGCCAAAATAAAAATACAATAATAAGAAATAGGAACAACACTCTTCTAGTGTTGTGATCAATCATTCCTCCAAGGTGACCTCCATGGAATTTATAAAATAACCTGCCCGAGACAAGAGAAACAAGAGAAAAAAGTATAATAGCATTTTCATAAGAACATATCTATGTCAACATGAATAAAATAAAATCTCATGGTAATCATCATATTATTATCAAGATGACCTTCCTGGAAGAAAAACACGAAGTATCTCCTAGAGGATATGTTAGTTCATCTCGCGACCAAGTACAATAAGAATTTACATCAATAGTACTAACATGATGCCAAGTATTCATTGTATCTAGCAGTAATAGATTCTTTCAAGGATTGTTGTCACAACTAGTAATGTAGCAATTATTAAACTTGATATTTGCAAATTGGAAACTTATTAATTTAATCAATCAAACTTAGAATCTGAAGTCTTATCTTCAAAAAAGAGTGTTGTGATTTTATTCCGAGTCTTCTTCACTCAAGATGCCAAGTATTCTCTTCAACCTGTCCCTATACTTAAGACAATATGCTTTCTTGAAAAAAATCTGAGTTAGAGAATATAATGCAAATGAACTCTAAAAATATCAACCTTAATCAATCTAATACTTTGTGTTAAGGTCCTAACCCGCACATAGATAGATCAATGTATTCGGATGTAATAAAGGTCAATATTAATAAGACCTTTCAATAAAATAGAATAAGGCGGATGTAAGAAGACCTAATAGAAGCTTCCGCTTCTAGAAGGATCTT
>SNQJ01S0010715.1:86648-112646 GCA_010110895.2 Picea sitchensis | reverse complement strand
GTGACCATCAATATTATACAACATATGAACAACATGAATAATGAACAACAGTCACACATAAGATATACACAGAGATGGATTTTCACGAGGAAACCCATAAAGGGAGAAAACCTCTTCTTCTTCAAATGATAAAAAATGTTTTAAGTTATGTACACCATTTATCTTTGAGCACCAACTCAATGTGAGACCACTACCTCTGTTTTACAAGATTCAACTTGTTGAGAGCACTAACTCTCTGATTTCTCTAGCACCCACTAGAAGGAAGCACAACTCCCTGAGTGTTCCAACACCAACTGGATGGAAGCACCTGCTTCCACTTATACAAGCACCAACTTGCATACAGAAAACTCTGTGTTTTCCCAAGCACCACCCTGCCACCCTGTTTTCTAGCCACAACTAGATGAAAGCTTCAACTTCCAGTATTCAAGAACCAACTTGAATAACAAAGGACTACAATCCTCCCTAACACCACCCTACCTCCCTGATTTCTAGCCACAACTAGATGAAAGATTCAACTTACAGTATTCAAGCACCAACTTGAATAACTAAGGACTATAGTCCTCCCTAGCAACACCCTACCTCCCTGATTTCTAAATAAATGATTGAATAACCAACAATACATATATATCAATTCTTACCACTTCTTCTCTGTTATGCAATTCTTCTCTGCTTCACTATTCTTCTGCTCTGTTCATACTTGACTTGACTTGTTGTCTCTTTCTATTTGTTCTTTCTCTATTCATCTTGTGCTCTTTGGTATGTGTTCATTCCACTCTCTTCACTTTTTATGTTTTGTTCAGCTTTTGTTTCTCATCTCTGAGTTTGATCTCACACTGTGCATATTGTGATTTTATTTTCTCCCAGTTCAACTCATTTTTTAGTGAGAACAACCAATCTCACGCAGTCACTGCATATCTCTTTTATGCTCTCCCACCGATTCAGTTACACCTCGAATATCCAAGGAACTGCCTCAACAACTGAATCGCCAAATGTCCAAGAACTATGATTCAATTCTGCTAACTGAATCGTAACTGAACAATTAATCGTGAGGTGAAACAATATCCCTTCGATCAAATTCCCAATTAACCAACACTATTGGATTACACCCGCAGGGACTCATGTTTATCCTATATGCCCACTGGATGTGACCAAATGCTAAACAGAAAGTGATTTCATGATTTCACGTTTAAGAAATCTTGTGATGAGACATCTCGACTCTCCCATGTCGCGATGTCCGATATGGAGATTAGCTGGGCTAGCTCCTTCCTCTCATATGACCAATTGTTGTGACTAAGTGCTTATCCAGAAGGCGCTTTACGACTTGTGACTTCGAGGATCTTGGTATGAGGTGTCTCGACTCTCCCAAGTCGCGATATCTGAAATAATCCATATAAGATCAATGGTTTAGATCTCTCCCTTTGATGGACGACTATAATCATATCATGATTTCACGTTTCACAATTTCCTGCTATGAGTTGCCTGATAACTCCCAACTTGCGAAACTACGAAATGGAGCTTAGCAGTGTGCTAGCTGCTCCCTTCATTCTTCGATGATGTGACCTTGGCTATGACCACGATCCAAACATTCAAGTGCTTCGCTTGTCAGATCAACGATCCATATCCTCGGTGATCTGACGACTCAGATCATTTCGCGACTTCGCATATCGCGAGTTCCTGTGTCATATTCCTTTGACTCCTCCAATGTGAAAGTCAATGAAATGTCAATCGCTCACCATGTTTCCTATGGTTTCAATGACCAGGATTGTTTCGTGACTTCGCGTATCATGAGTTTCCACACCACGCTCTTTTGACTCCTCCAATGTGCAAGTCAACGAAATGCCAATCGCTCGCCATGTGTCCTCTAGCTTCAACGACTGGGATTGTTTCATGACTTTGCGTATCATGAAGTTAGAGAATAGTACTCAACCTTATCCTCTTCGCAGTTATATAGGATACGATGATTGTTGGTCCTCGATGCTCAGATCTAATGTCTGCGATTTTTTCTCCTCTTCTACACGCTCCTCCTATCTGAATTCAGATCTGACGGCCATCGAGAATTTGGGATGGGTGATCCAACGATCACTGTTTCTCCTCCTCCTGAGATTACACTTCCGTTCTTTCCATGACATCATCGCTACGCTGATAATATTGCTATCATTGACAAACAAGTATACTCTCGTCGTGTTGATCTTGCCATCAATGACAAACAAGCATACTCTGCCTTCTGTCTGTAAATATGCCAACAAAGTATCCAACAATATCCAAATGTTTATCCATCAAACCAAAATGGAAATTGTCAACACATATCATATGCGTCCTCCCATGTAGCTGACTGTGGACTATAATTGTCCTACTGGACCTTGACCTGATCGACAATTCGAAGCCGTAGATGTTGATACGATGGTCCAGAAAGCGGATTAGCTTCACCGTGAGTGCACCCTCGCCCAACATTTGCCAATAACTCAAGTCAATCACATGCATATAATTACTGACCTAAATTCGCACATGGATACAAGATAAACATTGCACAACGCCTCAAAGAATGAGGCATGGCTAGTCATTAGGCCCTTCATAGTTATGGTCGAAGTGATGCACATCGACAAACCCTTCTGCTGATCATGCGCTTCTTCCTTCCTCTTTCGTATCCTTTGTAAAAGTTATTTCAATTCTTGGATCACTTCTGGTCCTACAAGGACCCCATCCTCAAGTTGATCCCAACTCAAAGGCGTCCGACATGATCGCCCCTCAAGAACTCAAATGGCGCCATCTCAATGGTGTTTTTGTGGTTTTTGTTGCATGCAAACTTGACCAATGGCCAAAACTATCCCCAATGTTTCTGTTGGTCCAACACACACATGCAAAACACAACCTTCCCAAATTGGTTCGTTCCTTCGGTCATCATGTCTATCTCTAGGACATGTTGTACTAAAGTTCAGTGGTGTTCGCAAGGCCTCTTGGGAAACTCGTCCAAAATCATTTTGCAAACGCCGAATCCCTTGTCAGATATGAGTCCTGTGGTACGTTTGACATTCTCAAAATCTTGCTGATATAAAATCTAGCTATACTTGGCACTTGATGCATCGTACACACAAGGACAAAATGTGAAATCTTCATCAGAGTGTCAACTGACACGACAATCTAGTCGTGCCTCCTTGCCGTCAACGACAATTCAACGATGAAGTTTGTTGAAATTACCTCCCATTTCTATTATGGAAAAGTGTGTGGTTGTAGTAATCCTGTCGTATGTCTACATTCAGCCTTCACTCGCTGACATCCTAGACACCTCGCCATGTAGATAACTATGTCTGCCTTTATTCCTTCTAGAAGAATAAGGGTTAAAATTCCTCCCTCATATTCGGGAATCAGGGAGGAGCCATGCACACAACTCCATGAGCTCTGTTGAAGAGTCAACTTCTCAACCCATCGTTAGGCGTCACATAAATCCAGTTATCATATCTCAGTAATCCATCGTTGTTCACGGTATCTCCCTCAATTTTGGCACCAACATGGTGTCTGATCCAATAAATTCCTTAACCTCTTGATACCAGTCATCGTCGCGTGGTATAGTTAGTATCCTTTCACGTAGATTCGTCTAAAGAGGTATCACTGAAAATATGCGTGGTCTCTGACTCAATGCGTTTGCCACTCTATTCCCTGTTCCTTTTAAGTAGGAAATCTCAAAATTGTACTCGCTAAGCATTTTCGACCAATGCATTTGTCACGCGTTCAAGTCGCTTGCATAAAAATGCATTGTAAACCATAGTGGTCCATTTTTAGTTCGAAAATTCATCCAATTAGGTAGTGTCTCCACACTCTCAGGGCATACATGATGGCTAACGACTCCAAATCGTGCATCACATAGTTCTCCTCATGCTTTCTTAACTTCCTCTAGATGTAAGTGATCACTCGACCGTCTTGCATCAAGACTCTGTCTAATCCTTCCTTGGATGCGTCAGTGCATACCAAGAAGTCCTCATCCATGTCAGGGACCTTTAATATCAACATTCTCGTCAATAGCTCCTTGAGCCCCCGAAATGTTTCCACGCATTTATCGGTCCAAACAAACTTCTTTTTCTTCTTTTGCAACTCTGTAATCTGATTTGCTATCTTCGAAAAACCCTCGAAAAACCATCGATAATATCCCACTAACCTCTGAAGCTATGTGCTTCTAGTACATTCGTCGATGCGAGCCATTCCATAATGACCTCTACCTTTGCTAGATCCACAATGATACCTTCACCAGAGATGACATGCCCTAAGTAATGAATCCTCGATAGCTTTGTGACCTCTTCTCGTAATTTGTTCCCTCACAACATGTAGTATCCAGCGTAAAAGTTCGTCATGATATTCCGTCATCCGAGAAAGTATCAAATGTCATCAAGGAATACTCTACGGTAGTCAAACAAAGTCTCCATGACCCATCCTTCTTCCATAAGAAATTAACAGGAGCACTCCAAGGAAATACACTTGGACATATAAGTCCTATGTCCAACAACTCCTTTAGTTGCACCTTCAACTCCTGTAACTCAGGGGTCGACATCCGATAAGGCTTTCTTTCCATCGGTTCAGTTCCATGTTTTAGGTCGATGGTAAATTCCATCTTGGCTTTGGGCGGCACACCTGGTAATTCTTCTAGGAATCACGTCTGCAAACTCTCGTATTACCAGAAGGTCATCTAATCCTTCCGCCATGCCCTTGACGTTCGATGCTAAGTATGCATATAACTTGCATCTTGGTGCGTTCTCTTTCATAGCTATAGGGAAGAAATGAACCTCGGGGATACTCCCCATTTTCTTGCTACAGACACACTTCTTTGTCCTTCATGATCATGTCGTCATAAGATCTTAAGATCGTGACGTAGTTCAGACTTCGTTACACTATCCCCAGTTTAAAGTGACGATTCATACCCCTTCCTCCAACCACCCGATTGGTACCCGAAGCCACATCGACAAATCTAGACTCATCCTGTCAAATTCCCTTACCTAAATCCCTTCAACGTGGTACTAGAATTAGAGCTCTCTGTAGCACCAGGGTCTAAAAAATTGTAAAAGTTCATTTGGCGATGGCACCTGACCCCTCGAGCATAGTGGAATGCTGCTGAACCTGGAAATTATATACTGCAGTCATGAATCCTACAAGCCTTTCCCATATCCTCCATGGTGGTGTGTCCTTTTGATTCAGCCGCTCTGACCCTTTCAACCAGACATTCTTGCTAATAAGGTGACTCTCCACATGTCAATCGCCCACCTCTGATCCAATACTCCTGGACCCGGAATAGAAGCTATTGGCCCACTAGCCTAATATCCTAGTCTTTTTGCTGACAAGCCTAAATGACGGCTGCTAGCGGTGCTGCCGCAGATGCAGTGGTCCTCTATAGAGAGCCCTTTGTTGAGGAGCCTATCGTCAAGGTGTTGTGAACAAGGGTCTTATAGACGTATCTTGATACTAAGAGGTCTAGACGATGTCAAATTTTTTCGCGCACCAAATGTTGTCAGTCAAAATGGTCTTGTAGGAGTCCTTCCCAAACTCCCTTGGTCAAATATTCCTTATCTTAGAGGCCTATTGAACTGCATCGTGCAACGCCCGAGGCAATTAGATCCTCACCTTCACACAAAAGATGGAGTTAAGGTCCATCACAAACTTTTTGATCTCCAGATTCTTTGTGTTCATATGTGGTGCATACCAAAGTAGCTACAAAAATATGGTCTCATAATTCGACTCCATACGACTACCCTGTCGTAAGGCGCTGAACTCATCGAGTTGGCGCTCAACGAATTCCTCTAACAAATACTTCTCCCAGAACCGTTCCTCGAACCGTTCCCATAACATGGCTTCGACGACCATATTTAGCTGAGGTAGGAGCTTCTCCCTTCATAGAAGAGCACTCCCCTTTAGTTGAAGACCACCTATGTGAATCTTCATGCTGGGGGTCGTAACCGCGAAGCACATCACCTTGATCTCCAGCCATGCCTCAATGACTGAGACATCCATGGCACTCGTGACTCGGGAACTTAATCTTTTAGAGTTTTTCGTGAATGTGACCAACACCGGCTAGGGCGCGTTGTGGACCCTCAGGGGCACAAGCGCCCTGACCTTATCTTAGTACAGACAGTTAGTCGAGGCCTTTAACATTTCTCTAGAAGGACCTTGTTAGACCCAACGCATCCCACGTGACAATCCGGTCATGCTCAAGGCTTCTTATTCTTCTTGGGGGTTGGACCCCTCTGGCGCGGGTGCTATTGGAGGCATCGCGCCCCCTCCTATGGCACCATGTTGCGAATCTCTACGACATCCTCTCACTGTGATTACTGCAAGAACATGCTAATTATTCAATTAGCACTGGGTATAAATCAAGGAGTTAATTCAGTGGAAGGCATGGCTATCCACAGTCGCAGGGTTGAACCCGCTCTGATACCATATGTAACATACCTCATTTACGACCATAAATCACGACATACCATCGGTAAGAATATTTTTATTTTCTTTTTTCGCGTAGGGAAAAACATCACAAATTAAGAACTACATCAATAACATGTCGTCCAAAATAAATGAAACAATTTAAGCCATCTACCATCAATCCCATCACAACTGACACATCCATAATTTAGTAATGACATGTAAACAACCATCATCATTTGATCGAGAGTAAGGGTCATCACCAACCTTATCATCATGCATCACAACTAAATCATGACGTGCAAGGGTTCTAACTATTCACACAACCATCATTCAACATGATAAATCCAAGGTGCACCCATAATGTCAGATATAATCATAGTGCCAGATTCCAATCACATAAACACAATCTTCCAATATAATAAAATCCATAGGGTGCTAGAAGACTAGCATCCAGACCATCATTTATCACCTAAAATCCATTTGCGCAAGAAGTCTAAACACTCGATCAAGCAACACATCATTCTAAGGTCGCAAGTAAAACTTCTTTATCATTCATTAATCAATAACTGCAATGCACAAGGTTACAATAATTCCAACCCATCCACTTGCATTAATCATGCGCATTTTAATCAACTTCAAAAGAGTTTGAGGCGCAAGATCAACATCTAACTTAATTCCAGGAGCCAGGTAGGCATTACTTCTTACTACGTGGTACAAGTAATCCCAAGGTTTAATTTAATCCACACAAGATAAGCAAGATGCAAAGGAGACTATAATTAATCCATCACACAATAACAATTTAAGGGCACACGCAGTAATTGTTAAAACCACATACCATTCAATATGATTTATTTCGCACACAATGTCCGAGGTTTACAACAATCCTTCCTTTAATATTAGTGCACAAGAGCTCTATTACCCAGATCATCGTTCATCTCATATCAATTAATTCACAAGGGTCTAATATCTAAAGCCTGCATTCATCTCTAGTGTTATTCCCTCCACAAAATTTTCAAGGCGCCCAGAGACAAACAACTTTACATACCCAATGATACGTTGTGAAAAAGTTCATGGCACAGGAGAATCCATCAACTCCAATAAGTATACATCACCTCACTTTAATGGCACCAACAGAAACGACTTTAATTAAAAAGACGCAAGATATGATGAAAGATTAAACAATCCTAAGTTATTTGTGTTCTAACTGTGCGAGAGCAAGATAATCATTAACTGCCTATACCAACCATGTACAAACATGTTAATTAGACTTCACTAATCATTATACAATGAACTAATAAATCATTATTTAATCCTTACGCAAGAACTAATAAATCATTAATAATTCATCACACATTGAACTAAAAGCGTTATTTATTCATTAAATAAATCTTTACACAATGAACTAATAAGCATTATTTAATCATTTCTTTAATCATTACACATTGAATTGGAAAGCATTATTTAATCAGAAATAAATCTTTACACAATGAACTAAAATCCTTATAAAATCATTATTTAAGCATTACACACGGAACTGAAAGGCATTAATTAATCATAATTAAATCCTTACATAAAGAACTAAAATCCTTTGGACAATTAGAGGATTAGAACCTAATGGCTTTCTTCGACCCTTACGGTGGTTTAATGAAGTTACATTAAGGCAGAAAAACAATATGTTCATTAAATTTATTAAAAATTAGACCCCTCAGCAAAATTACAATGGTAAATTTACTCCATTGTCATTATCGATTGTCCAATTAGAAGGTTACAAGAAGTAATCTAGTCATGCTGCCTTCAATCCTGACAGAAAAATTTGCTAGCCACCCAGGATTCACAATTAGAAAAATCGTGCGGTCTGACAGGATTGTAATGCAATCGTTCAAGTTTTTTTTTTTAAGGAAAACACATTGTATGTCAGGAAAAAACACACGCGGTCACCTAGGGTTCCTTTTTAGAACATCAAAGCACGGTCAGTCGGGAAAAGACTGTCGAGAAAGAATTTACTTCCGAAAAAGGCACCTGAGCCTGACAGAAAAATAAGTTGTAATTTAAACTTAAAGGAAATAACACTGATCAGTGCTACACTCTTCTTTATAAGGAACCACACATCAAGAAAGAAAGAAAGTATTTTTAACGTCCATGAGGCTAAAAATAGTCTATGGGACATATTATTTTTCCATCTGGTTTTTGTATTCGGCCCTTTTTCTGTGAAGTTTTACAATAATCGCTCCCAGCTTCTCAACAAACTCTTTGCTGAATAGATTATCCCAAGAATTAGCTTCCAGAATATCTGCATAATTTTCCCTGCTGTCTTTGAGGGCCTCACATTCTAAAATAAAATGTTTTTCTGTTTCCACTTTTCTAGATGAGAAAAAAATACATACTCTTTCTTCCCACCTTTCTTTTGGCCTTTTCCAGTGCCCTGTTTCACAATGGAGTTGATGGGAATTAGTCCTTAATTGAGCAATAAGAAAACCCCAATTCTGAAACTGTCAAAATGAATAATGGAATATACCATATCCACGTCTTCTGAATAGATGGCAGTGCAACCCCCTTCCCCACTCAGTATTCGCTGAGGTGATTCGCGGGGATTTGCTGAGGTATAACCAACAAAAATCGTAGAGATTTTCCAGGGGATTCGCTGAGATGAAAGGGAGGAATTCACTTATCCAGGGTCAGACATTCACTTGCGCGAAGGGTGCCTCTTCGCTGGGACGCATAGGGAGAATCATTGTAAGAAGTTAATCAATATCGGGGATGCAATCCTTTTGCTGAGAGTTTAAGAGGTTAACACGCTGGTAAGTACAACCCAAATTCACTGGGTGAAATTAATACACTCAAAAGTAAAAATGATTTGTCTGGGTGACTTTGCTCGACGCAGGTGACTATCCAAGAAAATTCGCCAGGTAAGCAGAGTAAAAACATGCTAAGACCAGTAACTAAATATGACATAAGGGTCTCAATAAATTTTAAAGAAATAACAATACGAAATGGTGTAGTGAAGAAGCGTTGGAAGGGATAAAACCTTTGTCTCATTTGCAGGGTCACATCTTTGAGAATATCGTGTCTCTATGTGACTGTGCAATGTTAAAAGGATTGAAATAAGTAGAGTCCTTTCCATCTGGGTAAACAAATATTAAAATTCATAAGAATGCGCTATTTAATAAACTAAAAATTTGGATTGGTGGCAACAATAACTATTACTTCTAGAGCTCGTGCATTTTGCCCAATTTTCAAGGGGGGATGTGCGTATTTTGTGTATACTAGCACAACCACTAACTTGCAGCGGCAACATGCCCCTATGCTGACCCCTTTTTTTTTTATCAACACAGGGTTTAACCACTTATTAAAGCAAGGAAATACACAATAATTCGTAGAGGCAACATGCCCCTATGCTGGGCGTCTTTCTCAAACACAGGGTTTAGTCACATCAATAAAGTAATAAATACAACGCAAAAGAATAGAGGACAAACACTAAGTGTTAAGGGGGTGGTTTCGCAACGCCTAGAGCAGGGAGATCGTTGGAAACCCAATGCAATTTTTGCGGAGTAGAGAAGCAAATTAAAACAACAAACACTAGGTATCTCTAGGCTAACGATGAAGGCCAAGGTAATGTAAATAAGTAACAAATTTCCAGCGAAAAATCAGAGAGGGACTATGCCCAATAACACCAGACAACCATTAAAAATCCATCAACAATTAATGTATATATGCATACCTCTAAATAATTTTCAACTGCAACTTTAAAAAAAAATGTGTACCATAATCCGATCGATGGATTGTTGATGTTCTTCAGCTGCTGGCAATCCTCCTTGCTCCTGCTTGCTAATTGTTGAGACCTCATTGGTACCTCCCAGCCAACACTAGGGGTAATATTCTTCTCCCTGAGCCCCACGAGCCACAAAGGGGCCACACACACAAACAAGAGGAAGCTAGCTCCCAGCTTGCCTCGTAAGGTCGAGCTACCACTCTCTAATCGATTTGGGCGTCCCAACTCCCACAAGAAAAACCAGTCAAGAAAAATATCAGCAACGTAACCTTATGCCTACCACTCGTCCCCCTTTATCCTCCTCCGCCATTCATTTTATAGAGTTTTCTTAGTGTTTAGTTACCAAAACCCTCAATAAATTTATGTTTATTTAAAATTTAATTAGGATAAACCTCCCCCATACAGATGTCACCCGATCCCTTAGTTGCACAAGAAATTCAATTAATTATTTAATTTAAAAGGCCAATTTCCTCACTCACCTAAAAGTTCTCCTAAAAACGCTCCTCGATGTCCCTTTATTCCCTCACATTCCTTTTAATGGCTGGCGCCTTTTTTAAATCCTAGTTGAGTTAGAAATTAGAAAGTTCTCTAGGCTAGATTCCCTTCTATGTTCCACATTCCCTTTTTCTTTAAGTTTCCCTTTTTGGTCTAAGTTCTAAATTAGCAAGTTTGTACTTAGTCAACAATTAATCTTTTAAATATTTAATCCTCCATTGAAATTTTCATTTAATTATTATGTTTGAATTTTCTTCATCCCCCCCTTGTGTATTTAGTTTTTGTTTTGTTCACAAGTCCTACTTAGACCTAGGCTTCAATTTACCAGGCTCAACAAAAGTTTTTAAAAGAATTTAAATTATTAATCTTCGCTCATACAATCATTCATTTTAAGGCTGGCCAGGTCCTAAGGAGACATAGTTTTCTAGGTACTAGGTTCATTAAATTACAGAGTTAAAAAAATCGCGACGTGCCCTTCAGGACACACTACATGCTCCAAGGGTGCCACTCACCTTTATCCATGTTTCATTCATGCCGCATGCCCTTCAAGACACACTACGTGATCCAAGGGTGCCACTCGCCTTTTGAATGATTTTGGTAGACGTCAAACCCCTGGAGTCAATACTCTGTTAAGTGACCTTGTGGGAGACTAAGGGCTTCTAAGGAATAAGGACTCTGCCTTATTTCATGCTTTTTAGAATCATCGTGAGCTACTGTCATAGTCTTCCCTCATGACATCATGGATATCTTGAACTAGGTATTCGTTAACCTATAGTTCAAGCCACGATGAGAGTGCTACTAGCCCGTGGCAAGGATGCTGCCACACCTCTCCCTCAATGTCTTTGGTTGTCGTGCATGACCCCTTTACTCCAAATGTGAGTTTGATTAGAAATCTATCATCAGTCTGCATCCATCAATGAAACATGTCAGCGATCCATAAACAACATCACATTATATCAGTCATATGTCACATATGCAATAACATAAATACACAAACCATAAACAATCCACTCCCTGACTCGATCCAGAGTCCAAGGAGGTCCATCGATGTCGTCGACATCCTCAACCTATCAAGAGTCCTGCACACCCAATCAATAGCCCCTGTTTATACATAATAACATAACATAACATCATAAATCACAATCTCATCATCAGAATCCATAAGCGAAGAAGTCACTCATATAATGAACCGGATCACTTGTGCACAAGTGTACTTAAAGAATAAGTCACATCAGAAGTGCGCACAAGAGCGAGATGCTACACACAACCAATATAATGATCTTGAAGATTTTAACTTACCCGCACATCCATCTGGCCATATCCAATGTCGATAGAATCCGATCCCACGTTCTTTCAATGAATCATAAAATTTATCAAAACAATGTTGTACATAATGTGTATTGTGTGCTCGATCATCACTTATACAAAAGTGATATTCTTTAATAACATGTCAATTATCGAATTTAACTTCAGAGAAAGGAAACCCTAGCGCTTTGTAACGCTTCCTTTGCAACTTGACACATGTCCTGACTAACCTGCTGCTGAACCTTCCACTTGCAACGCGCTGGTACAGTCAGAACCCAGGGACTGAATAGATAGAATGAGTCCGGAAGGGGGAGGGCAACCCCCCTCATACAATAATGTAACTGCCAATGATAGGGCAGGAACAAGAGCCAAGCGACCTACCTTTGAGCCACCGCCATAGCTATGTGAGAAGCTCCTCGCAAGAGAATATGGGCTCAAAAAAGAAATGGATGTGGAACCAAGCACGTCCCATCCAAAGGCATCTTGTGGATGGGAGCCCGGTAAATGCATTCCACAGTTGAAAAAACCTCCAAGATATCTCATAAGATTGACAAGGGTGGGAGAACACACACAATTTATCTGAGAGCATGCCTTAATTGAAAAGTTCCTAAGGCTTTGGCCCTCTAAGCATGACCTAATATGATGGATTAAAGATTGGTGGAACCCTAAAGGAGACTATGAGGTACAACTCAAATCCAAAGGCTTCTTCATGATCATCCTATACAACCTCGAAGACAAGGACATAATCTTTGATAACGGGCCATACTTCTACAACTCAGCTAGCTTATTTATGCGATTATAGACAAACCGCTACAGCCCAGAAAAGGAAGACTTCACAATGGCTCTAGTGTGGATGAGACTATACTCCTTGCCTCAGGAGTTCTGGCTGGAAGAAATCCTTATGGGAATAGGGAACACAGTGGGGCAATATGTCAAATTGTCAGATGTTACAAAGCAAAGAAAATACACCTCCTATGCTCGAATTTGTGTATATATGGACATCTCAAAAGCTTTACCTGGATCTGTTACTTTGGAATATCAGGACAAGGAGTGGCACCAAACAATCGACTACGAACACATCCCCTTTCAATGCAGGAAATTCCATGAGCATGGTCACCTCTTCTGAGACTTCCCCTTGAATGCCCAAGGGCCCAAGCCTGGAGAAAATAAACAAAAATATGTCTTTACCACAGTCACAGGAAGGAAAAAGAACCCGCCAAGGAGGAAGAATCCGGATACCGCCCCCAATATTCCAACGAAAAAATCCTATGAATTTATGAACCAGCTGCCGAAAGATGAATAGATCCAAGATCCACACAAATCAAAGAACCAAGAGAAATGAAAGAGCCAAGAAATGCACACCTCTACACAAAATAAAGAGGCAAACCTAGAAGACAAAGGGGGGGTAAACGGGGACATCTAGATGTAGCTGGATGAAGAAGATCTAGCGAGCATCGATCTTGAAAAATTTGAGGAAGCCCTCAATCAAAAGGATCTGCACGCCCTCCCTGTAGAACAACTCCACAAGGTTCACAAAGTCTTTCTAGACTCCACAACAAGATCCACAACGCGGTTGGGTATAGCCACATATCTAAGCTCAGACTCAAAGTGCACGCCACTGGAAAGAAAAAGAAGGGGATGAAAATTTTCCCATCAACTTATCAAAGAGGCAGGGAATCTCATGCTCAACTCTGGACAGATCCAAAGGCTCTCAGAGGGATATATCCACCCACCTCCACAATCATTATGATGGAGATCATCACCTGGAACATCACGGGACTCAACGACAGATCCAAACAAAGGATCCTCCAAGATTGTATTCGTGCAGAAAATCCATATGTCCTCCTACTACAGGAGACAAAATGCACTGGAGTAGAAGCAACAACCATCTTCCACGGCTGCAGGCATGGGTGTGATTTCATACATTCCGACTCCGCAAGCACATCTGGTGGATTATCAATTCTATGGAACCCCAACACTATCACACTAAATCGACCCTTCTCCACCATAAGCACACTCACGACACACTTCACGGTCACAGGGTCGACCCAGGAAGGAGACATCACAAATTTCTATGGACTACAGAGCCAACAGGACAAAGAAAGCTTCATGAAATGGATAAATCACATCAAAACTCTATTGAGCACACCCAACTAGGTACTGGGGGGAGACTTCAACATGATCCTGACGTTGGAAGAGAAAACTGGAGGAACTAAAAGGCTAGAGCAAGACAGTGGTAAGTTGAAAACACTCATTGACCAACTAAATCTAGTAGATATTGAAACCCGCAATGGAACTTTCACCTAGTCCAATCATAGAACTGGAAAGCAATAGGTGGCATGTCGTCTAGACCACTTCCTTGTAGTGGAAGAACTGTTAGAGAAGGATCTTTCCATGGAAGCCCTTATTCTCCCAAAGGCAGGTTTAGACCACTGGCCTATTTCCTTTTGTCTGGACATAGGGGAAACACCAAAATACAAACCCTTCTGGTTTGAGAAATTTTGGCTCTCACACCCTGACGTCCATCACCTAGCAAAGTCATGGTGGGCCCAGGCAGAGATAGAGCATGGAAACTGCATGTACAAATTCTTGTAGCGCCTCAAAAACTTCAAGCACTCTTTGAAGTTATGGAATAAAAACAACTTTGGAAACATATTCCAACGCATGCAGAAAATCAAAAAAATATTGGCAGCGCTGCAACAAACCTTCATCTCAGGAACCAAAACCACAAACTTAATGAAAGAAGAAGAGGATATTTAGGCGGAATTAGAAGAAAGGAAAAAGCAAGAAGAAATTCTGTGGCACCAGAAATCCAGAGTCCAATGGCTTAAAGAGGGCGAAAGGAACACAAATTTCTTCCACAGAGCAATGGTGCACCGTCGATACATCAACCGAATAACTCAACTGGAGGATGCCCAAGGAAACCCAATCAAAGAACACACCCAAATCGTAGAAGAATTAAACACCTACTACAAAGAGCTTCTCACGAAAACCAACGAGGACGGGAAGGAAGCAATTTAGAGGATAACCAGACATATACCCTCCCTGGTGACTCCAGAGCAGACTGAAGCCCTAATGAGGCCCATCATACAAGAAGAAGTGGACCAGACAGTCAAAGGAATTTCCTCAGGGAAAGCGCCTGGCCTAGATGGCTTCACCACTGACTTCTTCCATCATTGCTGGGACTTAATCAGGGAAGAGGTTTGGCAGGTCATAGAGGAATCTAGAACCTTAGGCCAAGTCCTATCTGCCCTCAATGCGAATTTTCTCACTCTCATCTTGAAAGAGGAGAGAGTCACTTACCCCAAGTAGTACAGACCAATTTCCCCTTACAACTTCATCTACAAAATCATCACAAAGGTGATAACCACACGTCTCAAGCCAATCCTACCTTTTGTCATCTCCAAAGAACAAGCAGGATATGTGGAAGGGAGACAAATCATGGACAACATCATCCTCGCTCATGAGGTGATCCATTCACTAAAGACGAATAAAATCCTAGGTATGCTCATCAAACTTGACCTTTCAAAAGCTTTTGATAGAGTCAACTGGCAGTACCTTTGATCCATGCTAGAATCCTTTGGTTTTGATAGTCAGTGGGTAAATTGGATCTTAAAACTCACCTCTTCAACCTTCTTTTCCATTCTATTCAATGGTGTGCCTTCCCAACCCTTCTCCCCTTCCAGGGGCATCAGGAAAGGAGACCCCCTTTCTCCTTTTCTCTTCATTCTCATGGCAGAAGGACTAGAATGATACATCAAGGCGATGATTATGGAAGGCTCCCTTAAAGGCTTGCCCATACATAACATCCAACCAACACCCTCGCACAGTCAGTTTGTTGATGACACCCTTCTCATGAAAACCCCTACAACAAGTGAAGCCAACAAGCTCACTTCCAATCTCTCTGATTTTGTGGAAGCCTCGGGTATGGCCCTTAACCTTGACAAATCCAAACTCTACTTCTTCAACACCCCGGTAGTGGTTCAGAGTCATATTTCCTGACTCCTCGACATACCTAAGAGCCCCCTTCCATCCAACTACCTTGGCATCCCCCTCATAGGAGCACTGATGCATTCCATCTTCTGGGACAGTCTGATTCTCTCCATCTCAAATAGGCTCAATAACTGGACCTTCAGACCCCTCAACATCGTGGCTAGATTGGTGCTTCTCAAGTCAGTCTTGCAAGCCCTGCTCACCTACCTCTTCACTGCCCTAGCAACACCTAAATCGGTCATTAGATCCATCCGAAACCTCTAACGTATCTTCTTATGGCATGGACATCAACCTGACAAGAAGTGGGCTTTGGTGGGCTGGGATAAGCTCTACAAGCCCAAAGATCTAGGTGGACTGGGACTCCATGACCCAGGAAAACTCAATCAAGTTATGGGCACCAAAATGTGATGGAGATGGCTAAAGCATCCCACAGAGTTATGAGCACAAATATGGAAACAAAAATATGCCCCAAACACCCAGGCAGACCAACTAATCAGATACAATGATCAAATCTAGGGTTCTAACATCTGGAGCACAGCCTGGAAAAACAAACCGTTAGTCTAGAAGCATGCTTTCGGGGAGATCAGAAACAAGGAAAGTACACTTTTTTGGCAGGATTCATGGAAACAACAAGAGCCTCTAAGCAACCTGGTAGAACTCAACCCCCTTAGGCAGGCACTACAAACAGACACCTTTCAATGGGTGAAATATCTATGGAGAACCTCAGATAGGAACCTGCCCCGGTGACAGTGGAAAACATAAACCCTGGAGCTACATCTCTCAGGGGACACAAATCCACATGCCTGGCAAGCTTGCGCAAGCCACAGAAAAATACTCACTCGGGAAGGTCCAGACATTCTTAGATGGGGGTATTCCACAAAAGGTAATTTCTCAGTCAAATAGGCCTACTACCTGCAAGGGAACTACCAAAATCATGCCAAGGAGAGTATCTGGGGCAAGATTTGGAGCTTAGCACTCTGGCCCAAAGTGTCCACTTTCTTGTGGCTCACAGTTCAAAATCGCATCCTCACTTGGGATAACCTCAAAAAAAGTAAATTCATAGGCCCATCAATCTGCACCTTATGCCAACAACAAGAGGAGACGATGGAACACCTTTTCAACAGTTGTCACTATAGCCAGTGGATCTGGGACCAGGGATCTCAATTAATGCACCTCTGGAACCGAAATAGATACAACATTAGAGATACCTTAGAGAAATGGGACTTTCTCTCTTTTCAAAACCCTATTCTTGCTCATATCTGGAAAATCCTCCCGGGCTTCACTCTCTGGAAAATCTGGAAAGAAAGAAATAAAAGAATCTTTCACTCAAAGGCTTCCCCACCCACCCTAACTTGGGAAAGAATAGCCAAGCTAATCCAAGAAACAATCAAAAGCAAACCTTAGACATCGAAGGACCTGAATTGTAGTCCGGAGGAGCGATGCATTTTCCAAAATTGGCAAATCAGTCTGAATGACCATCCCACTATGACTTTGACTAGTTGCCAACCCAACAACCTGACCACCTGGATCCCCCCCTCCAACTGGTTTTATAAAGATGAATTTTGATGGAGCCTCAAAAGGGAATCCAGGACCAGTGGGATTTGGGGAAATTCTCAGGAACTCAAATGGCGAAATCCTCTACCTCGTGGCATGCTTCATGGGTGAAAACACAAACAATGTCGCTGAGCTCACGAGCCTCTTAAGAGGCTTCCAATCTGCAACAGACAACCATTTCAACAAGGTCATTATGGAAGGAGACTCTCATATCATCATCCAGCTAATAACCAAAATTCTCCATAGGGATAACCCACGGAAAATTTCGCCCAGCTGGAGACTCTCAGGAATTTTGGAGGATTTTGGATCCCTCCTCTATCCCAATCTTACCATCATTCCCTCTCATGAGAAACGAGAAGCAAACAAAGTAGCAGATTGCCTGACAAATGAAGGGGTTACAACCAAGATGGAACATATCTACTGGGAGGTCCAAACTTCTACATGCACTGATCTCTCAAACCGATGTCAAGCCCTTGCTAATGGGGACTTACTAAGCCCGGATGGGGTGACATGTTGCGCAACAAGGCCATGTGGACTGGAGCTTGGCCTGACCATAAATAAGGCCAACCGGCTCCCATCCCCTCACCATTAAGAATGGGAGAAATCCCCAACAACTAGCCTCATGCCATAGGACTTATCCCTCGCGTGAGTAGTCCGGATGCACAAACAGTTAAGGAGGGAGTTTTAATGGAGGAGCCTGTCTCGTCCATCCTCCTGGATATCAACAAGATTTTCTATGGCCTCACCCATTTCGATCTTGGCCCGCACCAACCAAGCTACATTGAGCTCTAGTGAAAATACAGGAACACCACAATCATTTTAGCCATAGAATTTCACATCCCCATGTCGAGAGAAAGAGGGAAGCCACACCATGTCTCTGCCTGGTATAACTTTGTTGTGCATTAGAAGAGACAACAATGGTTCGAAATCGCGTTGTCTATGGCCCGAACGCAACTCGTACGCAGGGCAAGAAGACTCAGGACACCTCCCATGGAATATGTGGAGGAGGTCTTTCCGGAAGAGACAATTTAGGCTCCTCCGGAACATCTCCTCTTCACTGTACCTGATAATTGGTAGCCTCCTAGTAGCCTCCTGGGGGAGACCATAATGGCTGCCGCCGGGGAGCAGCAAGACCGCAATAGCAAGGAAGCCTAGCTGGAGGAGTTTCCCACCTACTACATTGAAGAGGAGATTTTGGAGGTGTTGGACTCTCAAGAGGCTACACTCGTAGTCGAACACTTCTCGGTCATTGACAACGAAAGTGCTAAGGAGGAACATGGAGGGTCACGAGGTCTGGAAGCAGCCATGGAGCAACAAAGCAGGGAAGCGACAGGTGAGGTTGAGGATACCAGATCGGGTGGTAAGTCGAGGGAGGGTGGCAAGTTGTGGGAGGGTGGCATGGCCCCTATGACACCTCCCATATCCACCATGCAGGAATCGTGGCGTGTCCAACCGCTATTATTTCACCCAGAGCACCTGGACCTGATGTTTAACTTAAGGAGCCAGGTGGCAGACCAAGTCCACCGTGCCATCCTCATCATCCAATGCATCGATATGCTATATGACGCCTACTCCAATGCGCTAGTAGGGCAGAGATGCCTGACATGTGCACAACCTTTCATGCTGCTAGCTAGGATGGGAATGCAGGAAGAAGATGTCGACATGGCCACCTCAGAGGCCACTGGGTAACTACTTTTGGTCATGTTTCTAGTTAGAATTATAGTTTTGGTTAGAGATATGGATCTGGAACTGTTATGGTTTAAACATGTTTTATTTTCCATATCTCTGGTTCATGTTCAAACTTTGGGCTGCCATCTGCCTTGGTTTCTTACGCACAGGACAGATGGCAGACCCCCCCCTCCCTTTTTTGACATGGATACCATAGGCTTCTAGTTGTTCCAGTTTCTGTTAATTCTGCGGGACAACTAGCATCCCAAGCACATCTGTATATTTTGGCAGTTAATATAATAGGATCCTCTCTTTTTTACTTAAAAAAAAAAAAAACATGTCGATTGTCATTGGTGTTTTCTATGTTATCAAGACTCCGTTGAGCATGTCTGTTGACCCTTGACCAAGTTTTGGGAGATTCTTGGTCATGTTGACCTATTTTGGGACTTCGACATCCTGTCAAAGGAGGAGCGCAAGACGAAGCAGAGATCATGGGATCTCGGCCCACTTTGGGTCCATTTTGGGTTTTTGGGAATATGTAACGGGATTGGGATGTCGGCCCATGGGTTTTTACCCATGCTTAGGCCTATTTTGTAAAGTATAAATAGATATATAGGCAATGTAAAGAGGTATCTAGATATGGGATAGAAGATAGATCAACATCTATGTGGTGTATGCCAAGTGCAAGTAAGGTATGTAAGAGCTTTGTGCCTATGTGAGAATTGCAAAAGCTAAGTGCAATTCATTGTAAGTAGTTGTAGAGGGCTTTGTGCTGGAACGCAAGGAAGAAGGATCAAGCGAGCTACACAAATCTTTTGTCCTGTGCGGAGTAAGGGTTTTGAGGCTCTGTTCTTGTAACTTATTGAAGGCACTAATAAATAAGAAGAGTTGGTGGACGTAGCCTCAGGGTGGGGGTGAACCACATAAACCTTGTGTTGTCCTGCTTTGTGTCTTGTTCGGATGCATTGATGTGTTATTTGCTAATTTCTTTGAGATGATTAGATAGATATGCTTATGCTTAGTGATAATAATGTGAAGAATGTTAGATCTGATATATATGAATATGCTCAGTGCTTGATCTAACATATCTGATCTATCTTACATATGCTAAGTGCTTGAATACACTAGATTGTTGTACATACTGCGAAGCTTTGTTTTATCAGCGAAGTGGGTATTGACTGTATATTGAGGGACTGACGGTGCTAATTTCTACATTAAGTCTTAGAATCACATATATTTGTCCTAGCTAAGGTTGCAGACACCTGAGTCTTGCAACCACCCCTGCCTCTACCTCGGGTGAGACTTCATTTGCTTCGCAGGTGTTGCCGAAAGGGCCGATAGTTAGGGTTTTGTTGGTGCGTTGTTGTAGCGTTGAACCCTGGGTCTTCCCTTGTGCCAACAATGTCTATATAGAACATGGACAAGTTAGTGATTTGATCAGAATGATAATATTCACTATGTATTTGTTTTTGTGCAATGAATGTGTAATTCTCTGCAAAATCAACTACAAACAAAATTGTCCATGGTGGAAACACTTCATGGGATTGTTTGAATTGTAGGTCTTTCCATCGAGATCTATGTGAATGATTGGTGTATTTATAAATTTCTTCCTCAAACTTCTTCAAAAAATCTATCACACAGATTTTATCTACTTTCAAATCAATCCTTTTGGAAATAACATTTGAAGAATGTGGAGTCGTGCTGCTGATATATTCATATCTCTTCCAATTGACTGTTATATTAGAAAATGATTGATCATTCATATCAATAGGATACTTTGAGTGAAACAAACTTACATTTCCACAATGAACACATTTATTTCCACCAACACATTTTTTTTGGTAAAATAATTCATCACCTTCTCTTTCACATAAAATTTCAGAGATAAAAGCACGGAATGTGGAAGGAGGAGGTGAACTTGGCCATGAAGTTTTACCAAAATCAAGAAAAGTGTCATAATATAACTCAAATTCCACATGATAACAACAACAACAAGTGTCACAAACAATGATGGGTCTAACAAACCATGGGCTTTGTTGCACAAATGTATTGATGGAAATTCTAACTTCTTTGTGCTCTTCTTTGAACTTATTGAACAATTCTATTTGTGTCATTGGAAATATATGTTTTGGATGTTCTTCATATTGTTTTTGTGCTATTCTTCATCGCAACACATGCTTTGTATGTGGTGAAACACGAGATTCTATCAACCAACAATTACAAACCGATTCTTTAACATTTTCTGCAAATCTATCTTTGTAGGGTTATCTAGAAATAACTATCCTACAAGCAATTTCATCATTTGCATCTATTTGCAATCGAATATTTCTATGTTTGTACAATGTCTTTCTGAGGTTCCCATTGCTTTTGCCATGTGTTGTGTCAAACGATATTTTATATTGCTAGATGAAACAATTGTTGTTTGTATCACTCTACGTGCAACACTGACATCTTTTTTTCGAGATTTTCCAAAAGCTTTTAATACACTAGTTATATTGTCTAAGACATTCTGTTTCACTTTTGTATCTTTTGTCGACTTTTGAATACCCAATAATAATGTAGCTTATTTTAACTTTATTGACTTTATTAGAAAGAGTAAAAGTTGAGCTTGTACTGTTACTGATTCATCTTTGAAAAAAGTATTATACATATTCATAACATGATATTTTATATAATGATTAACTTCTTTCTTCCCAAATTTGTCAGTATCAACATTTTCTAATATTTCATCATCAATGTTGTTAGATTCTTCTGCATATTTCAATTTAAAGTTTATATTAAAAAACAAAACCAAACATGAATTCACTAGAAATTATATACAAGTGTTCATCTTATATTATCTAGATTTATGTACATACCTATAGGTGATTCAACTTCTGCTTCAATTTCAGTTTTCAACGACTTCATCGACATTATGAGGAAAATCTATTTATGTTTTTTGAAAAACATCAAATCCGAATTACAATCAATTATATTTTAAACAATAATTTAAATAAATGAATTCTATACTTTTAATATATATAATATGTACATGCATACCTAGTTTGAATTCTTCTTGTTGAAACACTCTATTTACATCATCATCGTTTCTTTCTTCAATATTTTCACGTTCTCGTTTCATTCTCCAATAATGCTCTTTCCTTTGTTCATTATGGTGAGTTTCGTCTCGATCGCGATCAAATTTTATCTTGCACAAACTTTTGTTTCCCATGAGTATAGTTATCTGTAAAAGTTTTAAAAAAAATCAACTTTTCAGAATAGTCTCAGAAAAACTTCTTTGTCACAAAAATTATTAAAAAATAATATCAAGAATTTTATGTTCAACAAAGTCTTCACCTTGAGAAAATGTTCAACAAAGTTTTCAATATATAAATTTGTTTTTGCATCAAAACATCAACAACCTTGTTCAAAACAACGAAAAAGATGATTCAAACTTTTGCTTAGGGACTCCACATATGCAAAACCATGAAACAAGTGAGTGAATAATGTTCTCCTTGCTTATCTTTGCATGCCCAATTAGGATAATTTGATGCCAAAACCCTTTTCTTCTCGATCTAAGAATGGTGGTTGTGAAGGTTTGAGCTTGTAGTTAACCTTGCATAGCTTAAATGTATGATCTATGTAATATTTGGCATCTAGGTTCAAATCCGTTGGCATGGTTTAAAGTTGGAGCTTAATTCAATGGAATAATTGGGTATAACTAGTAGTTGTTGGATTCACATTTCTTTCTATAGTAAGCCTTCATATTTTTTATTGAAGGGTAAATATGCAAATATTTGTATTTGTATGATTTTTAGTTGGAAGGGTGAATTTATTGTTGATAGCATTTTTCCTCTTTTCCTCAAACCCATGGCCTCTTCAAAATCCTATAATACTTTTATAAAATGGTTAGTGATTCAAAGTTAAGTTTTGAAGATGTATCGAATGATTTAAACCTGTTCATTGTTGGAATTCATTTTATAAAGAGGAAACCTTTATTCTCTATTTTTATTTCTCAATAATCAGGTTCAATCATTCTTATGAAACATCATAGTATGTATAACTAGAAATAGTTGTTATTAAACCAATACTCTCATCCTTCAAACGTTTCATACACAAGTTGATCATGATTTCATTCCATTGTAATCGAGGGATCTAGTTTAGCTAATATGAATAGTGCATCTCCCTTGATTAGCTTTGCACCTCCTTTCATCCTCAACTTGCATACAAATCTAGAATGTTTAAGGTGTTGGCTTGGAAATGGACTCCCTTTGGCTCAAACCCATTCTTTCCTAAAACTTTGTTAAGTTGACCATACATTGGTTTCTTGTTGGAAATGTGTGTGCAACGATTAATATAAGAGATATATGTCCATATACTCAGAGCTCTAGTTCATAGTTGTACATGATATTCATCCTTAGCCCATGATTTTATTATAGACGAAAGGCATGCTTGCACCATTTACATAATGTTATGGATTATGATAGTTGTGAGTTGTTGTAAAAATCAACAGCATACAAAGGCTACCTTGTAATTATTCCTATGGAACCATTATAGTATGTATACCTAGCAATGGTTGATAGCAAATGAATGCTTTCATTATTCAAACATTTCATGCACAGGATAATTATGATTTTGTTTCATTGTAGCGAAGGTCTTTGTTTTAGTTAATGCAAATAATATAGCTCCCTTAATGACTTATGTGCTTCCTTTCATGCTCAACTTACATAGAAATATAGAATGTTCAAGGTGTTGGCTTGGAAATGGACCCCAATTGGATGAATCCATTCATACACAAAATTATGTTAAGTTGGCCATGCCTAGGTCCATTACTAGTAATGTGTGAAGAATTTGAGATTAGAGAAGAAAATCATAATTGTACATGGTTATCATCATTGGCTCATAAGTTTATTATAGAAGAAAAGTGTGCATGCACTATTAACATAGTTTTATGAATTATGATAGTTGTGAGTTATTGTAAAAATGAACAATATACAAAGCCTACCTTGTATATGTGTAAAAGAAAAACAAATAAGCATACCATATACTTACAATATTGTGTTACTATTTATATAGTCTCATGCATACAATTATTATTCTTAATAGGTCCATGATGTTTTGTATATTGTTACGAATAGTATAGCTTCTTTAATGACTTATGTGCTTCCTTTCATCCTCAAATTTCATACAAATGTAGAATGTTCAAGGTTTTGGCTTGGAAACAGACCTATTTCACTGAAATCCATTCATGCCCATAATTTTGTTAAGATGACCATGATTATACTCATTGTTGGTAATGTGTGTGAACCCATTGATATAATAAATATATGTTAATATTCTTATATCTCTAGTTCATAATTGTACATAGATTTCATCTCGATGACCATTAGCTAATACAAATAGAATAGCTCCCTTAATGACATTTGTGTCTCCTTTAATCCTTGACTTGCTTACAAATCTAGAATGTTTAAGGTGTTTTCTTGGAAATGAGATTGTTTTTGCTCAAGTTCATTCCTACCCATAACTCTATTAATTTGACCACGTTTGAGTTCCTTTCATGTAATGTGTGTGCAATGAATACATGCGAGTTGGTTTCAATTGGTAATCAGGTGTGTGATTGAATTCTTTTTATTGTGACATTGTTTGTGTGATGCCCCATATTATGGCTTTATGAAAATAGAACTTTGATTTTTCTCATCTTAGTAATTCATTGCTTAGTAACTATTTGAACACAATAATGTTGATATAGACATGTGAGAAGTGTACATCTAGACATATTTATCTATTACATAATATTATTTTTATTGTTGTATGTTCATGATGATGATCATTATGTGTTTTGGTTAAACATGCAAATTTAAATGTGGAATTTTAGTATAATGGATACTAGTTCAAAATTATGATGTGGATGTATAATAGATGTGAGGCATGTTGTAAATAAGCATACATTTCCTAATTGAATCTCAATACAAATATGGATGATCTTGTTGTTCCTGAGTCTGTACTTAAGGCTCAAAAGTACAGTGTCAAGGCATCCGAAAGTATGAAAGGTCGATAAAGGATTATACTAACCTTCGGTATAGGAAACTTAATGGAGGTTTCTACGTTCTCGTTGCCTAGCTTCCCACTGTTCCTGAGTAGCAATATCTTGTTCAATGGCTGCCCATGAACGTTCCAATTCTTCCCGGGTGTTCGCAGTTCTAAGGATGGTGTCAAAGAGATTTAAAGCGATATGTATTTGATTAGGTAGTCCGAGTTGAATGTTAGGTTGAGTGGCTGCAGGGACAGTCATTGAGGAACAATACCAATGTGGAAATGATTTTTAAAGGTAGATTTTATCTGCTGTTTCGATTCGGACGAAGTAAAGAGGAACTTTTGCATGAAAAATGAAATAGTTATGCAAATTGAAGGCCCTTTCCTGTAACTATATTGTTTTTGGTAAAAATAACGTGAAATGGGAGAAAAACATTTATCTGTAAATAACGCAAAGTTCCTGTTAGTGGAAAACTCACGTATACACAGAAGAAGAAATTGACATGAACATAATTGACATAGTGTAAATAAACATAAATTTCTGTAAATGTAAATTGGTCTTACACTTGCTGATAGCTAGTGCAGAGGAAAGACAAGAGAAAATTACAGAAAAGATGAAATCTCTTCACTATAGTAGTGGTTGTACTAAATTATAGTGACATACATCAATTATGTAGAGCAAAATGAAAAGAAACAAAAAACATAACGAAACAAACTTGCAACACAGTCGTGACAGAATTGAGAATCTTCAAATTTGCTTGTATTAACTTCCTTCATGCAAAAACTCTATTACAATCGCTCTC
>SNQJ01S0010715.1:68960-86598 GCA_010110895.2 Picea sitchensis | reverse complement strand
CTGGTCATGTATATTCAGGGTGATATAGAAAGGAGCGACGTTGTCTTTGAATCCCTCAAAATGAGGACCAAAGGTGATGTTAGGTCTGTCATCTTCTAGGTTGATAACGTCGGAGTGACTTTCTGGCTCATAAACACCCATCATTTTGGCAATTTGCTTCCGATAAGTGGGGTTTTTTGCTAGTTCTACCAAAGGAATCGGTATCTTAATTTTGTTTAATTCGTTTTCAAAATTGTAAGATATATTGGTCTTGTCCGTTTCTTTGGTTAAGAGCTCCGAACTTTTTTCTTCCGACTTTTTTGTCTGGATCACTTTATCACTCGTGACCTTAGTCGCAGATGTAACTTTGTCTATCGGCCCTGTTTCCTTTGTTTGGGTTTCGGCTTTTTTCACCCCAGACTCTTGAGTCTTTGTCATCTTGACTTTATTGCTGGGTAACAATGTGTCTTCCAAAGGAGGTTCTTGATATTGACCCCTTGGAAGAATTTTCTTAGGTTGGTTAGTTGAGGTGGACTTATTTTTTGATCTCAGAATGTATCTAGGTTGGAAATCAGCCGCTATCATTTCTGTTTCTGGTTGAGATAAGCAAAGGTCAGTATGATCACCCTCTTCTTCTTCATCGGGTGATTGAGGGATATTTAAAGATTCCTCATACTCTTCCTTGGTTATAAATGGCTGTGAACATTCATCACCGAAACATGCAACTTCATCTTCCGAATCTCCGAAATCTTGGAGGTCACTTGCTCCTATAAAATTTTCTTTTTTTAGTGGGGCTTGTATTTTTTGATCTTCATTCTTCATTTGCCTCTGTTGATTTTGGGGATTTGGGTTTCTCCTGAAGTCCCTTTTGTTAGAAGAATCAACTTTAGCCTGATCCAACTCCATCCTAGAGATTTTGTTAGACAAATCTTTGATTATTCGGGCCATATCATCTACTCTGTCATCAGTGTATCTATTTGACCCGGAAGGACCCACTGGTTCCCTATAGCGTCTGTTATCACGGTTGGTTGTTTCTACTTTAGCCTTTAACTTACCCGAAGCCATCATATTAGATTCTATTTCGACAGCATCGTCTTGCATTCTATTTAGGGTGGCACCTCTTCTTTCTTGCAAAAGCAATGCAAAATCAGGTTCAAAGGCTCCCGAAAAGGTTACTTTGGCTGAGGGTTCGGAAGGTTTAACAGCGGCTGGAATTTTATTATAAAGTTTGTTAAATCTCAGAATAAATTCCATAACAATTTCTGAATTCTTTTTCTTTAGGGACCCAAACTTGGTAAGGTAATACAAGTGATCCTTTCGCTCTCCCCATTGTCTAAGGAAAGCATCTTCCAAGGCATCATATGTCCGAATAGAAGCTGGAGGAAGATTCCGAAACCAAGTTCGGACCTGTCCTTCGAAGGTCTGGACAAGTAGTCTGGAGTAAACATCCTCGTGTTCAACACCACAGATATCTGCGAACTGGTCAAAAAAATTTATATGCTCGACTGCGGTTAGATCTCCCTCCCCAGTGAATTTAGGAAGATTTTTGATGTAGTTGTCTGGTAAATCATGGAGAGGAATGGGTAAAACCAGGGGAGCGTATCTCACTGCTACTTTTGCAAATACTCCGGGAGGAGGGAAAATATGATGTCCTCCACCTCCTCCTTCGATGCCTGCCATCGACTTGGGAGTAGAGAATGAGGGTGTAACACACTCTTTTGAATCAGGTGAAACTGGGAAGTTCTGCCGAAGAAAGGTTGGTGTGTTAAATGACGATGATCTTTCCAAAGGGCCTTTACCCTTGTTTATAGATTGGAAAGTCTGATGTGGCTCACTCCTCAATACTGAGTAGTTTGCTTCTGGATCTTTGGTATCAGACAGAGGGCTACTGGAAGTAGGAGGTTCTGAAGTGGATTTAGTCTTTAAAAGTGGATTTTTGGTTTAATTAACTGAAGCGGTTGTCTCGAACAAGCCTCTCGCTCTTAAGATCTTTTCAGGATTATTAACTGGCGTAATTAGCTTGCCATCCGGGTTCTGTCTGGTATGCCTTCTACGAGACGCCAGTTTGTGTTTTAGTGGAGTCATCAAGTGAAGGATTTAAAACAAGCCTTAAAATGGTATGCACTCTATGTTCACTATCAAAGAGTAACACTATCAACGAAATAGTTTGTCGTTTTCCCAGGGAAACGATTTCGTAACTTCGGTCCCCGGCAATGGCGCCAGAAAGATGTTTTTCCTGAGTCTGTACTTAAGGCTCAAAAGTACAGTGTCAAGGCATCTGAAAGTATGAAAGGTCGATAAAGGATTATACTAACCTTCGGTATAGGAAACTTAATGGAGGTTTCTACGTTCTCGTTGCCTAGCTTCCCACTGTTCCTGAGTAGCAATATCTTGTTCAATGGCTGCCCATGAACGTTCCAATTCTTCCCGGGTGTTCGTAGTTCTAAGGATGGTGTCAAAGAGATTTAAAGCGATATGTATTTGATTAGGTAGTCCGGGTTGAATGTTAGGTTGAGTGGCTGCAGGGACAGTCATTGAGGAACAATACCAGTGTGGAAATGATTTTTAAAGGTAGATTTTATCTGCTGTTTCGATTCGGACGAAGTAAAGAGGAACTTTTGCATGAAAAATGAAATAGTTATGCAAATTGAAGGCCCTTTCCTGTAACTGTATTGTTTTTGGTAAAAATAACGTGAAATGGGAGAAAAACATTTATCTGTAAATAACGCAAAGTTCCTGTTAGTGGAAAACTCATGTATACACAGAAGAAGAAATTGACATGAACATAATTGACATAGTGTAAATAAACATAAATTTATGTAAATGTAAATTGGTCTTACACTTGCTGATAGCTAGTGCAGAGGAAAGACAAGAGACAATTACAGAAAAGATGAAATCTCTTCACTATAGTAGTGGTCGTACTAAATTATAGTGACATACATCAATTATGTAGAGCAAAATGAAAAGAAACAAAAAACATAATGAAACAAACTTGCAACACAGTCGTGACAGAATTGAGAATCTTCAAATTTGCTTGTATTAACTTCCTTCATGCAAAAACTCTATTACAATCGCTCTCTAGAAGTCCAGCCCCTTATCTCTTCTTTTTGTGATGTATTTATACAAAATTTACCTCTCGGTTCAGAAGAGCCAAATTACTCCATCTGTCTGAATCCGTTTACAAAAAAGTGCCAGGTGCTTGTTTTTGCTTAGATTTAATACATATGATACATTTGTCTAAAAAATGAAATACAAGCTGTGAAGGTTTTGCATTGACAGCTGGGGGGAGCGAAAAAACTCCGTTCCACCTATTCTATCTTCAAGAAGTGCTAGGTGCCTGTCCTCGCATGGATTCAGTGTACATGATACACTTGTCTACAAACTGGGTCACAAGCTGTGAAGGCTCGGCTTGACAACTGGCTTCGACAAAATAGCACTCTCGGGCCAACTGTGGAAGTTTATCATCTATTTGTACATTGACGAGTTCAAGAGCGTCGAGTTGTGTACTGGGCTGGATCAAATGTTTGTCGATTTGAGCCGGGTCTACCCTGTCCATCCTAGAGATTTCTACTGAATTCCTCTCATTCTTCTCCTTCATGTCGAGAGAAATCCAATCTATATTCATCTGTCTCAGCGCCCCTGTGTCGCCTCCAATCTCCATCCCTAACATCTCACCATTTATGGCATTGCAAGCTTCTGCTAACAAATTTGTCACTTTTTGAGCCTGTTCCTTGATTAAAGTAATATCATGTTCCCAATTCTTTAACAAGATATTACCCCTAGTTTGTTCGGCAATGGTGAGCCCGGGAGGCCCTGAAAACCTGTTGTTGGTCACTATCACTGCCTCTTGGAAAGCGATCCGAGCAGCCTCTGCATTTCTTTCTTTGTCAGTCAAATTCTCGGAGATCCGATGTATTAACAAATAGTCTTCTCGAATCTCTCCTACTTTGTTTAGCAGGCTCTGTTGAGCAGAGGAGATCCTACTCCGAATATCGGTTGCTCGGGATTTAACAATCTCGATGTCAATCGCCTTGCTTTCTACAACGTCCAACTGAGTCTGCAGCTGTGTGATCGTATCCCTCTGCTGGCTAGATTGTACCCGACCATCTCAGATCGTAGAATTTGCTTGTTCCAGCTTGGTCTTGAGGACTTCAATCTCTTTCTTATCGGCCAATCGGGCCAACTCGATTTTTCCGCTTGCTTGACTCTTAGCGTTTTCTGTTGTCGAAGCCACCCTGGCTTCAAGAGTATTGATCAGGCGATTTTTTGCTTTGAGCTGCTTCTTTAACATTTCGACCGAGAACTGATTTGCCGTCGCATATGCTCCTAGCGTTCCTGCAATATCTGTGGCAAATTCATCTTTCCTTTTATTCATCCCATCGGTCATCACTTTGAATTTTTTAACCGTGGACTCTCCCTCTTGATAAAATTCTCGCTTCACTACAACTTTCCTCTTTTTGTCAAAGAAGAATTCATTAGGAGGGAGTTCCTCTGCCCTTATAGGCCTCAGTTCTTCACCAAAAATCCATCCTTCCTGTATGTTTCCTTGCGTTGACTGCAAAGGGGTGACAGAGGTGATGGGTGCCCCGATTTGCTTTGCTGTTTTCCCTGGTGTGCTGAGTGGATCTTGCTCTTTTGGGGGATCAAAGGTCTTCATCCCTGCCTCCAGATTCTGAGTTTCTGGTGGGTCTGTGTCTTTTATTTCCACCTCTGGACTATGCTCCTTGGGAGGGTCAATATTCTCTTTTTCTATTTCGGGATTCTCCTCCCGTTCAGGACTCTTCTCCTTGTCTGGATTCTTCTCCTGCTCATGACTCTTCTCCTTTTCGGGATTTTTCTCTGTTTCGGGGTTCTTCTCCTACTCAGGATTCTTCTCCTGCTCCCCTTCCTGACGTTTTTCAGGGTTAGAGGTTTGCCGCTCAGAACTTTCGGCCTCTTTTTCTTTATCCTTGGAAAGTCCCAAACCTCCCAACACCACGGGGAGACATCGTTTCCTATGCTCCTGAAATTTTAAAACTGAGGTCTTGTCTTCGGGTGCTAGGGATCTGATTCGAAATTGCACCTCCGAATGGGACCTCGCCCCTCGGAAAATATCATCCGAGGGCGAACATTCATGTTTGAACCTCTTTAATCCACAATTTCTCAAATGGGTGCTTACAATTATCTGCGGATCATGCTTTTTGTACTCAATAGAGAGTAGGCTCAAGTCTTCTAAGGCTGTAGCCTCAGCCTTAGTATGTCCGAAATCTAATAATGAATATGAATTTAGCCGAATAGGGAAAAATGGCCATACCTTCTTGGATGACACTTTGAGCTCTTTGCTCACTCCACCAATTACTGTTTGTCGAGCAATCTCGCGACAAGTTAGCTTGTCGGGGATGAATAGTGGTAGCGCCAGAGGAGGAACAACAGCTCCAAATACTCTCAAATAGGAGAATTCTTCTTCTACGTACCAGTCTGCGATATGGCTCAGATTCGCAACAATGCTATCTGAGATGCGGGGTGGCGAAAGACCAAATATGGTGATGTGCAGGGGCACCATCACCCAGTTAAAAATCTCATANAGGCGTCATGGAGCATATCGCGTCCATGATATACGCGGACATGAATAATCCAGATGGTTTCCTGACTGCTTTTTTCTCCTCGTACTCTGTGACCCTGTTGAACAAACTATCGGAGAGCATTTTCTCCCAATTGAATGAGGAACCTTCTACCACCCGAAAGATGAGAGGTACCCACTGGATATAAAAATGCATGGTATCCTCCCATCCGAAAAGCCGACAAGTCATCATCGCCACATACATAAAATTTGGCTCCAACGAAGAAATTGAATACACGCCCTTGTCATTCACTCTGAATGTCGCGGAATGAGAAACCCAATCTTTTATCAAGCTTGGCATGGTTTTGTCATATTCTTCACACTCCTTCTTTTTGAAGTCCGCCAGGAATTCTTTGCCATATGTGTATTCAGAAGTTTCTGGGAGCTTATACATAGACTGGATATGCTCCGGCCTGAAAGTCCCGATCATGACCTGTCGGTCATTTACGATAGTCCTGGAGGGCAGGTCGACGTGATCCAATGCCCATCGGATCAAGTCGTAGTATGGGAGCAACCGAGGTCTGGTTGCAACCAGGTGCATTCCCGACTGAACAATTATCTTGTACTTAGTGTTCAGGTCGTCCTTCACAATATCAAGGTTATCGTCATCAGAATCTGAATAGTTTACCAGCTCGGATTGTAGAATGTCTGAAATAAACGACCAGGTGGGTACTGATCAGCCCATCTGAGGCGAAGTATCTGAGACATTGTCCGGACCCTGTGCTGCAACCTCGACATTTGCTTTCGCTGCTCTCCTTGGCACCATAGCTGAAGCTTGCTTTTTTGCTCTTCTGCAGTAGACCTGTGTATACATGCAGAAATGAGTTTCCTCGGAGAAAAGTGAGTTCTATGCGCTTAAGAGAAATGTTAAAAATATACTGAAACTCTCGCATATATTTGAAAATCCTGTACGTTTGAAATGAGTCTGTCAAATCGCAAATAAAACCAAATTTATTATATAAATCCGATCTTATTTATTCGTAGATTTACCCTAAATCTTCATTAATGTCATCAATGTTCGACGGCTTGACATGCCATCGAGTTATGGAGAGTAAGCAAGTACCTCGTGAAATGTGCCAACCTTGAAGCACGGGACGTATTTCGTTTAATTTTAAAAAATCAAATCTTATGGACTTAAATCATTTCCTTGCTTTTCACCGCATCGTGAATTTCCCTTTAACATTCTGACTTTACAACTCGCGAGACTGCGAGTGCCGATTTAGCTTCATTAACAATAACCGTGATTTGACGCATCCTTAATTATATAATTAACTTAATCACCATATCACGACTCGGGAATTCGAGGACAGATTTTTGGGAAAATGATATGCCGAGTCGCGATATCGCGATAAAGCGATAATTAAGGTTCGAATTAAGAGAAGGAAATCTTAGATTAGGCAACTAATTAATCTTTCCATAATCATATCGCAACTTCGTGAATCAGGGTTTTAGCCACTTTAACTTCATGAAAGAAAGTATCGAGTGGCGATGTGCTGAGAGCCAACACTAACCATGGTTAGTTTTTTACCTTTAGTTATCGACCAAGGTTCTCACAAAAGCTATCGTGTTCTCGGCTATCGGGTCTTGTAGGAACAAAAACTTGGGTTCGACGAGTGCCGAGGTGCGAAATACCGACGATGTCTAATCAAGGGTTAAAGGTTTTACCATAGTCAATGCCTTGGGTGAAAAATTTGAAAAACGAGTTCGCAGTTTCGCGACTCGGGACTTGAGAATTCAAAAATCAAAGTGTTCGACTTGCGATATTCCAAAATAAAAAAAAAAGGCAAACATATTGGCAAAAAATGGATCTTTTCTTTTGAAAATGAAAAAGCATTGCCATTCAGACGACAAGATTTCAGAGTCTTATGTTTTCGGAAGGAAAAAGAAAAACAACTTTAGATCTCAGGTATCAAACGTTGAAAATTCCGCGAGGTGAAAAAACAAGGGTGGCTCCAACAGATCTTATGAAATTTGTGATGTATATGCATGGATATGAGTATTGGTGAACTAACCTATAGGTCTACAAGCTATGTAATAACCAAATGAATATAGTTCTGAGGTAACTTAGATGTCGTAGACATCAAAGAGATACAATATGTTATAAGTTGTACTCATGATTTAATTTATGATTTCAAATATTGCTATGATCTATGGTAAGTGTGGTTTTGACAAGACACACAACTTGCCCAAAGTGGTTGTTTGATGACGTGACTCTAAGAAAAATAGTTGCACAATATGGCTTTATGTAGGGTGTTGACCCTAGTTTTATGAGGAGGGGTGGAGGTATTTTCCATCATTTATCCTCTGAAACCTAGAGTCATGAGAGGGCTGTGTGAAATCACTCTCCCCTAGACATGTGATGGCGACTTATAGTTTTCTGTTGGGGAAGCTTGGTCGAGATGTATGACACTTCTGCTTATGGGTTCTATCTAGAGTTAGGTCAATATAGTTGATGCTTCATCCTAGTCTAGTAAAGGAAAGGATAGGATGGGAGATGTAAGTAGGTTAGGAGGGAAGGATGCTTCAACGATAGTTGAGAATACTGATTGGGGATTATATGTGCCACTATTGTTTACTCACTTGGTTCCTACCATGTTTAAAACCCTCTTTTGATTCCCTTTCGATATTTTAAGTGTGATAATGAGTTATTGATGAATTAGCGTAAATTTGTTCATTAAGTTTATTAAATTATGCATTTACTTTATTTGTTGCCTTGCATGTCTTGGTGTGATTATACAGATTTTTATCATTAGTACATGCATGAGAGATGTGTCCGCTAGCTATGCACACATACCCTACACATGTACACTAGTACAATTAATTAATATATTAATTATTAAATTAGATTATTAACTATTTAATTGAATGGTTTAATGACTATGTAAATTATATTGCATACAAAAATATCTAGAAGTATTAAATACCTTCTTTGACTTTGATTGATGGTTGGTGTGATGAATTAATAGAGCATGGTGGGTTGTTATGTACATTTTGGGGAAAATTGTGAAATTGCATTTATTAGCTAGCATGAGAAGAAAGACTTTTCATTTTATTTATTGTTGTTTTATGCAAGTCATTTATATTTTAGTTTTATTTCAAACTTTTCCCAAAAATCTAGATAAGGGAGGTTGATGGATAATAATGAGGGTGGTTGAAGAAACTTGGGGAAGAGGAAATGGAAACTCAATAAATAGGAGAGGAGGTTGAGAAGATTGAGAATGAGGAGAGGTTGTGTAATTCTTGGAATATATAACTCTTGTGATAGTCTTCTTAGAGCATATGTGATTTATTGTTCTTGGAGTCATGAGCACGGAGGGCCAATAAACCAAAAGGTTTCTTGGAGCTAGGAAATCGGCTAGACTCCTAGTTGGCTGGGAGGATTTTGTTGTTTCCCTCTGGGCAAGTGGGAAAAGAATGCTTGGAAGCACACTCGTACTACTAGTAGGGCTACACTGCAACTGATAAGCTTCAACGAACCATGGAGAAGGTATTTTTTCAGTGGTATTTTGTTATACTATTGTTTTAAGTTTTAAATCTTAGAGTTAACATATTACTAAATTCATCATGTTATTTACAATTATCATTGAGAAAATGTAAAAGAGTTGTGGAAATGAAAATCAATGAAATTATGTTAAAGCAAAGTTCTTATTGCATATGTATTTAATGAGTGATTAATTGTCTAGCATCCTGGATGGGTGTTACATTTTGGCTCAAAAATATATTTGCAATGTTGCTTAGTATTAATGTTGCTTTTTTATTCTCTCTTCATGTTCTTGTTTGTGCATGGTCCTTCTCCCCGCTTATCTTCAGGTGCCCAATTAGGATAATTTGAGGTCAAAATCCTTTTTTGCTTGAGCTAAGCATGGTGGTTTTGAAAATTTGAGCTTGTATCTACCCTTCTATAGCTTAAAGGCACAATATATGTAGTATTTGGCATCTAAGTTCAAATCCTTTGACATGGTTTAAAGTTGGAGCTTATTTCCCTAGAAGAATTAGGTGTAACTAGTAGTTCTTGGATGCCCACTTCTTTCCATAGAAGCCCTTCATCTTTTTCCTTAAATGGTAAATTTGCAAATACTTATCTTTATATGATTTTTCAATTGTTAGGGTGAATTTACTATTAATAGCATTTTTCCAATATTTCTCAAACTCATGGCCTCTCTGAAATCCTACAAGACTTTTGCAAAATGGTTAATGATTCAAAGTTGAATTTTGAAGAAGTATGGAATGATTTTGGCATATTCATTATTTGCAGTTATTTTATAAAGAGGCAACCTTTATTTTTTAGTTTTATTTCTCAATAACAGAGTTTAATTGTTCCTATGAAACCATTATAGTACATATACTTAGTGGTGGTTGTTAGCAAACAAATGTTCTTACTCTTTATTTGTCATTTTGTTTCATTGTGTCCAAGGTCTCTTCTTTAGTTAATACCAATAGTATAGCTTTTATAATGAGTTTTGTGCCTCTTTTCAACCTCAATTTGCATATAAATATAGAATGTTCTAGGTTTTGGCTTGGAAATGGACCCTCTCTAGCTCAAATCCATTCTTGTCTAGAACTTTGTTAATTTGACCATGCATTGGTTCCTTGCTGGTAATGTTTGTCAGACATTGATATAAAATATATATGTTAATATTGTTATAGCTCTAGTTCACAATTGTACATGGTGCTCATCATTGGCTCATAATTTTATTATAGAAGAAAGTCATGCATGCACTATTAACACAATGATATGGATTATGATAGTTGCAAGTTGTAAAAATGAACAACATACAAAGGTTACCATGTAATTGCTTGTAATGTGTATAGGGATGATAATATTGGGTACTCAAGGATGTACCAAAGGGAATAATGAATACAATGTGGCCATAACCATGGAATAGGCCTACTATGTAATTAGAAGGAATAATATAATAATAAGGGGTAGTAGAGATAGACCCCAAGGTATACTCGTGAGAAAGTATATATGCACATGAGTATCATTGTTTTGAAATGTGGGATGTTGAGCATTGTATTGTAGCAAGCATGACTTGTGAAGTGATTCCTTCCATAAGGAGTATTTGATGGTGTTACCATATCTTAAGGGTTCTCTATATTCTTGTGCCTATTATTATGTGGGTTTTTTTGTTATTCTGGAGTTAAGGGTTTTTATCTTGTTTGTGATTCAATTTCAAGGGTGAAAGATCACTACAAGTCATATCATAACACTTTATTGGGCAACAAGTGGAAGATATTTTTCTTTCGTTTTTTCTCTATAAAATTTCAAGGGAAAAATATGATGGTGTCATTTATATTTCTTTCTAAAGACTTGTATGTAGAATATGAATAAACTAACTATATATTTGAATCCCTCTTGAAAAAATGCCCAATTTAAACAAAAATAATTCCAATTGAAGTAAGTAAAGATATCATTGATTTAAAATCAACTACTTTAGGGTTTTCCAGTGATGACCATGCAAATTGTAGGGCATATATCTTTTGACAAAGTGCCCATATTTTTGTTGGACCAATGCCAATAGATGCATAGTGTAATGTACCTAGGGAGGATAATATGGGGTACACAAGGAGGTACTGGTGCAGACCCCTGACCCTCGGGCCAAGATCTGCACAAGATCGATCTTCTTTGAATCTGCAAAACTGAAATAGTTCTTTCGAGTCCTCACTGGAACCCCACAACTCCGATCCACAAGTCCTTCATGAAAACCCGCCCTGCACAACTTAACACCAGGCGTGAGCCTTACATCTCCATGCGACCACAACCTGGCCTTAGCGCAAGCGCCTTTCGCAACTCACAAGTTCATGAGTCAAAGACCCTCGACTCCTCTTTCTCCTTACGTCGATACTCGAGATGCGATATGGGTATGGCTCCTCCTTATTAGTGCCTTTCACACATAACCACCGGCTAGGGCTAAGTGCTAGCACTACTCACAACTCACGACTTCGCGAGNTTCCTTCCAAGGTGACGTGTGTCCACCACCTCTCACCCACTTCCACCTTTCTCTGGGTGCTTGTTGTTACGCGACCTGTCGACCATGCGACCCCCACCTAACGAATGTGCCACATATTTGTACGAGCCCTCGACGCTCGACACTTCGCGACTTCGCAGTCGAAAATAAACTCTTTCAACCCCCAAACCCCCAATACGCGATACCACGCAGAGGTTCTGATCCAACGGTTCTTCTGTGGCTTGGACTCAACGATCTGGATCTCCTTCCCTACTCCTCGCTTCTTAAACCTCATGCACCTTTTTTGGATCCGATGACTCACGACAACTCAACACTTCCCCCTCGAAGTTTCTAACGTCCGTTCTACCCTTCTGTGTGGCTTCCCAGGGATTAAACCCCTCACACATTCTCCTAGATCTGATGGCTATCGGTCCTTGGTGCTAGATATGACGACCCAGATCTGTTCTCCTGCGCTTTGAGAGTTTGAATGGTCCCACCATTATCCTTCATGCAACTTCGCTTGATCCAATGGTGGTCGACTATCTGCGCTAGATTTGACGGTTCGGATCTGTTCTCCTTTCAGTACCGATCCGACGGTTATTGTTGCTCCTTCCTGAGCTTGTGCTTCTTCCTTCCCCTTGGAATATTTTCGATGCTTGAAGGTCTTGGCCTTTGATGCTTCCCCTTGTGAGTCCGGTTCCTTTTGGGTCTCATCTGCGTTACAAAAACGCTTCCCCTTCTGAGCTTTATTAGCTCAGAAACCTTGAAAGGCTTCTCAATCTTCTGCTCCTCTCGGCTATTGCTCTATGCGCAAAGGTACTGTTCCTCTTGAGCTTCTGAACTTGAGACAAGTTCTCTCCACGCACACTCCCTGTGTTGCTGAGATTTCACTAAACTCAGATTTGAAGTATTTCTTGAAAATAAATGCTTCTCTCCTTCCTGGAGTTTTCCTTTCTCAATGCACTCCTTGTAGATATTCTCCTGACATAGTGTTCAACAGCTCTGTAAGTGTCTCTCCTTGACACTTCTTCTCTCTAAACTTGAAATAAAGTCCCTCCTATGCACTCTTATGCACACACTCAATGCCCTCTTGGCAGAGTCTCACAGAATTCTTCGAAATTTTGTCTTCCCTCTCTATGCTCTCCTCTGCACAGTTTCTCCTTTAAGGTGTTCAACAACCTTGAGGCTTCCTCCTTGAGTCAATGACTTCAACTAGTGCACCCTCCTGACACGTCTTTGTCTGAAATTCCACAGAATTTAGAAGTGTACTCCTACACTGGTTTTCAGAGACCGCAATACTCTGTCATGCACTCTTGCATGAAACCACAAAGAATCCAAACACAAAATAACATGCAGGAAAAACTGCTCTGATTGTCTTGATCAAGAAATGCCTCTTTACAATGTGAGCTTAGACTGCAACAGAGTCACGACTTCCTGTCCTCTCTAACCTATTCTCTGTTCTACGCTCCCCACTAAATCTAGGTACAAAGAAGATCTTTATTTACAAAGAAGGGCTCCTTGAGCTCTTCCCTCCTTCTCACCAACTCTCATTAATTTACATTCAATTACATTGAATGGCTATCTAGTCCGAATCAGATCTAGATCTCAACCTTACAACCATTTAAGGAAAACTTTATCTAAATCCTACGCACATGCATGGTTTTTGGCTTTACCATCCTTACAACATTTAATACAATTTTCAAATTTTGAAAAACGAGAGGGCTTCTCCTCTGTCCTTCCATTGAATGCGTGCTTTGATGTGCTGGCTGACTGGCATGTAGCTGGCTTGGAGCGATGCTCCTACATCATACTCCTCTGCTGTGAAAAATTCATGAGCTCTTGCTCATGAGCTTCCCAACATCGTTTTTGAAATCCACCTGGATCCCAAACAGTTCTTTGGAGCTGTCCATCCACTCCATTGCTTCACTGCTGTTGTCGCATCTGTTGCCCTGCTATTATGGTAGGTTCTCCTCTGCTCAACTTCCCTTTGCTAACTGCTTCTGCTGATCTAATCATCAGCCTTTTGATCTCCTCAATTATCTTGTCTAGCTGCTCCCATGGCTGGCTCTCCTTTTGCAGTCTGCTTCGCTGCAATTCTTCTCTGCAAATGGGTAGATCATCCTGATCCCCCATGTTATCTTCTTCCTCTGTGGCCTCAACTTTCCACCCTTCTACAAAATTCAACTCTGCAATCTTTTCATTGAGCTGTTGCCTAGCTTTGCTTATGCCAGTTCTCCTTGTGCTGGTTGAATTCTAGCTTCCTCCAGCTTCTCCTTAGACTGGAATTTCCCTTCATCTGTTGTTGCATGCCTCGACATTGCAATCATCATCATCTTTTAGATCCCTGGCTGAAATTTCTTAGCGATTCATCGGAATGATCCTCTGCTAACATCTGCATGACTGTTTGCTCATGGCAGTCATATACTAGCTCTGGATGGTTCAACCAATCCTCCAGCATCTCCAACTCCATCTCCCATGGAGTGAGCATCTTATCCCCATGTTCTTCTTTTGCTGGGGCAGATTTTGATGTCTGCTCCATTTCTTCCTCTTTGATAGTCATTGTTGGTGGTCCTTCTTCTGTTGCTGCATCTACAACACATTCTCTAGCCTCAACTGGGCTATGTGGCAGGAATACCTCTATTTCCCCAACCATCAGAATACTTTTCCGACCTTCCTTTTCTGTCAGCTCCTCTTGCTAATATGAACTCACCTCTGAGTTCGTCTTCTCTCCCTTGCCCACCTGGTAGTATGGGATTTTTCTGCAGCCCACCTGGTAGTCTATCAGATCAATCAATCCCATCTCCATTAGCACTCCTTGCTGACATGAACTCTCAACAGAGTTCGTGAGATGATCACATAGCCTCATCTCTTTCCCCTTGCCCACTTGGCATTTTGGGAACTTTATTTTTCCCACCTGGTAGTCTATGAGACCGGCTGGTCCCATCTCATTTCCCACCTAGCAATCTGAACTTTCAGCACAACTCCCCTGACAGTACGTGATACCTTCCACTGATCTTTTTCCAATTTCTGGCTCACAGATGTGAACCACTTTCTCTTCATCTATGAGGCTTTCAACATACCTCACCCACATTTTCAACAACCTTTGTTGTCTTCTGGCCAACAATTTCTTGATTGGCCACTTTGCTTTCCTCCTCAGAGGCCATTCATACACCCAATGTGTCTTTGTGTTCTGTTGCACCTGCAGTGCAAGCTCCTCCATCCTCGCTTTTATCTCGGTGAGTTCCTTATCCATATCTTCTTTTCCCTCCTACTGATGGTTCTTCTTTCCACCGCATCCATGGCCTTTAGTAGCCATCTTCTTTTTCCTGTCTGCCCTCCTGGAAAACTTTTTTTTGTCACTCTGCAACTGAGAGAACTTCCAACATCTCCTACAGTCCTCCTGACTGTCTATTGACTGTTGCGCACCTTGCAACAATCATCACAAAGCTTCAACACTCTGTCTTCATTTTCCCTCTGGCTCCCTTTGCCTGCAATATACTGACATAAACAAGCTCTGGTACCACTTGGCTCAGACCCCCAACCCTCGGGCCGAGATCTGCACAGGATCAATCTTCTTCGAATCTGTAGAACTGAAATGGTTCTTTCGAGCCCTCACTGGAACCCCACGAATCCGATCCATAGGTCCTTCATGAAAACCTGCCCTACACAACTTAACACCAAGCACGAGCCTTACATCTCCATGTGACCACAACCTGGCCTTAGTGCATGTGCCTTTCGCAACTCGCGAGTTCATGAGTTGAAGACCCTTGACTCCTCTTTCTCCTTACGCCAATACCCGAGATGAAATACAGGTATGGCTCCTCCTTGTTAGCACCTTTCACACATAACCACCAACTAGGGCTAAGTGCTAGCACTACTCACAACTCGTGACTTCACAAGTTGGAGTGTTGAGCCCTCGTGCTCCTCCTTTGTGAAACCTCGAGACGTGAAAGTTCAACGAAGGGTTGACTCCTTCCAAGGTGACGTGTGTCCACCACCTGTCACACACTTCCACATTTCTTTGGGTGCTTGTTGTTACACCACCTATCGACCACACGGTCCCCACCTAATAGATGTGCCACATATTCATATGATCCCTCGACACTCGACACTTCATGACTTTGCAGTGGAAAAGAAACTCTTTCAACCCCCGATACGCGATACCACACAGAGGTTCCGATCCAACGGTTCTTCCGTGGCTTGGACCCAACGGCCTGGATCTCCTTCCCTACTCCTTGCTTCTGCTGTTACGAGGTTTAAACCTCACGCAACTTTTATGGATCTGACGGCTCACGACAACTCAACACTTCCCCCTCAAAGTTTCTACCATCTGTTCTACCCTTCTGTGCAACTTCCCAGGGATTAAAACCCTCACACCTTCTCCTGGATTCGACGATTATTGGTCCTTGGTGCTAGATCTGATGGCCCAAATCTGTTCTCCTGCGCTTTGAGAGTTTGACTGGTCCTACTATTATCCTTCATGCAACTTCACTTGATCCAATGATGGTCAGCGATTTGCGCTAGATATGACGGTTCAGATCTATTCTCCTTTCAGTACCGATCCAACGGTTACTTTTTCTCCTTCCTGAGCTTGCGCTTCTTCCTTCCCCTTGGAATATTTCCGACACTTGAAGGTCTCGGCCTTCGATGCTTCCCCTTGTGAGTCCAGTTCCTTTTGGGTCTCATCTGCGTTATAGAAATGCTTCCCCTCCTAAGCTATATCAACTCAGAAACCTTGAAAGGTTTCTCAATCTTCTGCTCCTCTCGGCTATTTCTCTGTGTGCAAAGGCACTGTTCCTCATGAGCTTCTGAACTTGAGACAAGTTCTCTCCATGCACACTCCCTGTGTTGTTGAGCTTTCAATAAACTCAGATCTAAAGTATTTCTTGAAAAGAAATCCTTCTCGCCCTCCTGGTGTTTTCCTTGCTCAATGCACTCCTTGCAGAGATTCTCCTGATAGAGTGTTCAACAGCTCTGTAAGTGTCTCTCCTCAACACTTCTTCTCTCTAAACTCAAAATAGAGTCCCTCCTATGCACTCTTATGCACACGCTCAATGCCCTCTTGGCAGAGTCTCACAAGATTCTCCAAAAAATTGTCTTCCCTCTCTGTGCTCTCCTCTATACAGTTTTTCCTTCAAGGTGTTCAACAACCTTGAGGCTTCCTCCTTGAGTCAATGAATTTAGCTGGTACACCCTCTTGGCACATCTTTGTATGAAATTCTGCAGAATTCAGAAGTGTACTCCTACACTAGTTTTCAGAGACTGCAGTACTCTGTCATGCACCCTTGCATGAAACCACAAAGAATCCAAACACAGAATAACATGCAGGAAAAACAACTCTGATTGTATTAATCAAGAAATGCCTCTTTACAATGTGAGCTCAGATTGCAATAGAGTCACGACTTCCTCTCCTCTCTAACCTATTCTCTGTTCTACTCTCCCCACTAAATCTAGGTACAAAGAAGATCTTTCTTTACAAAGAGGGGCTCCTCGAGCTCTTCCCTCCTTCTCACCAAATCTCATTAATTTACATTCAATTACATTGAATGGTTGTCTAGTCTGAATTAGATCTAGATCTCAGCCTTACAACCATTTAAGGCAAACTTTATCTAAAGCCTACGCACATGCATGGTTTTTGGATTTACCAGCCTTACAACATTTAATACAATTTTCAAATTTTGAAAAACGATAGGGTTGCAGCTCTCTCCTTCCATTGAATGCGCGCTTCGATGTGCTGGCTAGATAGCACGTAGCTAGCTTGGAATGATGCTCTTGCATTAGGTACCCAAGGAGATAACAAATGTAATGTGGTCATACTAATGTAATAATCCCACTATGTAATTAAAAATGAAGTAATATAATAATGGGTAGTTGGCATAGACCCTTAGAAATTCTCATGTGAAAAAATGTCATTAAACTCCATAGTGTTATAACCCTAAAATGCACCATACAGGTTTACCTGGCATCATGCCAACTCATGCCTCTTCCTAGCCAAATCCATGCTGAGTAACTCCTCAAAAAACCACTCAAAACAAGCAACCCGCGCCCTAACTTCTCACTGGGCGCGGGCAACCGCTTGCTGTCCCTTTACTGCACGCGGGTATCCGCGGGC